>OZ010601.1:16284824-16309824 GCA_963932145.1 Acanthosepion lycidas | reverse complement strand
GACCATTTAAAGTTCCATGTAATAAATTATTTCACCATAGCCCTGCAGATCATCAGACTTTACTTCTAGCCTTTTTTTTTTTAAGAAGAAAATTAGTGACACATTCTCTCATAACTTCCTTCTCTCTTTTTCTCTCTATGGTTTTTTTCTTCTCTACCCCTTCGATATCAATATATAACTTCCGTTAAGTTAACCGTTTAAATGTTGTAATATCTGCTAACTCACTCATGTCTTCTCTCTCCCTACTCACTTCTTCATTTCGTTAATTTACATATGTTTAATACGGCCCGTTAAAAATGTGTAAGTTTTCTTTTCATTTTTTACTTGGAAGTAATGTTTGGTGATCCGCAGTCCTTTTAAAAGTGAAATGGTGAAATAATTTACTATATGGAATCTTAAAGTTGTCTGTTTTCATTTAAATTATTTCCTCTGGATTTACACTGAGCTCTCTGGATTTTATCCTCCTTAGGTTTACCCATACGGATTACCTCCTTTTTCTTAAACTAAATATCTATATCTATATATATATATATATATATATATATATATATATATATATATATATATATATAACCGAATCGGTAAATATAGATGTAGATATATGTATAGTGTAAGAAAATAACAGAGATCAATGCTAAATAATAGAGATATTTAATATATATTAATGAATATACGTTGATTGCACAACTCTGGGTTTTATGGCGAAGCAATTATCAAGTGCAAGTATATTTATTTTTACTTTTGTTTTAATCTTAATTTTGTATTGACACGGGTTTTGCAGAATTTCTTGTTAACGCGAAATACATTTTATAAGTTTAGAAATAAGAATAATAAATTCTAATTTAGAGAAACTCTGTTGTAATCAAAGTAATAAACAAGAAGAGACGTTAGAAAATCAAGGGGGGTAACTCTATTTTTAACAAGAAAATAAATAAAGTAATTATCAATATTATAAATATTAATACAAAAAAGACTAGAAACAAAACAATAATAAATGTTATATAATAAAAAGGATAATAATAGATAATGAAATTAATAGATTAGCCAAAATTTTAAAAGTTATACAGTCTAATATTAACAATAGCTCCTTAGTAAAGGTAGTGAAAAGAATAATAAAAAAAATAGTAATAGAGATAATATACCACGTCTGGATATATGATGGTTCCATGTAGGATACAGGTTCGATTCTTGTTAGAGAACACATATTTTCTTTGTAATTTCTCGGACACTGAGACTCATAATCGTCGTTATTTTTGTTTATTATAAACAGAGCAATAACTTTAATATTTATATCGATAAGAATAACATTATAAACAGAAATTATATTAAGATAATTGTCGGATTTTGTCTATTAAATAATATATGATATCATTTGTTTACGTTAAGATAACCTTCGGGTAGATATGAGCAAGCGAGAGAAACCATGGAAAATTTGTAGTTTAAAAACAGTAATTTGTCCTCGCGAACCAGGCGCTTCCTCTGTAGCGAAATGGTATAGCACTTCAGTCTATATGGCGGTCCGACTTGGATGCAGTTTCGATTCATTTTGGAGAACACATATTTTCTCTGTAATTTCCTGGACATTAAGGCTGGTAACCGTTACTCTTTATTATAAACGGAGCTGTTACTTAAATATTTATATCTATAAAAAATAACGCATAAATAGAAAATGTATTAAAATAATTTTCGTAAAGTCCATTTCATTATATATATATATATATATATATATATATATATATATATATATATATATATAATGAAATGGACTGTACGAAAATAATTTCCAGATTGGCACTGCTCAACTCTTTACTGTAATGTAACTTTTTGCATTGGAATTGAATGGAATGGACCGACTACAAAGAATGATAGAGTTATATACAATATCGGGATACTGAAAATATGCAAATATTACAAGCCACCAGAGGAAACATATAATTAACAGATTTTATTGATGTCCGAAAACTGAGATTGCACAAAATTAATGTATTTATATAATGAAGGATAAAAAAGGTCATAATCATTATTTTATGAATCCCACTGGTAAGAAATCAACAACATAAAACGAAATAAAACACCAAAAATAGTTTCATAAGAATTGTGCTGGTAATTCTCTTGACAGTAAGAGAATGCTCTTACCATTTATATGGCTTTCCGTTTTTGTGCTTTCAAATCTCTTCATATAGGTTCGATTATGTAAATATCAGGCATTTTGCAAGGCCTGTCTTGTAACACTGCACTGTCTTTTTCAATGAGAAACCTCTTTGTAATATGTGTTGTCATGGCAAGTTGACCCATCAATTTGGATATTTAACATTCTGTCCGGTGGGGAGGGGGGGAGCAAAATATATTTTTTTTTTGTTTTTTACACAATTTACATTGTTCAGACAGTTGTCCTTATCTTTATTGTCATATTCACGACGGTCTTCTTCAGATGATTGGAATGTCGAACCGAACTTTTTATTTCGTCCACCTGGGTAGACTGTTCTAGTTCGACGTGCCGTGCCTCTTCTGTATAACACAGTTTCAGTTATTTCGCTTCAGTAATTGAACTCTCCAAGTTATCCACGCTTTTATCCATTGCGCTATCTGTCCTTGTAGACACATAGTCCAGTGGATAAAAGAAGAAGCCCGGAACGTCAAGAGTCGAAACGTCGTGAATATGACAAAAAATTATAAGGAGAGATGGCCCAGTGGATAAAAGCGCTGGTTGACGTAATCCAGTGATTTGACTTAACGCGTTGTGAGTCCAATACATGGCCACAGCAAAGTTGGACATAAACTTAAAGAGTTGAGTTACTAATTGCAAATAACTAAAAATCAGATATTCGGAAAAGGTATCCCACATTGAACTGGCACAGCCTACACACCGGTGGACAATATGAATTGTTCGCTTTGAAATTCCTATCACCTGAAGAGGGCCAGAGCGTACAACGGCCCCAACCTTGTGAAGATGAAAATAATAATAAGCCCAACAGTCCGAACAATGTAAATAGTATAAATACATATAAATGTAGACAGGTATTTTTCTCATTGTTCTGTTTTCTGTCGATATTTTTACCTAGTTCCTTTAAAGACCTTTATGTAGAATTCAAGTATTAAAATTCCAATCACCGAATTTTTTTTTTTTTATTCTGGATTTTTACTTCTACCAATTGGTCTTCGGACATATTCTCTTTCATTAGAATTAGAATCTAATTTGCTTTGCTAATATGTGTATTACTTTTGCTCCTTTTTATCATCCCACTGGAAGTGTTATTTTTTAACCCTGTATTAGTGTTATTCAAGGGTTATTAGTTCATGGTTGCTTTTTCTTTTGATGCAATGCACCAGTTTGCATTCATCCATTATTTTTTCCATTTTGTGACGAACAGATAATTATTATTTCGGCACTGATAGCTTCAATCTTTTGTTGAGTTTTTATCTCTAATTTCAACCGCGCATTCATTATTCCTGCAATTGGTGTTTAGTCCGTTCTTCTAGCTTTCTTTTACCTGAGCTTATTGTAGTTTTCTTTCTCTCTCTGCTATTGTTATCTGCACATCTTAAGTTGTAAGATTTTTGTCGCCAATAATGGATCCTGCTTGGGTTTTTAATGCTCTCAGAAGGTCTTGCATAATTGCTTGAAACGGTGTGCGGAGAAGACAATCTCTTCCCTTAGACCACTTTTTATTATTGTATTTTTACTGAATTCATTTCCTATTGGTATTGAGGAGAAACCTAGCGATTTTACACCTAATGCCATGGCAAATAAATCGTGGAAGTTATCCCAGTCTGTACGTTGGTAACAAAATTATGTTTTGTAAGTATGGGCTTCATGCCTAATAGAAGAATCAAAGTAACTATCAAAATTATGACATTAGTACAATAATGTACATAATACCCCATCTCAATAATATAGATACATACAGTAGTACGTGTCGATATTTCTGAGATGAGATATTATGTACGCTATTTAATTATTCGGACTATTTTGCTCGTCTTTGTCGCTATATTTATTACAACATTTCGTTGTACGCTCTGGCCTTCTTTAGGTAGTTGGAATGTCGAACGGAACCCTTTATTTCGATCACTGGGTTAGACTTTTCTAGTTCCAAGTGCCATGTCTAATGGATGTCAGTTAACTATTATCTCCTATTAATTCCCTTCTCCAAGTTCTACACAGCCTTATCCAGGTATTGAACTCACACTCTTTGGGTCTTGTCACTGGATCTAACTAACGCCTTTATCCACTGTGCCATTTGTCCGTGAGAACATCTGTGTATGAATTTCTGGGCATTAGAAACCTAATGTCTTTAGCAACCATTTTAAACCAGTGCCCATTTTGCAATTTTTGCTATTATCATTGCATGTTTTTACCATTTGATTTGAAGACAATATCTCAGAATGTTTCGTGTTATTATATCATGGATACATTAATGCAATATCATACAATTTTTGTTGTTATTATCGCTTTTCTCTGGCACTCCTTATTACTGGTTCCAATATTGTATTCTTTTCTATGCTTGGTCGGCTCAGGAGATCATTGTTGCCTAGCATATGTGCTGATTCCTTAAGATTACGAATTTTCCAAGTGCGACAAATATGAGGACAATTGTCCGACTAATGTATATAGTGTACATAATACTTCATCTCAGCAATATAGACAGATATCTTGATCGTGTTTTGAAAAATGAAATATTTATATAAATACACGGAAGAAACAAAATATTCCTTATTTAACAGTTAAAATATTTAATCCTTGTAAATAGCTAAATGTATAGCCGAAAGCGCTCGCGTAAAAAGAACATTCAGACAGTTTTTATATAATTTATCATCTGAAAAGAAAAAAAAATATTAGATCGCATGAGAAATTGTATAAAACAATACAAGAATAAAAATAACTATCAAAAAGTACTACAGTATGTGTGTATGTTTCTGAGATGAGGTATTGTGTACACTATTTGTATTATTGTCCTCATTTTTGTTGCCATAATTATTACAGTTTTTCGGCCGTTGTACGCCTCGGCCTTCTTCATGTGGTTGGAAGGTCGAACTGACCCTATTATTTCGCTCACTGGGCTAGACTGTTCTATTTCCACGTACTATGTCTAATCCATGTCAGTTATCAGTTATCTCCTGTTAATTCCCCTCGCCATGTTCTCCACTGCTTTAACCGGATATTGAACTCACAGTTTTTGGGTCCTGTCACTGCATCTAACAAACGCCTTTATCTACTGTGCCATGTATCCTTAGTGATTACTCGTTGATTCATTTTGATTATATCCATTTTCCAAGCGCAAATACCTATGTTATATCACAATCGATATATTTGGACTAAAAGAAGTAACAGAGAATTTAACATTGTGATTGATTCTGCTGAAGTATGTGAACAGCTTAGAATTTTGTTTTTGTGGTGTTTGAAATTTCTTTTCGATATTAAGGAGACCGGACTTTACAGAGATGGCGGTGTAATTGTCCCCATTAAAACAAGTTTAATAAATAAAGACTGGTCGAGAAAGGAACTGATAATTTCTTTCAATGATCACGAACTAAAAATTACCACAACCACTAATGATGATTTGATCAAATTTCTCGATATGACCCTCGACGTGTGTACTAGTTATTACAAACTGTATACCAAAGACCTACATAAACACGGATGAATCCAGTCACCTATTATTTTAAAAACAAATCCAGTCCAAATTAGATTATGTACTAACTCCAGCAATGAGGAAATATTTCACAATATTATGATTAAATATTGTATAAGCATTAAAACTACACAACCACAAAGTAAATATAGAATATTTAGAATAAACACAAATGCAGATAAAAGTTATGCTTACCGCCCATTATAATATTAATGTTGAAAGCCATATTGAAAGAATTTTCTTAAATTTAACTCGTAAACAGATTAATCACTCTTTAAAGAAGACTTTTAACAAAAATAGTGTAAAGATCAGCTAAAGCTTAGTTAGAAACATGAAAAAAATCGATATCCTAAATTAACAATATTATGCTAAATAAATATATGTCCGAGAAAACAAAGAAATTAATATATTTACAAAACAAAGGAAATGCAATTGACGAAAAAATATGATATGTCTTTTAAACAGGCAATGTATGCCTGATAATATTGTATACCGAAATAGCATACAATCCGATTCCACTGACGAACTTGGGAAATCTTTTTCAAGATCATCGAATAACTTTAATGTAAGCTACATGAATATCATTGCTCTCTCCAAAAACTTATGGCAATAAAAGAATGGCAATGTAGCCATTACCACATTAGATATTGTAGCTGAAACCAAATATTTCAATGGGAAAAGCGATAGGTGTAAATTATGCCTTAAAACCATTAAAAAAAACTAACATATTAAACAATACAAATAAATTGATATTCACATAGAGGCATGGAAATAAATGCCTGCTGAAATACGTTAATTCAGATTAATTTCTACGGTGGATATTAACCTATCCATTTTTATTTTCTTGTGTTTACTTATGATAAGCATTATGTAAATTCTTTTTATAGCTTTGGGTCCGTTTATGTTAATACAGGTATTAAAAAAATACAATTAATCTTCGTTTATTTCAAATATAAACTAAATCATTAATCCCCATTTTTTTTACATAATATTTTTCTTGTAAATAGATATTTAAATCATACACACACGCACACACACACACGCACACACACACACACACACACACACATATATATATATATATATATATATATATATATATATAGCCGAACTTTCCCTGACGATCCGTTTAGGTGAAACCTAGGTAGGTTTGTCTGGCTCACTAGGTATATATATATATATATATATATATATATATATATATATATATATATATATATATGTAACCGTCATTTACGCTGACGTGCCTTACCGCTAGGCTACAAAGAAGCGTTCGGTAGGCAAGGTCGAATTTACTGCTTATAAATAAATTTACTGCGTATAAATATTCGAGATTCATGGAAGATTGAAGTTTATATATATATATATATATATATATATATATATATATATATATATATATAATACGCAAAAGGTTAATGGTCAGAGTTGAATTAGTCGAGGAAATAGTAGTATTAAAAAGTGCTCAATACACGTGTAAGAAAATAAAATAATGGTAATTGTAACATGCATAGCGTTAAATTTAAAAATCAACTGAATCCGCTACTTTGGTTTCAAAACTACGATATCTCCAGGCGATTTTAATCAAATGAACTCTTCACGCTTTAATTTAGGGGAAAAAAATAATGAACGCTATATTATTTTTAAATAATGAATCAACAAACGCATGACGTTGTGTGTAATAGAAAGGGAGGAGAAAGATGTGAAAAAGAAGAACAAAAACAAAAGAAGAAGAAGAAGAAGAAGAAGAAGAAGAAGAAAGAAAGAAAAAGAGACAAAGAAAGGAAAAAAGAAAGAAAGAAAGTATTGATTGAGAATTAATTGAAATGTACATTATATTTTAACCAGATTTATATGTGCTGAAGAAGAAATTCTCAATATGAATGCAAGGACACAAGACTTCGGATATCTGGTTCAAAAATTTTTTTGGTTTCAGAAATGTCATTATTAATTATTATTTATTATAAAAAATTAAAATCTTTAGACACACTGGGTTGGGGATTAATATTCATTCGTTTTTATTATTATTATTTCATTTAGATTCCTCGAATAGTTTTGGCCAACATGGCCATCATCGGGAGGAGAAATATTTCTGCTTGCTGCTCGCAGTAAGCTACAGAAACTTCTACTTGATGGAGAAAATGAAATTTTGTCTGTGAAACAAGTGTGTGCGTGTGTGTGTGTGTGACGTGTATACCCATTTTGTTATATTCACAATAGCTCTCAAATTTAAATACTCTTAAATGTTATTCATATTTTATCTATATGTTGATGTGGGGCGGTGATATAACAGCGTACAAAGAGAAGATCCAATCTCGCGTTCGAATTTCGGTGATGTTGACGTCGTTGACTTACACACACACATATATATATATATATATATATATATATATATATATATATATATATATATATATATATATAGTTAGTTAGTTAGTTAAACCTAGAGAGCCAGACAAACCTACCAATCGGATCATCAGAGAAGGGTTCCCTGATGATCCGCTTAGGTGAAAACTTGGTAGGTTTGTCTGGCTCTCTAGGTTTAACTACGTCTGCACTACTTATTGTATTGAGCACTTTATTTAGTTATTTTGCTTACTCGTACCGGGATTTTTTCTTTATACTTTGGACTTGCATGCTAGACGATTATTTTCGGCTAACATACATGTTCTTGGTTCTTTCTTTTTTTATACATCCCCCCTTTGGTATCGGTTTGATTATTCGCAAATCAAGACAGCAATGGTTTCCGGAGAAAAAAATGTATTATATATATATATATATATATATATATATATATATATATATATATATATGTGTGTGTGTGTATGTGTGTGTGTGTGTGTGTGTGTGTGTGTGTATATATATATATATATATATATATATATATATATATATATATATATATATATATATATATATGCGCTTTCGATTTGTTTGTTTGCATTTAATTTTGTTCAATGCACAATAAAGTAGGATTAGTTGGACGCCGTTTGTGAGAAAAAAAAAACCTCTATGACGCAATTCACTCCGACAAAAACGCTATTATCTACTGCTTGGAATTCGCGACGGTAGTTTCAATACCAAATTGTTAGAGGTTTGGGTATTAATCTGAGGACAGTACAGAGGATTCGGAATGAGTTGAATGTCATATCCTGTCAACATCTTGGTGTTTTGTGTGATCACTAGTGATGGCGAAGTTCTGCCCCCGCCCCCCACATTAATCTTTCCACAAGGCATCAAATTCAACACGAAAGCCTATATCCAGTGCCTTGAAGAGGCTGTCCTGTTTCAAGACGGTGGCTACTGGGAGATCCTATATAGGCAACAGGACTCTACACTGTGCTACAGAATCAGGAGAACCAAGTCATGACTGTCACACAAATTTCTGCGAACACACCACCGCTAACATCGGGCCACTAACTTTGACTTACGCACTAATACACTTGACATCATTTGGAATCCATCTCTCATCCACTCTAGCTATGCGTAAATAACAGAGTAGGGTGTGCCCTATAAGCTTGTCTGGCAACGTGCCCAAGGGATGGAAAACAATCCTGGAGCGGCTTGGTCTTCCTCATATTATCACATGTATATATTATGCTCTCTCTCTCTCTCTCTACACAAACACACACAAACACACACAGACACACACACACACATATATATATATATATATATATATATAAAATACAGGTAATCAAGCCATTGGTACATAATCCGAGTGGGTCCTAGTAATATTAATTATTAAAACTGACCTACAGTGACATCGATTTTTTATTTTAACAGAGCATATGTATTGTTTTTACAGGCGAAATGACCAGAAAAATACCCCAACATAGAGATTTTAAGCCGTTCTGTGCGCGGCTATCATCAGTCGCTAAATGTCTGTCTTGGTCTGAAAGGTTTCAAATATTCTATCTCTATGTTGAATTTTTTCTTTTTTTTTTCTTGGCTGCAGTACACACGCAGACACACAGACACAGACACAGACACACACACACACACACACATGGAGAGATCTCCCAGACCATGACAAACGGACAATTAGTAAAGAAAAATATTTCAAAGAACACTGTTCGATTGGGATAATCATACAGTAGACTTTTCCCATGTTCGCTTCGGTTTCAACACGAGTACTGATCCAGAATTCAAAGATGAACGATAAGGCGTAATAAATTTTGGTATAAGAATTTTAATATGTACATATAGACAAGATATTACAATAAAAGAAAAATATAAGCATGAGTAAAGCATCCGACGACCAGAACCTCAAGATTTTTGTTGGGATACCAAAATATGTCCAAATCTTAGTGGATTCGACTGAAGCCGAATGGATAAAAAAATAAGTATGAATAACTACAAATGCAGAAATCATCACATAACCAAAAGACATGGGATAGGATTTATATATTACTATTTTGACATGTAGAAAGGTGTTTGTGAGAATATAAAGTTTATGGATGCATGTGTATCTTTCTAACACGGGGCCAAAATATATAGTCACTTATCTTTATATTCAGTTCTCTCTCTTACTCATTGTCCTGTCTTTTCTCTCACGTTTCCTCTTTTCTTTCTTTCTTTCTTTTTTTACACAAATTCAATTTCAAACACGGTTCGGCTGCAACAGAGATACATACTTTCTTATTCTCTCTTGTTTTCTCTTTTCTTTCTTTCTCTTTCTTTACACAGTTCAGCTTCAAACACGGTCTGGCTGCAAAAGAGATATATACTTTCTTCTTCTCTCTTGATTTCTCTTTTCTTTCTTCAAAGACAGGCTGTATTCTCAGCGTGCAAATTTCTTTGCGTCTTCTGTGATAAATTACTCGATTTATCTTCTTCAATCTGCAGTTGATGAACAGAAATATACATCCTTATATTTCTTATCCAGAGTTGCTTATGATGAATCGGACAAGTTCCATCATTACCAAAATGAGTCTCATCTTTCTGTTCATAAGTTATCAGCGCTTCGATTTTTGGTCTTGCTCCTTCAAAGACAAGACAGCAACTGACTTCCAAGTAATTTTCTAATTCCCACGTGTCCTGCATTTTGGCCTGAATTCCAGTTCCTGCTGCTTCACGACCTTACGTCAGTCCCCTGTTTAGATTCTGTCTAGACGTCTGTTGCTACGGGTAACTGGGGCAGTGAACCACTTGACTTGCTTCCCCAAAATGTCTCGAGACTCCCACGTGAGCTCTTCTATTTTCAAGCTGCGATTAACCTTAATATATGCGTGTATGAGTGTTTGGGCTATCTGCATTCGTAACAATATATATATGTGTGTGTGTGTGTGTGTGTGTGTGTGTGTGTGTGTGTGTGTGTGTGTGTGTGTGTGTGTGTGCGCGCGTATTTAGGCAGCATTTTTTTTTGTAGGAATGTCTGTTTAAGTTTGCTAAATTTTAATAAAAAGCCTCCATACTCAACAATATCCTTCCGGTATTGATGTTAATACCATATTTCTCTCATCCTTTAACATCAATACACGTAAGTTTATTCGTGAGTATAAACGGATTTTGTTAAAAATTAGCACACATAATGCCTGTAATGTTTTCATTCAGACATGCCTATCTATCTATCTATCTATATATATATATATATATATATATATATATATATATATATATATAACTGTTATGTTGTGGAACACATTCCCGAAATGATTCTTAAATATCAAGTCAAGATTAAATCGTTATCTGACTGACATATCATACTATATACCAATTACTCCCTCATTGTTCGCACTTTCAGTGACCTCAGTCAGTAACATTTTAACTTGTTTGACTCTTGTGCTATATGTTGGGTGTAAGATTGTATTAGAAAATTCATATCTTAAGATAAAAAAGAAATAAAATTGTCCAACATATAAATTTGACGTTCTCAAACAGAGATTCTTTTAATTGCTGTCGCAGTTATTTGGCAAAAAAATAACAGATCAAAGGAAATCTACCAACATTTTCTTTTCATTTATTCTTTATAGTCTCTGCTTGAAAAGATTTTTATCTGGCTGATTTTTTTTTAAGAAACCAAACATTTTCTCAAGAAATTGAACTGAGGAAATAAAAAAAAAATGAACAAAACATTTAATAAACGATTATTTTAATTATATTTAAAACGACTCAGCATAAACATTGAAAATCTCCACTTACATTCAAAATTTAAAAAGAACATTTTGGGAAGAATTTTTGGTTATTTTTTTTAACGCAATTTTTTTATTATTATTTTCAAGGGAGATAATACTGTGTGTATCATCGGCAATTTTATTTCTATTTTTTATATTTAGCCTGGTCTCTTGAAGATAAAGTCACACCTTATTATTATGAAAAAGTTTTCACGTTTTAGATTTTAAATTTAAATTTCCAAGTTACTACTACTCCTCGTCCTTCTCGTTCTCCTCGTTATACTCCTCCTCATACTACTACTACTAATAATAACAATGGTAATAATGCCCAGGTTAACTGCTGCTGAAATGAAGACACTTAGAAACCGAAGTAGTAACACGAAAAGAGACTAAGAAAAAATACAGGACAATTATTCTTAGATGAAGATCAAAATTGTAACCATAGATAGGAGGCTCTACAGGTGAATGCTGAGAATTCCATCGATCGATCATGTGAGCTACAATGAAGTTTATGAGAAAATGGAAACAAAAAGGACAATTATAACGGTCATCATTAAAAAACAGTTGAAAAATGTTGAGGCACATAATGAAGAGTCATGCTTTGGAAATTTATCGTTAACAGGACATATTGAAGAGGAATCATTCTTTGTCCTTTTGTAGCACTGCTTCTCGGCGGTTCGACCCAGCCCTAGAGCATGGACAAAATTTGACCTTCACCACACTGTAATCAAGGAACATATCGAAGGACAGAAGCGGCCTAAAGAAACGAAGCGGAAAACCTATAACCATCATCTGACCGGCAGCAGTATTGACCAGCATGGGAAGGACCCAGAATCGAACCAGGCCCGCATTGTTATAATGTGGCGTTTAGTTCTTTCTTCTCACGTTCCTTCACTACGTTCGAAGTTTAATTTAAGAGAATGTAATCTAACTTGAGGTGAGGAGTTATCATTATTTACAAAATTTACATATTTCTAACTGTCCTCAACATTATTGATGCACAACGTTTCTGCGGATGGCCCCAAAGGCCTTCTTAGTGTGCTTGTCAATCCTGCAATCTTCAGAGAATTACAAACTGAATCTTTTAACGTAGTAGATTGTTAACTTTACGCTAAACATATCTAGAAATAGGACGTCATACACTTGTTTAGTAAATCTCTGTTTTTGCTTCTACCTTTTCACTGAATCCGACCACGCACTGACCGGGTGAGAAATAAAATCACACATGGCGTATCATTTATGGAGGTAAAAATAATCATTAAACCCGGAAGAATTAAATAAAAATACTGAACATTTAATATCGGAGAGTTAGACATCTGTAACACTCAGCGAATATGTACAGGGTGTCCATAATGTTCGTGTGCACTTTATAAAATTAATAACTTTATTTGTATTTTCGTTAAAAATAATCTTTAAAAAATGTTATGAAGTTTAATGTACCTAGTTTTAAGTATAGCTATAATAACTAATGTGATTTCAGGCATTACTGTAAATCAGTTGGCATTTTTTTCTGTGAACTGCAAAATCGTATTACCCTTTGTATTGCTAATGATGGAAACATAAATAACATTTCAATAAAACCTTAAAAAATATAGATTTACTTCTTTCTAATCCTTTTTACAAATTATTTCTATCGCAAATACAAATAAAGTTATAAATTTGTTAAGTGCACCCAGACTCTATGGACACACTGTATATATATATATATATATATATATGTATGTATGGTTTAGGAATAATTATGTAATCTGTATGGGTAAACCCAAGGAGGATAAAATCCAGAGAGCTCAATGTAAATCCAGAGCGAATAATTTAAATAAAACCAGACCACTTTAAGGTTCCATGTCATAAGTTATTTCACCACAGCCCTTTTAAAGGACCCGGGATCATCAGACTTTACTTCCAAAGGTTGAAACAAAAAATGAAAAGAAATTTACACATTTTTGTCGGGCCGTATTAAACATATGTAAATTACCGAAGTGAGGAAGTGAGGAAGTGAGGAAGTGAGTGGGGAGTGAGAAGACATGAGTACGTTAGATGTAATTTAAAATTTCTATTCTTTTATGCTTAAAATTACACACACACACACACACACACACACATATATATATATATATATATATATATATATATATATATATATATATATATATATATATATATATATATATTAAGCATGACACCGCAAGCAAGGTGTGATTGCCCCTAGCTCGCAAAGCTTTGCAGAGAGTGAGAGCAAGAGTAAGATTTGAGAAAAGGATAAAGGTAAGGACAGGGATATCGATTGGCATTACATTTTAATATTTGAATTTTATATCTATCTGGGAAGCAAGTAAGAATAAGGGAGCTCCACTGTTGGAAAGTGTAAGATAAGAAGATGTTGGAGAAGGAGAGACATTTAAGCTACATTTAACCGTTTCGACAGTAAAATGGTGGGGCCAAAATGCCAGGGAAGTGATGGGACCGAGACGCCAACCTAGTAGCCCGTTTAAATTCATGCAGTTTGGGCACCACTGAAAGTAGCTCGTCAGAACAGTTTCCATGAAAATATTTGTAGAAAAGACATAGAGAGGCCACAGCTTGTCTATGAGAAGTGACTGTAGACGAGATGTCAAGTGAAGACCTATCAGATTGCATATGGTACGGGGCCATAAGTAAGAAAGTTAAGTTGATTTACTTGACTCCCCGCTATGTCAGGTTGTGACACAAGGTCAGTTTTTAACGTGGGGGAACCGAGTGTCTTCACTCTGGCCGATGGTCATAGTTGGTCATAGCTGGTCATAGCTTGTCCAAGAGCTGTGATACTATTTAGCTGGTCAGAACCGATCTAAGCTAGTTATAGCTGTGATACTACTTAGCTAGTCAGAGCCGGTCTAAGCTAGTTATAGCTGTGATACTACATAGCTGGTCAGAACCTGTCTAAGCTAGTTATAGCTGTGATACTACATAGCTGGTCAGAACCGGTCTAAGCTAGTTATAGTTGTGATACTACTTAGCTGGTCTGAACCGGTCTAAGCTAGTTATATCTGTGATATTAACACCTCAGGGACGGATCGCTGCACCCGGCAAGTATTACAATGTGTATACCCTTCGAGGGAAAGGTTTATACACCCAAATAATGATTTACCAAGCGTCGCTTAGATGTAGCACAAGGCCGAAAGTATGGAGCACCCAGTGAGGATTGAACTCACTACTCAGTCTTAATTGTTATAGCGAGACAAGCTTGCTAACCATTACCCCCGATTTTAGGGGCCCAATTTAAAGTATTGTGATTTTCCAAGCGTAGCTCAGATGTGAAACAAGGCCAAAAGGCATATGGCACCCAGTGAGGATAGAACTCACTACTCAGTCGTAATTTTTCTAGCGAGACAATCTTGTTAACCATTACACCACCTCGAGGTACCCTGTTACTAAAGTAAGAAAGTGAAACACCAAGACATAAAAAGCATCAAACCGGTGACATGTAGCAACACAAGAACTCATTAGAAGACAACATAAGTTTAAGCTTTATATTTTTTCACGCCTAATTGTTATACTTGACCACAAATTAGATGATTAAAACGTTCTGTCATTCATGTCTACATATATTTCGCAAATTTAATGTTTAACCTTTGTGGAAACTCCATAGCTATATGGAGGACAGAACACCAATATGTTTTCGAACAAAAAAATACGAAAATAAAGCAGCCCAAAAAATAATAAAATATTTGCAATAGGCATTAATTAAACAGAATTCAGAATGAATCTCCAGGAACTTCCCTTTCTTTCTTCCAGAAGACGACATTTCATTTTGACGACATTTCCCCTCTCTCTCAAAAAAAAAAAAAAAAAAAAAATCTCGCTAATTTTAATGTTATCGTTTTATTTATTTTATTGACCGCACCAAACGATTTTTGTTTGTTACAAACGCGAAAGGATTGTGGTAAATGAGGCTAATAATGAGGGGAAAAAACGTTTCGAAGATATTTGGTGTCTGTTAGGAAAAAAACGTTTTTCAAATGATCGAAATAGTTTTACTTGTGTTTCTTAATGAAAAAAAAAGTGTTAATCATCATAGAAGAAAAGGCATCTTAACAAAAAAAAAAAAGAAAAGAAATGAAAACGAAGTTATTTTATTTTTCTGTATTAATCAATTCATGAAATTCATACAGCTAGACACCTAAATAAAAAATAAAAGATATAAATAATCAGAAATAATAACGATGATTCTGAAAAAGATAGATAGATAGATAGATAGATAGATATCACAATACGAAGATAGATAGATAGATAGATAGATAGATAGATAGATAGATATCACAATACGAAGATAGATAGATAGATAGATAATTACAATACGAAGACATAGAAACAAACAGATACAGTACAAATATAGATAGGTAGATAGATAATCGCAATACGAAGATAGATAGATAATCAGGATAGATAGATAGATAGATAGATAGATAGATAGATAGATAGATAGATAATCACAATATGAAGACAGATAAAGAGATACATATATAATCACAAAACGGAAGATAGATAGAGAGATAATCACAATACAAGAAACAAAGGCAGATAGCTAATCACAATACGAACACATACACACACACACACACACATATATATATATATATATATATATATATATATATATATATATATATATATATATGTAGATAGATAGATAATCACAATACGAAGATAGATAATCACAATACGAAAATAGATAGATAGATAGATAGATAGATAGATAGATAGATATGTCGACTAACCAGATAGGTCACTTGAATTGTTTCATTTAATTAAGACGTATTTGGATGACCAAAGGTGTAATCAAAATTTTAAGCAGTGTATTACGAGACAGGAAAGTTTCGTTGGAAACAAAGAAAAGATTATTGAGCTGCTACGTGATTTCTGTATGCATGATGAAATTAAGACTTGAAGCGACAGAATTGTGGTTGTCAATTATTTGCACAACTATGTGTGTTATTATCCATATTTTTTTTTATTATTCTTTCAAATGCAAAACGGTTGACAATGTTCTAAGCTTACATTAGAACGCGAAAAAATTATCCATTTTGATTTTTTTTTAAATATTATAATGTTATGCCCATGCTCGCTTTATAGCGTGATAAAACAATTACTTTCCAGGCATTTCAGACCATTATTGCTGTATTCATAGATGGATTTTGCATAAATACTTCTAGTATTTAACTACATATAGTATTGTACAACTTTCACCCTTGAAGATGATCTTGGAAGAAGATCGAAAGTACTTGGCAAATGAAAATTAATGAAATTTAAACAGATATAGCATAATCCTCTCATCATTTAACTAATTAATGGACGGTTATTCGTGAGTATAAACGGACTTTATTAAAAATTAGCAGACATAATGTCTGTAATTTATTCTCTCGCTCCCTCCCTCCCTCCCTCTCTCTCTCTCTCTCTCTCTCTTTCTCCCTATGTATGTATGCTTGCATATATATATAAATATATATATATATTGCCCTTGGTATGAAATAAACTACAGCCAGCAGAAAGTTCTCAGCTAAGGAGGCTTTGTGAAGTGTGGAACCACCTTTTAAATACTATTGCTCCCAGATCCATCATCACAGCTATAGTCAAATAATGAACCGCCAAACTTGCGTTAAAACATTATGAAAATATGAAATATATATTTTTATAGAAAAAATATTAGCAATACATTTTCATAGTGAAAAAAATAAATATATATATATATATAAGTAACATAACAGTTGATCATTGAGTTATAAATTTCATAATTTATGCAATTCATTTTATTTTCGTCTTTAAATTTTAAATCTGTTTAGAAAGTGAATTCCTATTTCGTTTGTCAGCATTAGTAAAGATGAAAGATAATTATACAAACATTTTTTTCAAGGTATTCATTGTGTTCCCAATATATATTTTAACAATCATGGGATTTTCATGTGATGAAATAGAACACATATACACAAGGGATTTCGTTAAGCACTAGTTAGGTAAAGGAAATTGGTCAGAATTTCTACCATTACATATGTTGGTTATACCAGATAAAGTAGAATCAGTAATAGCATTACAGTTATTGTATATAATTTCAATGTGTTATTGTTATATGATTTAATTATATTCGCTAGCTTATTAGTACAAGTATAACTAAGTTTTATAGGATTCCGATTGGAAATTTTACTTAATTAATTAGTAATAGGAAAATCTTTATCAATTAATTTGTGAAACTTATATCCCGAATTATTACAAACTAATTGATTCAATGGAGGTGCATACCATATGATCTTCTTGTTTCTGTTTCTTCTTTCTGGAACAACCATAATGTTCTACACACTTAATTTCAGAGGATCTGAACCCACTATACCTTAATCATAAACCGTTTTATGTTTTTCGAATATCTCTTTGTAAGAGGAATGTTTGTTAATACGTCGTTCAATAAATGATGGAATATATTGGATTACAGACGGTGGATGATTGGAGGTAGGGTGTATATAAATCCGATTGGCAATGTTTTTCATGTAAGGCTGAAAATTATCGAGAACTAAATTTAAAGTTATGTCTAATAAATCAACTTGTTTGATATTGGAATTAGTTATTACGCTAAGATTAAAAGATTCAAAAACACTATGGATTAATTAATTAATTTATGTTTATCAAATTTACTTCCAGTAGAATCATTTACAACCATGAGACCATCGTCTATCAATATCTCGATACGCTGCGAGGCTGTACAATAAGAACAATCCAACTAAATGTGCAGAATCCAATGGTCCCATTGTTATGTCGAAATTATCAAACGAATTTTAACCCACTGTTCGTTATCGTGAATTATATGTAATTTTGGGCACAGAACAGGCCTTGGATATCGGTCATCACCTCTAATCACGCAGATCATAGGAGAGAGTCTTCTATAAATACGAGTCGCTGGGATATCCAGTGAGTCCTCTAAATTTGAACTAGTATCAAAACGATAGGCGTTTCGCGCCAAGCATGCCTGAAAATTAATTTCGCTTTGACAAATCTTCTAGCAACATACAAATGAATTGAAGAAAGACTTCCTAATGCCCGAGTAGAAATAACTTAGTTCCATAGAACAAGATTTGGATGGTTTTTGTTTATTAAATCTTTATTATTGAAGATAATTCGTCTCATCAAGTCGTCTTTTCTTACGAAGGCAGTTTTCATCCAGTATACGGACAGACAGAATGTAAATGATCTTTCTTTCTTCTCACAAAACCACTAATGGATACGACCATCAGTACCATAGACGACAAACGGGAACAAATCCGGCAAAGTTACAACGAGCGCTGGTGTATGCTTATACGGCTACGTTCGAGATGGGGGCTTATGTAGCCGGGGTGGCATAGAACATCTCCCAGTTCTACGCGGTGGACAGATAACGAATGTCTCAACGCTAAAGAACCCAAGTTTTACCAAACAGGACAATACCTTTAGTATGCGTGTAAAACAAATGACTACTAGTGTTGTGGGTGTGGGGCGGCGCTCGTGTGTGTTTTTTTGAGAGAGGTTTTCCTAGATATGCATATATGCGTTCCGGGCATAATAACTGTGAGTGTGATGCGATCTGGAACTTTATTACTTTCTTCCAGGCTTTCAATTCCTGTATATTTCAAATGATCAAAACTCTTGAAAGCAAGGATACAGGAACGTAGGCATGAAGACATGTTACACTTTCGCAAATATGAAAACACTGCACTGAAAAAGATCAACGCTTCAACTTTGCAACCGACAAATTCATAGCCGATGAACCACACAGGAGTGCACGCCTCTTCAAGGAAACATGCTACTCAAAGACGAATCCATTAATCGTCAAATCCAATTGGATTCTACGCAGCAATACTTTTCGCCAACAACTACAACGACTAGTTGATTAGGTGACACGTATGTCAAGCGCGCTTAAACTTTAGAAGACGCAAGAATTACTTAGCAACAAAAATTTCAAAAGAGCCAATGGGAATGCGTAGAATATCGGAAATCAATTGGTTAAAAATGCCGATCAAAAGACTCCTTACATTTTTTCCGCTGATTTCTTCGCCTGTTGATGTTTCCATACGGAAGTTAAAACTTGAGATATATTTGTAAAATCTCACTAAGCATCATAATCTACAATATATACACTTATATTGCAGAAATGTAAAAACGTATCCATTAACCCAATAAGTACTTATATACAACGATTTTATCATATTCATTAGCTATGCATGCAAATAATTTCAACCAAAAAGGACGATTTCGATGTACCTCACGGTTCGTTTGATGGTGCTGATGTTTCAGAATTAACAGGCCTGCATATTTTATATGAAATCAACAAAATTGTACATATAAACAACAACGGCCTGTATTAAGGATGACGAACTGGTAATAGAACGAAAAATGAGAATATAATAAAATGTCTTATCAAACGACTTTGAAATTGAATCGATATAATTAAGAAAATGTTCAAATATTTGGATGTAGAATTAAATCTGCAAACTGACAGTGTCTCCCCATACATGAAAGCCAACACAAAATTAAAATCAGTTCATATTAGATTCAACCACCCTGCGAGTATAAATAAGCAAATCCCCAAAGGAATAGAATCCAGGTTTTCTAGAGATTCCTTCAGTAAAATAATTTTCGAAGATGAAATGAAAGAATATGAAAAAAAATTAAAAGAAAAGGGGCATAAAACAAAAGAAACTGGAATTTAAACCTCAAATGAAACAACAAATGGAGAAGAATTCGAGGAAAAGAAAAAATATTATTTGGTTTAAACCCTTCTCTTTTAATTTAGCGGTCAAATATAAAATAGGGAAAATATTTTTAAATTACTTAATAAACACTTCCCTCAAAATTCCGAATAACATAAAATATTTAATAAAACACAATTAAATTAAGCTACAGCTGCAATAGCAATTTAGAGTCCACAATAAAAAGAGAAAACTAAATTTCAAAACTAACGTATATTCAAAACATTATTAACAATAATATAAGGAATTGTAGATATAAAAGTAGCTGTTCATTCGATGGTGTATGCAAAGGTAAAGCAATAATTTACAAAGCAGATATAATAGATACAAATCTAGCATTTCTAAATATGGATATTCAAATCTATAATATTATCATTAAAAGGCTAGGTGATTTAAGGGTTGTCTGCCCTTAGGGTCGAACCCTAATATAAACATTATCCTCTGCTCTCGCATAAACGTCTGGTGGTTATTCGGCTGTCAATAAATATATTAACACGTTAGATAGACAAGTGTCTTTCTTTAAGAAATGCTCTATACAACATTTTATGCTATAGGTAAGTAATAAGTTAACTTTAAAATTGTTAATTTTCCTCAAATAATGTATCAGAGATATATATTTTTTTTAAACACAAAAATTAACTTGCTTCTACAAAATGGTAGTTTTATTGATTTATCTGGAATTTTACCTCAAATAAAGGAAAAAATTAGGAAAAATTCGAAGGAAAGAAAAAATATAATTTTGTTTTACCGTCTCCTGTCTATCTTAGAGGGTAAATGTAAAATAGGGAAAACATTTTTCAAATTAATTACTAAAAAATTCCCCCGAAATTCGGAATTACATAAAATATTTAATAAAAACACGGTTAAAACAATCGACAGCTGTACTAGTAATTTAGAAACTATAGCAAAAAGTCACAACATGAATTTCAAAACTAACGTAAAGGAAAACATCGTTAACAGTGAAATATGCAACTGTAGAAATACATGTAGATGTCCATTAGATAGAGTTTGACAAAACTGTAGCAGTAATTTACAAAGCAAAAGTAATAGCTACAAATGATCAGAAAAATACATTAGGTGTACTGAAGGAAACTTTAAGGAAAGGTTGTATAATAACGTCATCATTCAAGTTAGAAAGCTTTAGGAATTTTACTAGACTTGCCAACCATGTGTGAAAATTAAAGGAAAATTATGACAACGATCCGATTCTAAACTGGAATATTTAAAAAAAAGAAAAACAAACCTTACAATAATCATAGTAATATCTGCTACTTGTGTAAAGAAGAAAAAATAGCTATATTAACATTTCAAAACAAAAGAAAAAAAAAATTGAATGAGAAATTAAAAATTATGACACGTTGCATACACACTAAAATTTCCTTACGACTTCATATGAACAGGCATGAAAAGAAAATATGTTCATTTCATTTAATCTCCGACCAACACATTTCGGATACCCTTGCTGTTTTCCTCCTCTCCACGCCTTCTAACACACAACATTATTATTTCAATTCCAAAAAGAAAAATAAAGTGTTAGAAAATTAATTGATCGAAATCGACTGACGATACCGAAAGGTCGAAACCAAGGTAGTGGAATCGATTGATCTTCTAACTTTCTTTCATACTTAAAAGTTCTAAATATAGATATATTTTTTTTTTTTTACTTTTTCTGACGCGTATTTAGCACTTTTTAATGCTACTGCTTCCTGGTCTAAATCGACTCTGACAGCTAACTTTTTATTATATATATATATATATATATATATATATATATATATATATATATACATACATACATACATACATACACATATATATATATATATATATATATATATATATATATATATCGTTTAAAAATGATTATTCGATAAAATCCTTACCTATCTCTCTCTCTTTCTATATATATATATATATATATATATATATATATATATATATATATATATATATATATATATATATATATATATATATATTAATTACTGTGTATCTATGTTTGTGCGTGTGCGCGTCCAAGCACCTTCTTCGCTCGCACTGGTATAATTTCAATGATTCATAGCTTTATTCAAAAGACATAGAAAAGTTAGGAGCAGGGAACGATTTTTGTTGAGATCAAGATTCATGGTTTCTAGATTATGCGAGGTTAATATATTATACTAACCATTATCGTTGCTTTTATGATTCAAGTAACTTATTTTCTTTTTCATATCCAAAATTGCAACTAACTTAAAATTTTAAGCAAGTAAAAATGTTAATCTCGCTTAAAACCGAACAATCGGGCGGTATTTAAGCCAGCTCCTGTGAATAATTGTTGATTTGCATATCATCACAGGGAGCAGTAGATGAAATATGCATCAATAAACTACAGAAGAACTCAAAATTTATTGCTGCATTTAAGCATTGCATTAATATTTAAGCTTAACTTTTAAAAGTTCAATGATAATTGTTCTGCTGCCAGTTAAAGAAGATTTGATGTACGTACATCCTTATTTTCCGTACAAACTAGTATTTTTATTTCATTGGTGCCAGAACAGGGGAAAATTTATAAAAGTAACATACTGTAAAGATGAGAAAATAGAATTAGTTATACGCACAACATTAGAAGAGTTAAAAAAACAGTAGCAAATTAAATAAAATCTATATTACGGAATCAATATGAACAACCGTGAAATTTGAGCTTAATTTCCCTATGAATTATGAGATCAAATTACCCAGGTTCTAAATTATTGTAATTTATGTAGAGAGTCCTAAATATCTGTATTATATACCATCAACTTCTAGGCGCTATCACTCTTTAGGATTACCTAATTTGCATATTGATTTTAAAAAAATTAATATAATTTATTAACTCTCCTTCTTTACTCTGTTTTTATTCGAAGATTGTTTTGATTTTCATATCAAAATTGGAATGAAGACTGATATAGTGTAGATATGTGCTTAAAATTGGCATTTTACAAGCAAATCCTTTTAAGTTTGTTGTCCAAGGAACTCCTTTTAAGCTAGCAATATGTTAAGCTAGCTTTAATGACGCAGTATCGGGCGGCATTTAATCTAGCTCGTGTGGAGGACTCTTGGTTTGGCCATCATCACAATAGCTATGGAGGAGTAGATGCGATTGGCATCAACAAACTACAGAAAACTCAAAATTGATTGCTGCATTTAATTATGCTTAAGCTTACCTTTTAAATGTTCAAAGAAAATTCTTCTGCTGCCACTTAATTTAAAGATGATTTGATGTAGGTCGACAATTTATAAGAAAAAATAATGTGATGATGGGTAAATAGAAATGAGAATTAGTTATATATTCAACATTTTTATAGATAAACGTAGTAGCTATTTAAGTAATAACTATGTTATGGGATCTATATGAATAAATGCAAATTTGGAGCAAAAATTTTCCTAAGAAATTTGAGATTAAAAACCCCAGCTCTATTTTATACTAATTTGTATTTACTCAAACCCCAAGCACGAGGTCAGGTTGTGACACAAGTTTGGTTTAATATAGGGAACCCGATCGTGTACACCCCGGCTAGGAATAAATATTGCCCGCAGTCCCCGCAAACGTCAGTTATGATAGTGTCGGTGCGAGCACCGATCCCTCTGTCTGGTGAAATGAGATGGCGCGGTCTCGGGCAGCTGTTCCCCAGGGATAGACACCACTCAGTATAAGTTTTCTCAGTTGCGACTCTGCTCTTCGACGGAGCTACCCTTGACTGCATTCTGCCCAAAGACAGCCGCAATTGAGAGATGATAAATAACGTGTTACAAACTAATTTATAGTACTTTTCACATAAAGTACAATATCAGTGTTATATATTATTTTCTTCTATGCAATATTACTTTCATATTTAACTAATTTGCATATTACTTTTAAAAATGTTTATTTCATTAATTAACTATCACTCATTACTGTTCGAGGATTGTTTTGATTTTCGTATTAAAAATAGTTCTTTTTAGGAATATTTTCTTATATATTGCAGAAAAGTGTTTGAAATTTTCATTTTACTTGGCCTTCAACAAGTTGGTATCTATTTGTAAAACTTTCCTTAACTATAACAAGCCAATTTATGAGTGAAATATTCATTTAAAATTTTTGTTTCAAAGAGTTCAAGTAGTTAATATATCTTACTTTGCGAAGCATGCAAATACATACATACATACACACACATACACACAAACACACACACACACACACACACACACACATATATATATATATATATATATATATATATATATATATATATATTTATTATTTATTTTTAAAAATAATTATAACATAAATATGTTATAAAATTACTACAAAAATACCCATTTGTTTCAACACCCTCGGTGTCTTATCAAGTGATGACGTTGAATGTAAAATAAATGGTTCTAAAAGTTTCAAATTAATTAACAATCCTTCGCAAGGGGAAAACGTTGTTACAAAGGCTAGATGCACCAATCAAAATACAAGTATAGGAAAATTCAAAAAGCTTGATAACGAAGTCATGTTATAATATCT
>OZ010601.1:16267324-16279824 GCA_963932145.1 Acanthosepion lycidas | reverse complement strand
AAAAAATTGAATTATTAGTGTTTGAGTCTATTATATATATATATATATATATATATATATATATATATATATATATATATATATATATTCCAAAATTCGCTTGAAAATGAAACAGAACTAAGTACTCTAATTTAATTTGACTCTGTAATTCAATTGGAAGATTTTAGCTTCTGTTTTTGAAACGTAGTATTTCCTGTGTAGACATGCAATCATATTTTTTTTTTAAATAATTATAAGAAGAACTTCGGATCATAAATCTAAGAGTTTCTTTTCTATTTTATCAATACACACACACACACACACACATAAACATATATATATATATATATATATATATATATATATATATATATATATATATATATATATATATG
Organism: Acanthosepion lycidas; assembly: GCA_963932145.1. Lineage (NCBI taxonomy): Eukaryota > Metazoa > Mollusca > Cephalopoda > Sepiida > Sepiidae > Acanthosepion > Acanthosepion lycidas. The sequence continues at coordinate 16,279,450 of OZ010601.1, read as the reverse complement.
GCAACACCGGAGGTCGGGCTTGTCGGGCTAAACCCGATTAGGTCAGTATTCAAGTATATTTATTTCAAAGCAACAGAGACTTTTCTTGATGCGCCGTTTCATTCACGACTTTGACTGGGTTAAAAATGCATTGTCTTAACACCGTGCCTCAAAATATTGACCGAAATAAATTTCATTGATATATTTCTGAAGAAAGAAAGAAAAAAAAAGTAATTAAAAAAAGAAGGAAATAGAATTAATGTGGCTAGTCGGTCTGCGTAGATCTGAGTCCTATCGAAACTGAAGACATACTTAATAGTCAATGTATTTCTTGCTTTAACCTTAGAAATAAACTTCTAAAAATTTAATTACTTTTATGCCCTGTTTTTCAAAAGACACATATTTATTTCAACTTATTGTTTTCAAATATCCATTTTAAATAATTTATTCCGTACAGTATATATTTGTTTATCGGAATGCATCTTTTGAGAAAGGGCAATTTTAATTTAACCCGAATTAAATTCGGCGAAATTTAAAAAAGTCAAAGCCTTAACTCGTTAAATCGAGGCTTGGGTTGAAGATTCAGAATGATTGAGAAAATATGATATTAATCATCAGCTCTGATCTTAAACGTATAATAAATTAATTTAAAAAAAAACAGACAGAGAGATGCATAAACACACTAACGCATAGGCATACACTCACTCCACACTCAAATATCTGATATGCAGTCTATAAAACAATATAAAAAAAATTGGAAATAGGGCAATAAACAGACAAACATATCAAAGCCTTTGACCTCATTTCTTTTATTCTTACATGTCTGGAAATTTAAAACAAAATTATTTTTTTATTTTTATAGAACTATTACATTTAATATTAAAATACCAAAATGAGTTTTTCTTTTAATTTCATGCACAGAGATTTTCAAAAATAGACACTTTATTTCGAGTAAAGAATTCATTTTACCATCTAAGTTATAATACATACATACATACATATATATATATATATATATATATATATATTGTTAAAGATTTTAATAAGCCTGTTAATCATTGAGTACCTAGTGTTACTACTGATATACATATAAGAAATTTACTTAACGTATAAGCGCAGAAAATATTGATATCATGAGTGGTTAAGTTTAATGAAAATTCAATCAAATATAATTTACGAGTGGGTGGGTTTTAATTTCCCTAACCATCTTATGTATCCAATTTATGTTACTTACAATGTCAGGTTAAGTTTAGGTCGGGTGGAGATGTCTGCAAACAATCATATACTTCTGTTATTCAGCGAGTCGTCTGTGTTTTCAATGAAAAAATAATTGGTATTTTTATTCAACCACTTAATTCATATTTTTATACACAAAGATTTTCTAAAAGAGTTATTTTAATATGAGTAAGTCATATTTTTATATTTAAATGTTATTCCTGCAGATTTTGAAGTGCCATTACGAAATTATGAATTTTAATTTTAATCGTGATAATTAAATTTATAAATTTAGTTTCAGTTTTGAAACATGCAAATTTTCTGTGTCGCGACGGAATCATATTTTTAAAAAGAAAATTATTATAACACACACACACGCACACAGCCACACGAAAGCAACCGCCCCATATATATATATATATATATATATATATATATATATATATATATATATATATATATATATATATATGAATAAATATTCTCTTAAGGTGTACTATATTTATGGGATAAAGTGCTCAATATCAGAGATAGAGCGTGTGTAAATATAGAAGTGAACATTGAAGTCAGCACTTAGAGGCGACAGTCTGTTTCATGTTAGATGCAATCGTCAGACCACGAGTGTTGATTCTTTTCTCGGCTATTTTTATATATGGGTCAATTTTGCATAATGGGTAGTCTATTTTGGCTGTCATTTTGCCGGAATATATATATATATATATATATATATATATATATATATATATATATATATATATATATGATGTTGAGGAAGATGTGTTAGTAGTTGTGGGAGTGCATATGTATGCGTATTCCCATGTGCATAGGTATGTGTTTGTGACGAAGAATAAATGAACCGTGTGTGTTTTGGGAGAATATCTTATAATTTGAATGAATTTAGCTGTGCAAATGAGAAATCATTCTCAGAAAAAATATGATAGCTTTGAAAAGATTCTTCTCCCCGTAGTAAGCTTTTTGAAAATTGTAAAAAACTTACGTTTGGCCATTTACGTCCCCTAATGGCCGTGTGTCGATAAGATTAACACTTTCTTCAACATCGATTTACAGTCGTTCTACAAATATGAAACTGGGAATTTCGAAGATGATATTAAAAAAAAAAAAAGTCGTGCCGATCGTTATCGTGTTAGTTTTTTTGGCATTGGACCAATAACTAAACTTTACTTTTTTCTTTCAACTATAATAAAATACGACTAAGTATGAAACCGTAAAAAGTAGATATGACCAAACCTATATATACCTTAAACGCAGCTTATCCGCGAGGGATGATTTACGAATTTACGGAGTACTCATATTGTAGACAGTATCAAGCATCATATATGCTATATTTTTGAAACACCTTGACGTTTTGCAATCGTAACGCAAGAATGTCTCGATAGAACAATTACAACTGTGTATTGAGTTCTATCCTCATTGTATACTCCTTATTTGCCGCCATTAAAATAACTATGAGCAACTCGACCTGGTGTATTGATTAGCACACTCGTATCGCTAGAACAATTACGAGTGAGTTGGGTGTCCCATATTTTCGAGCTTGTGCCACATCTAAGATACGCTATGGTTTTGATAAATAGGACACAATAAAAATTAATAACATTATTTACAATCTATAAGGGTTATTGTCCTCATCTTTGTTGTTGTGTCCAAAACAAATCAACAGTTATGCTCATCGGCTTTCAGCATGTCTATAATGTTCCGGGTAACCTGCAGATAATTCAGTGTCAAACACTTAATTCAATCTACATGGATAGGATGTTTCACGGCCATGTTTGGGTATATCATGTATATTTCTTAAATTTCTTTTTCGTAATATTTGCCCTATTTCAACAGAATCCAAGTGAAGAATTCTGGAGTTCGTAACGGTGTCAAATTTGTCATAATAATAATAAAGGAAAGGACATTGATTAAAAAAAAAACAAATACAGTAAATTATTTTAAATACTAAATCTCAGAAATTAGGACAGAAAGAATAATAAAATATAAAAATTTACAAGATACTAAAAGTCACGGACAGAAGATTCTTAGTTACCGTATATCTAATTAGAAACAATAAAAGATTGCAAACGATAATTAATAATAAAATAGAACAATTATAACAATACAGGGAAATTAAAATTATGCAACTGATAGCAGTTGCGTTCATACAGTAGATCGAAGGCTCGGTAAGATACTAAGAGCAATAACTAATAATAACATAATAATTTCAACAATACAAAATAATACAAAAGACACATTCTTTAACGTATATACTTTTCAAATGTTTAAAATTATTTGGTTATTTATTTTATATTTATTAATTGTTTGGTTATTATTTTGATCAGTAAGCCTCAAAGATAGTTACTCTACAAATCATTGTATAAAGCGTAGATAAGAAAACAATCCTGAATAAGCCTCATGCACGATTCCGTTTAGAAATATGGGAACCTGTTTCTTTATTACAGTCAACGTAATTTTGCATCAAAATGCAGCATAAAAATCAAGCAGATACATTCATATAGCTGTATTTCAGTCACACGGATATTTTATTCATTCAACACAGTCGTAATTGTTCTATGGAGACAAGTTGCTACGGAGATAAGTTCCACTCGAGTAGTTTCTTCCAACGAAACGCTCTTTTGTGGAACTGACACCCAAACGGTTGAGTCCCTAAACACTACATGTGAGTGGCTCTTGGACCTTGCTCTGATTGACGATCATTGTAAAAATGAGTAAGAAATACGCTATGCCAGCATTGCCTTTGGTAGACGTGCTCTGTTAGTCATCTATAGATGCAGAATAATCTTAATTATTACATGGCTTCCCATTGGGACTAGTATGGTAAGTGTGATGATGATATAAGCTTATGAGGAAAAATAATATTATTATAATATTTTGGACTTTATATTTATAAAGTTTCGAAGTTCCCATAACTGTAGAATCGATTTATCTTCGTGACTTGAATAACATATTTTGTTGAGGATTACCAATCAGGATTGACAGGTTAGTTCCAGTAAGCAGGTTTAGAATAACAAATAAGGCTACGTTTCAAATTGAGATAAACTGGAAAAGCTTATGTCTTTAAGATTTTTATGTTTTCGGGTTTATTCTTTTTAATGATATGAAATTGTTTAAATATTACATTTTTTATGAACGGAGAGATTTTCTATGGCATTGAATGTAAATTTACACTTAGGGATTTTGAAAAGCTCAAAAATGGAATATTGCTGCCATATAAGGACAGGAGCCAAATAGTCTTTAAAGTTTCGATGGAATTCAAAAGACATGCCTCTTTGTAGATGACGGATTATTTCCATACTGCATTAATTGGACCTCGTTTTATTAACAAATATATAGTTTCTTACCAGTTAATCTAAATAAAAATCTTAATGTAAAACTAGATAAGTATTTAAGTACTTATATTCTTACCAGGAAATCTAAAATAGTTAAAGAAAACTAGTAGAGACTGTACATAAAAATTTGTATCTTCAGAAAATGTCTCCTGATGTGATCATATATCTGGAGAAAATGTCTCCTGATGTAATCATGTATCTGTAGAAAATGTCTCCTGAGGTGATCATGTATCTGTACAAAATGTCTCCTGATGTGATTATGTATCTATAGAAAATGTCTCCTGATGTAATAATTCATCTGTTGAAAATGTCCCCTGATGTGATCATGTATGTATAGAAAATGTCTCCTGATCTAATCATGTATTTTTATAAAATGTATTCTGATGTAACCATGCATCTGTTGAAAATGTCCCCTGATGTGACTATGTATGTATAGAAAATGTCTCCTGATGTAATCATGTATCTGTATAAAATGTCTCCTGATGTAATAATTCATCTGTTGAAAATGTCCCCTGATGTGATCATGTATGTATAGAAAATGTCTCCTGATCTAATCATGTATTTTTATAAAATGTATCCTGATGTAATCATGCCTCTGTTGAAAATGTCCCCTGATGTGACCATGTATGTATAGAAAATGTCTCCTGATGTAACCATGTATCTTTAAAAAATGTCTCTTGATGTAATCATGCATCTGTAGAAAATGTCCCCTGATGTGATCATGTATCTTTTGAAAATGTGTTTAACCCCCAAGAACTAAATGCTAAAATGGTTGTCCCATGATGGCGTGACACTCCAGCGATGAAGAAACAGTACATGCAAGGGAAAAACCGCTCTTAACTTACTTCAAAGAAGGCAAAGTGCGTTGCATCTGCAGTGGTGGTAATGGCCTCAGTTTTTATGATGCACATGGCTTTGTCTTTATTGAGTATATTCCATGCATTCAATATAGAGTAGTATGCTAATTTGCTTTGAATGTTACCAAAGGCTATCAAGAACAAGAACTTAAGAAAACTAAGGAAATATTATTTCATCGGGACAATTTTCCAGCACAGAAGTCTTAGTTTTGTTGGCTGCTCTGCTTGAATGTAGCTTTGAATTTCCTTTATTACTCTCCATTTTCTCCTGATTGGACAATCATCGGTTCCCCAACATGAAATAAATACTTGGCCATGACCAGTATCGCGGTGATGATGATGTTATATCTACCGATTTGACCAACTGGATAAACAGTCTTCATTGCACAGTCAGATATCAGTTTAACTGGAAGGAAAAATGCATTTATTCACAAGAAAAGTTGCAAATAATGCATGCATGTTTCCACAACTGCAATATTACTCCTTCATAGACAGTCTATGATTTTTTCAAAAACCCACGATTTATCTACCTATTCACAGTCTGTTCATAATTTCTTCAAATCTATAATAGTTTATTCATATCAGTCTGTCTATCTATATCTATCCAACAATTATAGTCTGTCCTTATCTATCATAGTTTGTTCATATCTATATAAGGATCTATTTATGTATCAGTATATCTATCTATTTATCTAAACTTTTAAATAATTACGCTCAGATCTATCAATTGCTAGTAGATAAATTAAAAAGCTCATAGCATTTTAAGAAATTCTATCTGTCTACGTATTACGTATCCATATATATATATATATATATATATATATATATATATATATATATATATATATATTCAAGTATAGGATTGGTGTATACGGAATAAATTCCAATAACCAACAATTACTATTTTTAAAAGAGTGCTCAATACACAGTAGAGCGAATATATTTATTTATTTAAAAAATATAACATAAATATGTTATAAATCACTACAAAAAATATGTTCATCTAAAATATGTTAATTACTACTCATCATATTTTGTTAACATCTATCTATCTATCTATCTATCTATCTATCTATCTATCAGCCTCATCATATCTGCTAAGCCTGTTCATATCTATCTATCTATCTATCTATCTATCTATCTATCTATCTATCTATCTATCAGCCTGATCATATCTGCTAAGCCTGTTCATATCTATCTATCTATCTATCTATCTATCTATCTATCTATCTATCTATCTATCTATCTATCTATCTATCTGTAGCTCGCAGATAATGAAGGAGAAATATCCGTAGCGTATTAACAGAAAAAAAAAAAAAAAAAAACAAATTTACCTATTTTCATGGAGCTATTCAACGACATATGTTCAATTTTTCTCCTACAGTTTTTTTTACTTATCTCTGTCAGTGCTTCATGCCTCCATCTTCCCGAAATAGGTCTTTCTCTCTCTTTCGATAATGAACTTGTTTAAGGGATTTTGAAAGAGTTCGAGAAAATTCAAGGTCTTACCTTTATGAGAAATTTGTATGGATCGAAAGTATTAAGCAATTTGATAGGTTCTGATCTGGGATATCTTCTGCAGTCACATTTTCACAGACGTTATGTGGCTTCTCTCTGTCATTTCTACAAATATTCTCATGGGGTGGGGGGCTGCTCTGACTAGCTACTTTCACTGTTACCCCAACCGTATGAATTTAAACGTGCTACTTGTTTGGCAACTCGTTCCCACCCTTTCACTGTCGAAACAGTTAAATGTAACAGCCTACTCTACTCCAACATCTTCTCTCGCACTTGGAACTTCCTTCCTTCCTCTTACTTGCTTCCCTGGTTGATAGAATCTTCAAAAATTCAAATATAATGTCAATGGATATCATTTGATGCCTTGATCCTGATCCTGATCCCCGTCCTTCTCTATATCCTTTCTTGAAACAGCCCTCTTTTCTCTTACTCTCACTCTAAGTAACTTGCGTGCTAGTGGAACTCCCGTCTTGCTTGGAGAGAAATGCTTAAAAAATCTCAAGGTGCATATTCAAGTGATTAATTCTCACCTATTTTTCGCTCTGTTTCCACGAGGCAATAGCCTGTTTGATTAGGGCGTTTGTTCTTAAATTTGGGGTCATGGTATATTAGCGTTCAATCTCTAGGTTGGGTAATGTAGCCTTAGACGAAGTGAAACCAGGGCTAATATTAATTAAAGAGGACTCCGTATGATCAGGAGAATATATCTATTGATATAGACAGCAGAATGAGAAGAAACCGCGCCTATTAACGATTTCAGTTCAAAACATCCCCCGGGATTAACGGAAACGATAAAATAATAAAGAAAAATAATCATTGAAACATCCTGGTAACTACAAATAAGATGAGGTTTGGTTTGTTTTGTTTTACGGCCTATTAACCTGAATGGGTTATTTAATACCGACAATATTTTTATTGCTGGTAATATTAAAAAAAAAATGTATTGCTGTTAATATTTTTGCTGTGGATTCCGGGTTGAAATCCGGTACCAATAAATAACAAACGCCAGGAATGAAGATAGGAAAATAATGTATTAACGTCATAATACAAACTGGTAAAGCAGGTTAGTGTTAGGTTGGTGCAAAAGTAATGACGTTTTTTAGGTATTTTTTAACGTCAAAAACGTCATTATTTTTGCACCAACCTAATACTTCCAAGAATACGGGTTAGTAGCAAAATATATATACAGTCTTTGGTATTGAAGTATCGCTGTATGACTTCTTGCTGAGTCCACGTCCTCGCTCACCGTGACTCTTACAACGCTGTTACCTTACACTCACTCTTCCGGTTACCTACAACCTTTTATTCTGTCACTCTGGACTCGACTCCACACCGGACTCTTCTCCTCGGGTATTCACTGGCAGTAGTATAAGTATAGACTGGGTGAGTCCATTTGTATAAAAAGGAGTGGACCCCTCAACATTTTTTTTTTCTTTTTAAAATTTTATTGCTGGTAAATGTTTTCAAAAATGTATTGCTGGTAATAAGTTTTGCCAAATATATAATGCTGGTATTAAAACCTATTTTTAAACTTTCATAGTGTTTTCAATCCAGTTTGAGGGTTAAATTTTTGCCTATAGCTGGGATCCTAAGAAGTGCTACTACCCCGGGCCTAAGTGAACCAGGGAACACCAGCAATTAAGAGGTGTGTCCACGCTCCTCAAAAAATCCTGATGAGTGGCCTTTCTATCGGATGTAGTTTATTGTCATACCCAGGACGTCGAAGATATGGACTGCAGTCGAAGTGCAAATAATATAAACAGTGCCAATACTTCATCGAGAAATTCTAAAAGAGTAAAAGTATTTTGTATAAAAAAAAAAAAATTTCGATATCTTTTCTTAAAGATCGATTTTTATTGATTGTTTCGTTTTCAATGGCTTAGTCTCCCTTTGTATGTTATCTAAAACTAGAAAATATTTTTAGAGGGGAATAATTGCTTCTTTTTTTTTTTTTTTTTTTTTTGGATAATAACGATTTAGAAATATAATTCATTTTGATAATTAGCAGAGAAAGAAGAGATGTATACAGACCATTCTCAAGAGTATTTCCGCGTAAGTTAATATAATGAACCAAACTTCAATTGGAACACGGCCCTCCGATTTATAATCAGGAATCATTATCCATTATACCAGTTGCACATGGAAGCTTACAGCACCTTGTATTTCCAAGCGGTCACCTGTCTCGGTACTGACTAAGCTCGACGTTGCTTAACTTCGGTGATATTCCGGGAACCGGTATCTCAACCTGATGTGCCCTTTCGACATGTATTTTATTTTTTTAGATAATAAGAATGATTTGAAAATATTAATAACGACAACATTTGACATTCCCAACATTGACTACGTTTTTGTAAACTTTAAGATCTTTGGAAAACGTTCATTTAGAAGGATGGGATATCCGAAAAATAACTGAAACCATCTTGCCTATTAAATGTGTAAAATCAGGTAGGTAGTGAATGAGAATATTTAAGGAATGAATAAATGTGTTGTCACTTGATCTCTATCTTTAAAAGGCAGGATGTGTGTGTGTGTGCGCGCGCGGGGGTGTGTGTCTGTGTGTGTGTGTGTAACATATGCTGCAATTTTCGACGGATTTGCACAAAAATTTACATACACATCCTCCAAGTTAGCGGCAAGGCCAAGACCAACGTTGCATTTCCCAACTCCCATCGATAGTGGAAATTATCGATTTTTTCATGCTTCTACGGCAGTTTTCATGTAGTTTGCGGCCATTTTCTACTGGCCAGAGTGAAAGCCTATAGCTGGCTGCCACGAATCGGCAGGAAGATTCTATTGGCCAGCGTGAGAGCCAACAGCTGACTGACACGAATGTTAACTAGCAAGCTAGCATGCAAAAAAATCTATAGCTGCATTCGTCACACGTGGGAAAAGTTTAAATCTGCATGGCACTTTACTCCAATTAGCTCATTCGCTTGCTTAAACACAACGTTGATTCTGATTCCACAGAATTGCGTTGGGTGTGAAAAAGTATTTATTGTTAACATTCTTTTTTCATTCGGTTTTTCCACTTACGAGTCCTTTTTTAGAGCTGATCGTTTTGTGTTCATTTTGTTTAGTTCTTTTTTCGTAACAGAAATGTTTAATGTTTAGTATAGACCTTAGAAAATATTCGCAGAGTGAGATAGGCAAGAAGTAAGGCATGTATCAACATCAGCACGGCAAAAGGCACTACTTTAAAGGCAAGGAAGGGCAAAAATATTTTAAGTCAAGTGATAGCAATTGCTGTATGAGTCGTACGATTTTTGAATCAAGCCCAGGCAATGCCAGGCCATTCTGCTAGTCTCCCCTAAAGTAAGCAAGAACACTTCGGAGGGTGCCGAAGTATTTTGTTAATCATTTCACCGCAAGAAAGTGATAATGTCACTAAGACGCAAGGGGTAAGAACGAGTGAAAGTGAATGAGAAATTTTAGAAGGAACCGGAAACCCCAAGTAACAAGGAATAAACCTCTACTCTCGTTCAAAAGACAGGGAGGAGTGTATAGCGGACAATACGCAAATATATCTACTCTTAGGAAAAATTAGTTGTCACTTGTTCTACATTGAACTCCTGCCAATAATGCTACTATGAAACCAAGAAATCTGAAAAGAAATATCAATCGTGAAACTATAACCTTGAGTGACATTAAAACATAGCAGACTGAAAAATGTTCTTTTTAATTTTCCCTTTACAGACAGTTTTTTTTCGGAAAAATCGATTTTTTCTGACACTTTCTTGATGTTTGTTTTCATTCTCATTTTCCTAAGAAGCAGATTTCTTTTTTTTTAATCTTTAATTATTCACCAAATGATTCCTGGGCCCTTATGCTGTTTAACGCCCTCACTTCCGTCCTGGGATCAAAGTATAAAGAATTAATCGCCATAATTTTCAAATATAACAGGGGACAATTTAGCCTTGGTCGCCTTAACTGCCCGAAAATAATTAAGACGCTAATATTATTAAGAATAGAAGAAGAAAAAAAACAAAAAAAAACTTTTACTTTATTACAATGGTTGGTTTGACCCGCTGATTTGAATAAGTGACTTCATTAAGACCAGCTACTGAAAGGATCAATTCAGTCTATTGAACATTAGTTCAGTTGCTGCCACCGTCGTGTCAGGACGTCAGTATTAAAAAAAAATATAATCTATTCTTAACTGCTATGAGAAAAAAGAATGTGCCGTGATCTCTAAACATTGATTCTTCCAACAGCTTCATTTAAACGATTTCTTTTAAACCATCGGAAGCAAGAAAAAGCAAAATGATTTTTGAAGATTCTAAAAGAACAACATAATTTTTTTTTTCCTTTCATTTAAATATTTCAGATTTGGTATTTTTATGGTATTATTTTATTAATAGATTTAATGCAACGTAATATTATTTTTCATTATGTGCATTTAATAAAGGGCTCAGGGTCTGCTCAAAATAGAGAAATAACGGATCATGTGTATGAACTGAACGTAAGAATAACATGGAGCATTGAGTATTTGGAGGAAAATAATGATTGTCATGAAGAGGTTAAATATGTAGCGTTCGGGAAGGAAAATTTTAGGTGTTTTTTTTTTTTTAAAAAAATAGACGATTTAATTAGACTACAAAAATTCCATTTATTAAAAAAATATCCACATATAAAACATGTTTGCACATAGACAGATTATAAGTAAAATAAAAGATGCATGCACATGGAGAGATATGAATATATATGCGATAAACCATTCTAAATAATTTTTTCATAAAACAATAAAAGATGTATAAAAAGGACAGTTAATAAATAAATAAAAGATGTATACATATGGACAGATAACGACAATAAAAGATGTATGCATATGGACAGATGATAACGACAATAAAAGATGTATGCATATCGACAGATAACGACAATAAAAGATGTATGCATATGGACAGATGATAACGACAATAAAAGATGTATGCATATCGACAGATAACGACAATAAAAGATGTATGCATATGGACAGATGATAACGACAATAAAAGATGTATGCATATCGACAGATAACGACAATAAAAGATGTATGCATATGGACAGATGATAACGACAATAAAAGATGTATGCATATCGACAGATAACGACAATAAAAGATGTATGCATATGGACAGATGATAACGACAATAAAAGATGTATGCATATCGACAGATAACGACAATAAAAGATGTATGCATATGGACAGATGATAACGACAATAAAAGATG
>OZ010601.1:16244824-16262324 GCA_963932145.1 Acanthosepion lycidas | reverse complement strand
ACATCCTTTTCCATATCTTGTTCGAGTTATTTTTTTTAAACTAATAGCAATGACTTCTGATCCTGCCTGTTTACGAAGAATGCCGACATTACCGCTTTTAATCGAACGGCCATTTTATACAAAGAGATAAATTAATAGGGACCATGTATATCTCTGAAGATATTTCGGTTATAATCTCTTTTTATGCAGTGAGTGACGCAATAATGACGGGGTGTAAACACGGAGTTGTGTGGGAATAATACGGTTGATATGCGCGCTAATAATGATGGCTTCTTCATCCAAATGTATGCAGCTGACTTTTCTTCATTTGAAACTGATGCATAATTTTCAGTTGTCGATCTTACCGAATACAACTTATTGTTTGCAAAACAGCTATAAATTAGAGATTAGTTTAGGCAACGTTGAAATTAAATCCATTGAAGGATTCTTGTAAGAATTAATTTATTAATATTATGATTCGGGTTTGTTGTCTGTTACAAGCTATCAGATTGTTCCGAACATCCAAAAATCGAACTTGTTCTTACTCTTTTATGATTTCACGAAATAATTATAGCTTTGTAACATAATATATATATATATATATATATATATATATATATATATATATATATATATATATATATATATATATATATATGCCAACGCAATTAAATCAGCCATTATCCATCTAGTCATACTTTATACTGTGAATATATGTACCAGAGAAAGTTATTTATCTCTGTTTATCTCTCTGAGTCTGTCCATATTTTTATGATTGTGAGGATGCTCATCTCTCTCCTCTCTCTCTCTCTCTCTCTCTCTCTCTCTCTATCTATCTATCTATCTATCTATCTATATATATATATATATATATATATATACTTAAAAAATCAGGTGGTCAGTTGAATACGCTACATTGATTTCAACATAACGGCATGATCAAGCGATATTTTTCAAACGATCACCTAATTTTTTTTTTTTAACTAAAAAGCGCTACATTTTATTATTTGGTCATTTGATAAAAATCACGTGAGTATACTGTAAGGGTGAAAATAAGCTAACGGATTGCACTGACCTAATGTTTAAAGTTAAAACCTCTTCATTTTTATTTATTTATTTATTTATTTATTTATTTTAGAGCACTTTTAATGGTGATGTTTCCTGGTCTGATTCAACTCTGACTATTAACCTTTTATGTATTCTCTCTCTCTCTCTCTATATATATATATATATATATATCTATATATATATATATATATATATATATATATATATATATATATATATATATATATATATATATATATTATCGCTGATAAGATTTCGTCTTGCATTTCTTCGTGTTACTTTTCTGTGAATTTGCGTACCATTTTTGACACCAGAAAGTTGTTCCCCTCCTTTATGAAGTATAGACTGCAATATTTAAGCAAAAATTCAGTGATTTATCAATTTAAATGACGATGTGATTCGGTATATATTGGACGGACTTGGGGACCTCAAGGCAGTGTAATGGTTAGTAAGCTTGTCTCGCTAGAACATTTACGGCCGACTAATGAGTTCGATCCTCAATGGATTCCCCCTACTTTTGGCCTTGTGCCACATCTAAGCTACTCTTAGAAAATCGTTTTATAGGACGGACTAGTCTTCGTTTTGAAACGCGCGTTTCTCAGCATGTGCCCTCACATTTACGTAATCAAGAACACAGGAATAGAGTTTCTCAGTCGGTCCAGCAGTCGCCTATTGCCCAACATCTGATGAATAACCAGGATTGTGCCTCTGTTTTAATTTTTTTTTAAGCGTTTCACCCCAAGCAAGGCGGGAAGCCACTAGGACGCAAGGGTTTACAGAAAATTTGGATCAAGATCAGATAGCAGTGATAGAAGAAAGGATGAGGAGAAGTATAGTGGATATATCAAGGCAACTGGAGATGTCGATTGAAATTACATTTGAATAGCTGGAGATTATAGCTCTCAGGGAAACTGGAATATGGAAGGGAGTTCCACAGGCGAGAGGTGCGAGACATGAAGCTATTGGAGTAGAAGACACGGTTACATTTAAGAGTTTTGACAGTGAAGGGGTGTGAGCGGGATGCCAGCCTCGCCGGGTGCTTGAACTTATCAAGTCTAGGTACCTGGGAATGCAGCTCCTCGGAGCAATTGCCATGAAAGTATTTGTAAAAGAAACAGAGAGAGGCGACGGCGCGTCTCTGAGAAAGTGACTGTAGACAAGATGCCAGAGCAGGGTCAATTACATTGCATATCCGCCTCTGGAGCCTATCAAGAACCCCGAGGGAAACAGAAGGGGCTCCAGACCATATATAGCAGCAATACTCCATACAAGGGCGAATTGTTGATTTGTAGATCTGGAGGATCGATTCTGGGGAGAAAAATTTCCTGGCGTTGCACAGCAAACCAACTTTCCTTGCGGTGGACAAAGCAATTGATGTATTTGTTCCATCTCAGGTCAGCAGTCAACGTGAGACCGAGCAGCCGCAGCAACATTAGCTGTAGATTGGGCAAAGCGGAAGCCATATTGCTTGTCTGAGAGCAGATCATGGGATGTGAGGTGGTTAACCACCTCGGTATTGATTAGGGCTTCGAAGAATTTTCCGAAGAAGGGTAGGAGACTGATAGGACGGTAGTTAGAAGGGTCAGAGGGGTCGCCAGAGTTCTTGAAGACAGGAACAATCGAAGAGGAATAAAAGCAGTCAGGAAAAAAAGATTCCTTGTGGCAGTAGTCGCATAGTTTAGAAAGGGCAGGCGCCAGTTCAGGCGCGCATTTCTTCAAGACAATGGCTGGTATCCCATCTCCACCACTAGCCTAGTTGGGGTCTAAATTGGAGATAACGCCCAATACCAAAGACGGGGTTATGTGTAACCCACTCAATAGGGTCTCAGTTCTAAGAGGGAAGTCGGGTATGGGTACACCGGAAGAGTCGAGCTTCGAGTTGAATGAGAATTACCGAGCAAAGCATTCACCCTTGTCGACAGAGGAGGTCAAGACTTCGAACTGGTTGAATAATGGAGGTATAGAATGTTTGCAATTGTTCAATACGCTCTTGCAGAGACGCCAATAATCTTTGGAGCCAAATTTGCGAGATACAATACGCTCCTTCTTCCGATAAGCAAATAGTGACTTAGCATCGTTGAGGACACGCTTACACTCGTTACGGGCGGAGGCAAAGAGACGTCTATTGCAGTCAAACATGTCGCTACGGAATAGGTGAAAGAATTGGTTCCTATGGGCGATGGCGACTGAGCAAGCAGCGGAGAACCAGGGGGAGGAGCGAGACTTGACACTATATTTCCTTGAGGGGATGAAACCGTGGATTCTAGCTTTAACCCAGGATGAAACCTCAGAAGCACATTCTTGGACGGGGAGCGTAAAGACACCATCCCTGGGGACAACACGGAGGAAACCAAGGAACACGCCCCAGTCAGCTCGTTGATACTAGAACGAAGTTCTAGTGGTAGGAGGTTCTTTGCATGGGGTGGAATTGAAGGAGATGTTAACAGATACTACCGCATGATCAAAGTTACCAAGACGGCAGAGTTGCGTGGCGCTACAGGACTCGGGGATGGAGGTAAAACACAGATCGAGAAGAGAGGCTTTACCTTCCCGGTTGAAGGCAAAACGAGTGGGGCAGTTAACTATATGCATGAGGGATTGACAGACTGAAAAATTGAGCGTTTGAATGCCTGTGTGGACAGTAGTAGCTTTCGTAAGCCACCTGGTATGATGGGCGTTAAAGTCGCCAAACACAAATATGTGAGCAAACAGATGGAGGGAGAGAACCTTGTCTATGCTGTCAGAAATGCTATCGAGTATCCCACAGTCTTGAGAGGATGGAGAGCGGTAAAGGAAGAAGAGATAGCTTACCGCATTGAGAAGAGATAGTCGGAGTCACATGTACGACTGGTCTGGCGATTTGAGAGACAACTTTCTGGCCAGAGGGAGATGGTCCTTAACGTAGACACCAAGGCCGTGCATGTGGGTTAGAGAGTCTTTTCTGAGGAGAGGAAGGTAGCCTGGGATCGAGAGATCAGAGGAGGGAATATACGAGACAAGGTTGGTCTCACAGAGAGCCAGTATATCCGGGCAGTTTGCAGTGAGGAAAAATTACATACTGCAGAGGTTTGTCCTAATGCCACGGATGTTGAAGAACGAAATGTTGAGGGGTTTAGGTGATTTTTGAGTGGTTGGTTTAGGATTACTTTTTTGGTTTTTGTAAGTCATGTGGAATTTTGGCTGGAAGATGAGAAGGCCCGAAGTAAAGAAGCAGACAGTTTCGACCGTGACGTGGGTAGAGAGGAGTTGGCACAGCCTGCATCATAATGTGGTCTCAGGGTTGCCCACCGGAGGTGACTGCAGGGACATCTTTTCATGCACTACAAACAACCCCTATTATACAACTGTTGATCAGATCGGCCGCTCAAGTCGCTACGCAAGAGTTATGGCTCAGTCGGAAACAGCAACCAGAGAACTGTCAACCGTGTACCCTCAGAATGAAGAGGTGATGCCACAGACTGCGCACATCACTGGAGAAACAGAGCTGCACTAATACAGAGGCAGAGAGAGAGTGCCGGGAACCCCTTCCTAAACAAGAAACACGGCGTAAGCCTCTACTCATGCCCAAGTGAAGGGGAAGAAGTGTTGACCGGGTGGTAGGAAAGCCTACTTACTCCTATTACATATAACATATACAAGAACGGCAAAAACAGTGGGAACAATGAGAGGGGGGTAATTTGCAAAGATCCTGGCTGGCACTTGGATTTCACCCTTTCGCATCATTAAGTTTTAACTTAGTATAAGTCCCATTGTCTATTCTAAAAAGAAATTGAAGAAAATAAGGTTATCCGGATTTATTGCTATGTCATAATAAATGCCCCAACATACGGGGTGGGGGGATCAACGGCCACTCCTCCGCCCTCACCAAATAGTGCGCTTGGGAGACATGCTTTCAATAAAATTAAGAACAACAGGAGAAAGAAACGGCGAAAACAATTCCAAGTTCAGAGAATTTATCAAGCAAGAAGATTCGGCCACTACATTATGAGAATACTGACGAGACACTTTCGCATCTAGCCAAAGACTTTGAATTTTCCCTTTTTTTCTGATTTTTCTTTCAAAACGGGATTTCTAACTAAACCATCAAATAGGTTAGAATGATTATAACAAAATGTGTCACTATGGGCAAACACACTGACGAATAAGGGGGAGAAAAAATACAATAAAATAAAATTTAAAGATTAAAAAAATAAAGAATTAAAGAAAAAGAAATAGAAAAAATTAAAATGAGTTTTCGGTAGAGCGAAATTATATACACACAGGGCAGCAAGTGTTTGTCCGGTCTCTTCCTCATGATGACAAGTGAATGTACGGCTTAACTTAAGTCCAAGCATCGACCTGTAGGTAGGGGGGATCAACGACACTTCGTTCTCTGTCCTGCACAGCGTCCAAACAGAATTTCATTTACGTGTTTTGGAAGCTGCATATTTAAATTTACATCGTCCAAATTTATGCAGGCAGAAAGACCATTTCACAAGATCATTAAAACTCTTGGAAGGATTGTGAGTTAATTTTTTTCCCTTTTATTAACTCGTTCCGAGCTGAGATTTACCCCCGCCCCCTTACGTTTTAATTATATTTTCAATAAATTTAATTTTAAACGAGCTCTGACTCTCCTTCCATTTTCGCAAACATTTCAATATATGTGTCCTCTTTATACTAATAAATAATGTGGCAACGCGTTACCTATGAGTATGTGTTGGCCGAAAGATATCTCAGGTGCTGTAGGTCTATAAAAAAAAGGGAAAAAAAGGTTTGATTAATAAAATTGCGTCCCTGTTATTAAATCTATTCTGAAGTTCCGTGAGTACAAATCTTTATATATGTATATATATATATATATATATATATATATATATATATATATATGTATATATATATATATATATATAAAGATGTAAATCTCTCTCTCTCTCTATACATATATATATATATATATATATATATATATACAAAGATGTAAATCTCTCTCTCTCTCTCTATATATATATATATACACACACACACACACACACACACATATATATATATATATATATATATATATATATATATAGAGAGAGAGAGAGAGAGATGTCCTGGGTATGACGGTAAACTACATCCGGCAGCAAGTCTTTTCATCGGGAGATTGGAGGATTTAAGGAACGTGGAGCCACCTTTTAATTGCTGTTGTTCCCAGGTCCGCCCTGACCATGGTTGGTAGCACCTGTTAGGGTCCCAACTATGGGCAAATAGTGTCTACCAGGGCTGATCAAGTTCTTTAGTGTTATAGAACACGATTGGTCTAGGAGATGGAAAACTGTTACACGAAGAGCCTATTTGTCTGCTTCGTCTGTGGCATTTATTTGCACCGACTAAGTGTATCAATAGTTCTTAAATGTGAGGAGGGTTCTGCACAAGCTTTCACCACTTTAATCAAATCACTTATGTGGGTTTTCTGGCGGTTTAACTTGGCAGATCCTCATACGTCGAAACCGACGGGAGAGTCAATTATTATTATTATTATTATTATTATTATTATTATTATTATTATATATATATATATATATATATATATATATATATATATATATATATAACTGATGTGATAACAAAATTGTCTAAATCATGTATCAGCATGATTATTCATCCCACAAAATGTCTAATATTTAAAAGTAAACTAAACTAATTGAGTTACTTTTTTCTGGGTTTTTAGATAAGACGTTTACTCATCTTAACACTATTTGTTTTAAGAATCAGTGAAAACCCATTGAGTTATTCAGATATAAAAGAACAGGTTAAAGTCTTTTTGTGTCAGCCCTAGTCTCTTCCCATTTGAGGAATGGCGACAGGAAAAATTTTATTCAGACCTACAGTAATGGTACCAACAGACATACTCTGGCTTCCATTTCATGTCCATTCAAGAACCATCAAGAGAACGGTGAAAAAAGAGGGAATAGTAAAGAGGAAAACTGGATTGGGAGGTCACAATAGGAAAAGCGACCAGCATTTCAACTTAGAACTGAAGAGATCAATTAGAAAAGATCCAACAAAAAAATTACTTGAAAACGAAATCTTATGGGAAATATGTGAAGCATAATTTTACACAAGGACAGAAAGTTATAAGTTTAGAGAGGACGTAGTTCATCTTGAATAAGTTGGAAACTGTTTATATATATTTGAACCTTACTTCAATCCTTGATGAACTTCTGATACTTAACTATGATTAAATTATAATGAACGTGTTATTTTCGTTTATGATCGATTTCAACACGATTCTTCTGTTAAGCTTGGAGAGTAATCATACATTATTTTTGCTTAAAGTAGTGTTCTATAGTGTTATGTGAACGTCGGAGAATTCCAGTAAGATATCTTTAATCGTTTCTAAGATGCAACGGTTAAAACTTAATCTAACAAATGGACATGTTTGCTTTTACAGGATTTGGAGAATTTTGCTGTTATACCGGGTATAATATGCATCACTCAGCGCGTGATAAATATTTCTCGAAAGTAAAACTCGTCTTATTTAGTTTGCATTGAAACATACATTTTTTTTTTTCATATTCCTTTTCTTTTAAGAACTCGACCAGTCATAGTTATCCACAACTCTGGCACAAAACAATGATTTTTTTTCTCTTTACCATCCCTGTCTTTCTTCGATTCTTTTGAACAACGACATTATGACTTTATTCACTCTTTTTTTTTACCCGTTTGTCTACAAAATCATGCTCCCCTGATCGATTAAATCCTAACATCTTCCATCCAAGGTGAACATTTATCTTTTTTAAATGGCCTCATGAGCCACGTTTCTTATCTCTACTTTCTTGTTTCATGCAATACCCTCATTCAGCAAACACTACCTTCAGTGATTCTTGAGCCTTCCTTCCTTCCTTCCGAACAAAAAGCAAACATGTCATGCATCTGTCATATTCTTATCGTTCACTTTCAACAGAATTGTGATTTGTATAATTATTTCGATCCCAAGCAAGTCCATAAATCCACTGAGAAGCAATGGTGTTACGAGAGAATTTAAGAAAACGAATCTCTATTAAGGAGGCAGCAAAATAAAAGAACAGGAATGTAGAAGACTTGATTTAAAAAATTGACATTTAAATGACATTTAGATTCCTGAGGGTCAAAGTTGACTGGGAAGTAAGATGGCGGAAGTGAAGTTCACAAGCGATAAGTGCGATTGAAGAAACTGTTAACATAAAGCAAACGATTACATCTAGTTATTTTAACTGTAAATTGTTGAGACCTTGCAGCCAAGTACTGCGCTTAAATTGATAAAGTACCACAGAGGAAATATAATTTCCAGAAAAATATTTATAGATAAGATACGGGGAAGTTAAGTTACGGAGGAAAGAAAGCGACTGAGACAGAGATACCAAGACAGGTCCAGTATCATTGTAGATTGCTCTTTATATTTTAAGTTCTGTGATGATGATAAACTACATCCGACTGCAAAACTTCTGATTTTTGTTTTGAGCATGTTGATTTCCATGACCGTCCTAACTCGGGTCATAGCCCCTGTAAGGGTCCCAACTATGGGCAAATAATGAATCTCCAAACAAACAAACAAATACTAATAAAATATAAACATGTATTTTTACAGTAAAATACTGGTAATATATTTTTATGTAAACAAAACGCTAACAATACAACATGTTTAAAGCCAAATGACCTGAAATAAATTTTATCTGTTATTGAAGGTCTACAATTCCGTTGAAAATATATTTAGTTGAAGCGATAGAATTGTCTTCAAACTATTTTGATTTCAGCAGTAAATAACACATCGTGGTTATATGCAGGTAAAGAAAATCATCCAAAATTTTTTTTTATTTTCTCAAGAATCTTTAAATGCCTAACAGAACGACCAAACCAAATATGGAAGTAATATTCAATGAATGTTCCAAACAGTTCCATTATATATATATATATATATATATATATATATATATATATATATATATATATATATATATATTTGTAATTCACAAGCAACTGTTTCTGGCTAAATTACTGTGTAACACTCACACACAGTTTGCATTAGAAATTTCTAGAATACTTTTTTATGTGTAATTTTACATGCTCCATTCTAATCTGGCTTGATAAATTTGATAAAATCTACCGTTTTGGAGTTATCGACAGTGAAAGTTCGGATTCATTCGTGTTGCAGGCAGCCACTACTGGCGTGTTTGTATACTTTCGCTGCAAAATAGCTATCAGTTTAGGTATCATTACGAAAAATTAGCGTGTCTACGAAAAAAGTTCTCGTGTGCAGTAATTCAAACAAATTTAGGCGAGAAAGATCAGTTCCGCGCTTAGCTTTCCGTAGTCTTCCGCGTTTAGATTTCAGCAGAGTAGGTAAACAAACAACGACAGCAATGGCTGCCGCCAACGACGCGAATGAATCTGAACTTTCACTGTCGAAACTCCAAAACGGTAGATTTTAACAAATTTATCAAGCCAAATTAGAATGGAGAAAGTACAATTACATATATATGTAAGTTTTCTGGAAGTTTTTAATGCGAAAGGAGCACGGTTGTTACACTGGAAATTAACCCTGTTTCCTTCATTAAAACATACTCTTTGACAATGCTACGTACACCATGGGTCGAATATATGAGCAAAAAGGAACGTATCCTATAAGAGACACAAATAAAATCATGTAAATGACTGACCTTTTGACATTAGAGATCAATGTGTTCTTAAAATTCGAAATCATACTAAAATCAAGTGTTAAGATTCTTCTTGTTAAGAAAAAAAAACATGTCAATTTTTGCCCATTTTTTCATCCGTAATTGAAAAATGTACAGAAGTTAGCTTTCGCTGTGAACTAACTAAAAGCAAACGAATGTTTTGTATTAAATGTTTAATGAGTTGCTAAAAGATACCGTTTTGATGCTTTTTGAATGGGAAAATTAATTACGTCATTTCGGCATTAGTGTTGTGATAATGGCTGCCATTGATATGAGGCATACGCAATTTCTGGAGGATTTCCTTATCAATTTACTCAGAGATTATTTCCTACTATAATGATTTAAGCACCTTCTCTCTTTTTCCATTTAGAAGAATTCAAAATAATTAGTTACTCTCAAGATTAGAAATGTTTCATCCGTTTGCCGGTTCAAAAAAAATAATCATTAATAGAATAAGAAATTACAGTCCTTAAGGTGTGTCGCCTTGTTGTAGTGGGATGACATGCTTGCTTCAGCGACCACAGAGATATGTGAGCGGGGTCTCTGGCCCTCAGTATGTCTAACCAAGGTCAACAGGTCTGTGGGATAGGGGCCGAGCGATAGACGCACCCTGTTCCTGAAGGTTGGGGTTTGTGCAGTAAGCTATCAATTTACTCATTTAAAAACTAGCCTGTTACAGAAGACACAACGATATCTTCAAATAACGACTTGGCCGAAGAAACGTCCTACAAAGTGGAGCGTGTGACGCGTGCCGGTGATAATCCCCCAGGTTGGCAGTTTGCCGCCAGAACGACTTGAGCCTTGCTGAAGAGGAACTGTTGGAAATGTGTTGCAGCAGCCATACGCTCCCTAAGGAATCAAGAGGTATAATATATATATATATATATATATATATATATATATATATATATATATATATATATATATATAGATAGATAGATAGATAGATAGATACAACTAGTGAGCCAGACAAACCAGATACTCAGGTGTTTTTTTTTGCGTTTGTGGTTCTTTCTTTGGTCACATGGTATAATTTTAGCTATCGCCTATAAATATGCGTTTCACTTTGCTGCTTTAGTCGACTTTCCCTGACGATCCGTTTAGGCGAAACCTAGGTAGGTTTGTCTTGATCACTAGGTATATCTATCTATCTATCTATCTATCTATCTATCTATCTATCTATATATATATATATATATATATATATATATATATATATATTATACCGCTTGATTCCTTAGGGAGCGTATGGCTGCAGCAACACATTTCTCACATATGTTACTATGTGATAAATTATTGATTAGTTTTGCACCAACCTAATAGTACATTTATTATTTTCAAAAAAAAGTTTTCTCAGCTTCATTATTGTTATGTTACTGGAATTACAATTTTTTTTTTTCACAATACTATTAGGATGGTGCAAAAATAATGACGTAATAATGTCGTTTTTTGACGTATTTTTTAACGTCAAAAAACGACATTATTATGTCATTATTTTTGCACCAATATCATGTGAATATTAATATTCCACCCTCAACTGTATTTCGGAGAGAAGTGACCATGACGCTAAACTTCCACGTGGCAGTGAATTCTGGGAAATCACGTTCCAGATAATGTAGAGATTTTAAGCGATGCGCATATAGTTCTACAGACAAATTGTGAGAAGATCCATGAACAGAACATATGAATAATAAGGAAGTTTTAAAGATATTTGAAGCTACAAAGAAATTTTAACTAACAAGAAAAAGACAGTTCAGACGATAGAGACACATAATGAGAAAAATAAAACTTTGGAGATTTTAACTGTGACGTCCTTACAAACGGAAAACAAAAGAAAAGAGAAAATAAGCCACTTGACAATATTACACAAATGAATGGAGGAACAGTTTCAACTACAGAATCGGAAGGGTATCGTATGCAAAAAATAACTATTTCTGTGAGAAAGAAAAAAATGTAAAGAACCTTGACCTTTCATATCCTGAAGGGACGTACAAAGGAGAACGAGATTTTTTAAAATAGTTTGTTTGATTCGCTTCCTTCTGTTTATCAACAATTTATAGGCTATTTAAGGCCAGAAACATTTTTAGATTGTAAGACTTTTTGAGACAGTAACAATTTAGTAATTAAGACATAGTTGGAACAATGGAGGCGGATTCTTAACTTCCTCATGGGTAGTTGCATTTAAGAGAATATAACGAACACGACTGAAATTAGAACTCGGCTCTACGGTTTACAATTCCCAACTTTTAACCAGTCCACAACCCGAACGCCTAAGCTTACCTGACCTGGAATTCACAAGCGATAACCCATATAGTTACTGACAAAATCCAAAGATGCTTAACTTCGGTGATCGTACGATAATCCGTGTACCAATGTGATGTGGCTATAAACCTTTAGCCCAAAACAGTACGTAACACTAAACTCCAAATTGGAGCTTACGGCCAGATCGCATTGTAACAGCGGTTCACGTGCGACCACCTATTTGCAACGGGTTGGTAAGCTATAGAAAATAGATCACCACAATCAATCAATAAAATAGGAAAAATGAAACCAGAGTCTAACCCCCTTTACAATATGGAATAAATGAATTGAGGTACCATTTAGGCCACAAATTCTAAAAGGTTTCGTACAATAATCAAATAATGCTGAGACAACAAAAAAACTGTAGATCCTTATTTAGATATTTCAGTTAATTCTCTTTAGCAACTCAACTCTCTAAATGTTTGTTCTGTTTGCTGCGGTCTGGTACTCACAACTCTCTACTTCAAGTCACTTTTAAAGATTACTTCACTCAACGCATTTATCCATTGGGCAATGTGTTTTCTCTCTTTGCATGGCAAGTGAAATTAGAACAATTAGAAACCCCGTGTACTCAATCAAATTTTCGTATCTAAATTCCAAATTATATCATCTGAAGAAGACCGGAAAGTAAAACGTTAGAAACGTGATGAATATGGCAATGAAGATACGGGCAACAGTCCGAACGATGTAAATAGTATAAATAGAAATAACCTGTTATATATATATATATATATATATATATATATATATATATATATATATATATATATATATATATATATAAACTTCTACTTCAGTGTAACTTCAAAACGAGGGTGGTCATGGTTCTTCACAATTTCCTAGATTTGTAATATTTTTCTTTTTCCTGCTTCACCCATTGATGTTCTATCTATTTACACAAACACGTTACTCCTTGTCTCCATCTATCCACAGCCGTCAATATGTCCCCTGAGTATCACATTTTCCAAGCATTCATTTCTCGTATTATGTCCGTAAAATTTCAGTTGTCATTTTCTGATTTTAAGAGTCATTTCTGTCTTAATTACCCGTAAGATTTTATCGTTGCTCCCATGTTGAGTCGATGGTACTCTCAGGAGCTTTCTTCAGAACTGCATCTCCGTTACCTCCCCTTCATCTCTGACGAAATTGTCCAGCATTCACTTCAATGTACTTCGATTAAGGTTACGTAGGAGTTTAGCACTCTTTTCTTTGTTTCTTATGACATCTTCCTGCATCTTTATATTTTTATTTAGGATTTCGAAGTAAAAATAATTAAAATTAAATTAAATTATATTTCAAAATCACAGCAAAATACTTCTACAACTACTAATAAGACTACTACTACTACCATTAATACTAATCGTCCTGGGTATGACGATAAACTACATCCGCATCCTAGGTATGGCGGTAAACTACATCCGCGTCCTGGGTAGGGCGATAAACTATATCCAACAGCAAGGCCTCAGATAATGTTTTCGGAAAAATAATGTTACTCGCTATATTTTTGAAACAATAATGTTGCCAGCTATCCGTTTTTGAAACAATAATGTTGCCAGCTATGTTTTTGAAACAATAATGTTGCCAGCTATACGTCTTTGAAACCATAATGTTGCCAGCTATACGTCTTTGAAACCACAATGTGGCCAGCTATACGTCTTTGAAACCATAATGTTGCCAGCTATACGTTTTTGAAACCATAATGTTACCAGCTATGCGTTTTTGACTTTTAAATCACTCAAAATCATTTTCGGCATAAAGTGACCGCTAAGTTGAGATGCCGTTAAATAAAACAATCAACAATCAAATAGAAATTCTTGACTTAAACAAAAAATATCTAGGATTATTTTGCAGTGTGCAAGCAAATAAGCTCTAGCTTGCTAAAAATGTTCCATACAAATTAGGCATTTAAAATTCATATATTTGGCATATATATAAACTGGATTTCGCTTTAAATAACCCACAGTGGTTGATATGCCATAAAACCCAAACAAACAAACGATTAACTAAATCCGGCTACAATACTTTTGACCGAAACGTTTTGTAAGTCGTAGAACCACCATCTAATTGTTGTTATTTCCAGATGAAATTTGTCCCACGCTGGCAGCGCCTGTTAGAGTTCGAGCTATGGGCAAATAGTTTAACGACCAAACTAGGGTCAAAATGAAATTATAAAAATACATTTTTGTAGTAACAAAACCAGTAATAAATAAATAAATTAAAAATAAATTACTAGCAATACAATTCTGGAAAATATATTACCAAAAATATATTTTTATAAAATAACTTACTTATGCTACCAAGAAAATTAAACTTTGGCATTAAATGACCCGTGAAGAGTTAATTAATAATTTTTTATTGTTCATTTATATTTATTTACTCCTTATTTATTATTATTATAGAGTTCATTATAATAATAATATTCTTTTATATATAATATTATTATAATAATATTATTATATAATTTTAGTTATAATATAATATATTATAATATTACAATAATATACAGTGGGATATGATAAGTTTATAGCCACCCTTGAATTACAGCAATTTTGGCTTGTTTAATAATTTCGCTTCTTTTTTCAGACAATACTGTGTTAGTATCAAGCCACTCTCATCTATGAACAATAGTTGGCTTACATCTTGCAATGAAAGTTCGTGGAAGTAAGGAAATTAGTGGATTTCAACAAGGGCAAATAATAGGATGGCATCAGTGTGGCAAGTCAAATAGAGAAATTTCTAGGTTTTCCCATGTTAATCCTCAAACGGTTAATAAAGTTTCAAGAAATTTAATGAAGAAGGATATTATCGTATGGAACAACGTTTAAGAACATCAAGAATCGTGTCTGAGCGAGCGAAAATTGCGCTGAAGATGGAAGTCATCAGAAACCGTCTTCAGAGCATCAAAGATGCCGCCAGCAGTATTCGAATGCCGCCATATGCGGTGAGAAAGACTCTGAAAGAGCTAGGCTATCAAAGAAAAGTTGCAAGAAAGTAGCTCTTGATTTCAGAGGTTAACAGAAATTTTCGTATGGACTGAGCAAGAGAATTCGTGAGCAAAGATTATGAAATTTGGCAGTCTGTAATTTGGTCAGATGAATGAAAATTCTGCCAATATTCGAATTCGAGATAGGTTTATATTTGGATAAATAAGAATGAGGCTTGGAACAGTGAATGTTTGCAGGCGGCCGTGAAACATGGAGGGATTGGAGTAATGGTGTGAAGCGCTATTTGATTTGAAGCGAAATCTAAGCGGATTCCTATTGACGAGCGGTTCAATGGTCCAAAATGCTGTCAGATATTAGAGAAAGGACTACGCACATTATTTGAAAACAATCAGATTGACAAGAATGTTTGCCATTTTCAAGAAGTTGAAGCACCATATCATACGAGCAGAGTAGCAAAGACCTGGAAGGAATTACAGGGAATCACGTCACAGCCACGGGTAGCCCAAAATCCTGACATGAATCCAATAGAGCACGTTTAGATGCATTTTGACCGAAGATTTCGAGAGTGTGCAGCCAAAATCACGTAAGCGGAAACTCTTTAAAATGAGTGGCAAAATAAGAATCAGACGATTTTTTCCGAACTTGATCAAATCCCTGAAAACAGAATACAAGCACTGAAATTACCAAATGAAGGACCTTCTCCATACTAGTTCCAAATACTGTTTTTTTTTTTTTTTTTAATAGGGTTTACGTAATTAAATTTTGAAATTGGATGTAGATTATTTCTCCTGGCGAAAAACTTATTTTAGGCCACTGTATAATATGTCGATAATAATAGTTTATTATTATAAATTAAATTAAAAATATTTGTTAATCATTTTTATTAGTATTTACATTGGATAATATATTAAACGAGTTTCCCCTTAGTGTTGTGTAGCAAAAGTATAAGGGGATATTTTGAAACTATATTATCCTGAAATTTAATCGATGAAAGATTGTAATATATTATTTATTTTTGACAAGTATTTATTCACTTTTCATTAAAGGTAGTTTATTTAAACTTGCAATAGTAACAGTAATAGTATTGTCTTGAAATTTTATTTGATGAATAATAGTCAGCCATTATAAATTTGATAACAGTATTAAATTCGTCTCCATTTAACTTGCTTTATTTACACTAATTGTATTAATAGTTGTACTAAATTAATGAAATTTTATGAACATTAACTCCCCATTATGCATCTTACTACAGCAGAAGCATTAATAATTTTTTTTTTTTAATTTAATTGCTTCAATTGACTTTGCAAACAGATTCATAAATTGTAAAGTAAGGATTTCGATCATGTCGGATGATGTATGTGTATTTTATAGTCTCTGATTGAAGTTTATAACGAACCATCATAGCGCGAAAATTCTCACCAGTAATAATATGGTGAAAACCTTGACGGCAAATATATTATCTCTGAGATACGCAAACCCCAGTATTTTAGTATTGGACAATTCTTAATCTGAGTCTGTTGGCTTGAGGTTGTTTTTTACTGTAACATAAGCGGAAATTACCTGAAAAACTGGACCATTCGTTGCACATACGAGAGTAAAACTGAAAATGATTGTTTTTGTTCTCAGTATATCAATATATCTAATCGAAATATGCCATGGGGACAATTCTTCCTGTTGTGAATCACTACCCACTAAACATTTTATATAGCCTCGTGTTATTGTTTTCAAAAATTGTGTGTTAGCTGCCAAATATATTGACAGAAAAATATCACAACATATACGCTTGATCAGCCGTTATGAACTATTTTTCGACTATATATTTCATCTAATTACCGTCTAATCGGAAATCAAAAAAATATATTACATTCAACCTAATACTATATATATATATATATATATATATATATATATATATATATATATATAAGTATATATAATTATTTATTTTTAAAAAATTATTACATAAATATGTTATAAAATCACTAAAAAAATAGCCATTTGGTTTCAACACCCTCGGTGTCTTATCAAGTGATGATGTTGAATGTAAAATAAATGGTTTTAAAAGTTTCAAATTAATTAACAATTCTTCGGAAGGTGAAAACGTTGTTATAAAAGCTAGATTGACCAATCAAAATACAAGTACAGGAAAATTCAAAAAGCTTGACAACGAAGTCATGTTATAATATCTATTCAGATGTTTAAAATATGGGTAGTATTAAAAAAGAATTTATTCTAACCAATAATTACTAAATTATATGATAAAATTTAAAATTAAAATTAAAAACTGCTAATTTCAAAATCAAAATTTAATCGCTATTATGTTTACAACTATAAAATTACTGAGGAGAAAAGAAGAAAAATATATATTATTCAATTTATTTCTTCATTGAAGTTACTTTAGCTAATTTTATATCCGGTCCTTTGACAATGTATACATTTTAATCCTAAGAGTGTGTGAATTGGGTCCTAAACTCACGCGTAAAACAAACACAATCAGATTATAATATATAAGCACCCAGACATATT
>OZ010601.1:16177324-16242324 GCA_963932145.1 Acanthosepion lycidas | reverse complement strand
CCGGTTGCCTCTAGCTAGGATCGAAAGCCGACTGAATTGGTATCAGGCGGATATTCTACCACTAAGCTGTCGGCGCACGGTTGGGATGAAGGTGGATAGGTAACTATACTCGACTCGAAAAGCCTTCGAATTTTTGATTTGTCAATAATCAAATGAATCTCGAAGGAAAAAAAGGTTTTAAAAAAGAAAGAGCTAGGAACATGAAAGTCTGTCGAAAATAATCGTACAGCATACAGGTTCAAAGCCCAAAGGAAAAAAAACCGACACGAGTAAACAAATAACTAAAAAGAGCTCAATACAACTGTAGAGCAGACCTAGATAAACCTAGTGAGCCAGACAAACCTACCCAGGTTTCATCTAAGCAGATCGTCAGGGAAAGCTGGCTCCAGCTTTCCCTAACGATCTGCTTAGATGAAACCTGGGTAGGTTTGTCTGGCTCACTAGGTTTATATATATATATATATATATATATATATATATATATATATATATATATATATATATATATATATATATATATATATATATATAATCACAAGAATCATTCATACAAAAAACAAATATAGAGGTTAATGATTCAAATGGCGAGAATACATCTTCGCAAACAATTTCACTTTAAATGATTAACCTCTATATTTTTTTGTATCAATGATTCATGTAATTATAAATTGAACTGCACCTATGATCAATATATATATATATATATATATATATATATATATATATATATATATATATATATATATGTATGTATGTATCTATCTATAGGATTAGGAGAGATATAAAAGGACAAAACTTACAGCTAGAAATGAAAGGATATTGTGGAGAAAAACGATTGCCTAATTCCTGAATAGAAAAAGGTTCATAGAAGTTAAGAAGGATTTTTTCAATATTTACCAAAATAATGAATCGAATGAAATATTTCTGAAGACTTCGTTGACAAAATATTAGGGAAAAAAATCGAGAACGCCATTATGTCCTTCGGATGTTAATTTGGCAGAGGAAAGAATGAATATAAACAAAAATAAATCGCAATCTCTCGAGAAACACGAAAATATATGCTAAATTTAAAAGCGTAACTGTAAAAAATATCCAAGCACTTCTAGTCGAATAATGATTCTTTTTTCAATGCGTTTTACGCGAAAGAAACTTAAAAGGGGAAAAATAACGGGAACGAATTTGCTTTTGGAATGGAAAAACACAAGCGAATCGTAGAGAAGCCCAGCTTCCATTTGCACAATCAAACTGGAAATCGTCGCTGAACATGCGTTGACCGAAACTTGACGCATGCGTCAAAGTAGAATTTTTCTTCGGAACTTTTTAAAAGGCGGTAAAATTTTGTTTATATTAATTGTTGTAAAAATATTTTCACCAGCTTCGTGCAATCTACATCTATATATAGAGAGAGATTATATAAATTATATATATTTATATATAACGATTTTTAAATGTTGCGCATATCTTTCACGTTGTAACTTTCAATGTGTTATATATATATATATATATATATATATATATATATATATATATATATATATATATATATATATATATATATTAGATAGATAGATAGATAGATAGATAGATAGATAGATAGATAGATAGATAGATAGATAGATAGATTGATGAATAGATTCTCTTTGTGTTTGGCTTCATATCAATAATTTTTTTTTTTTTTCACTCTACTGACTTTTTCTATTATCTCCGCTGGCTTCGCCCATAGAACTAAATAGTCCACCGTGCTGAGGAAATGAGGTTCAGTTCATCCTACAAAAAGAATCAATTATTTTTATATATACAATACAGTTCAAAGGTTTGAAGCGAACTACAGAATTAGCATGGGATGAACTTGACAAAAGAGTGATAAAAAAGGAAAAATGCTCTTAAATTCATAGAAAAAGGAATGGAATAAATTATCAAAGTTATACTCTGAAAAGCATTTACAACGCATGCTAAAAATTGTTCTGCAGTAATCAAGACTAAACAGATACTACTGATACTACTAATGATACTACTACTACTACTACTACTACTAATAATAATAATAATAATAATAATAATAATAATAATAATAATAATAATAATAAAGACAGTGATTCAGAATAATTCTTGTATAATCAACAGCCATGGTCACAGACTTTGCAGATTGTCATTTCAGACAATATCTTCCAGTTACTTTCATTTTGTTAAGTTTGCTCTTGTGGCTGATTAAATCAACATGGAAACGTCATTTTTTCTCATGGACGTCATTAGAGGCGAACTACGCCTGCGCCGACGTTTCTTAACCGCACTTTTTTTTCATCTACTTAGTATTTTCTATAGATGTTCTCCATTTTAGTATGTATTTTTTAGTTTTGTTTTCTTTATTTAACCGGTTTTAGTATCTTTTACATTTTTTATATATATGCCGCCTTTTTCCTTCTGTAAAATAAACACACACAAATCGGAAAAAAAGAAAGGAAGACATACAAAAACTGGTATAATAACTAAAAATGATTTTTCTCGTTTTTGCATGTTTTGCTTTCTTGTTTGTATTTTTCACATTTTTTATGTGTGTATTTTTTCTATTTTTTATTGTTTTCCTTTTTTTTAATTTTAACTTTTTCAAAGGTACACGTGTGTACGCTTTAAGAATGCTTTATGAAACTGAGAATATACGGTTCGCGTATAGTGTCATTTTGCTGTCCCAGGAAACCGAAATAGCTCTCTCAAAGAGGAGATTAACAAAACAAGGGGAGATCACTCTTGATTATTCATAGCACAATTTTCCTTTTTGTTTTAGAATTATCTTTCTTCATGAATTTTGTTTCGTTCTGTAGGGTTTTCCTATTTTGAATGTATTTTCACATTTTTTAGGTATTTTTCTTATGCATCTTGCCGTTCTTTTTATGTTTTCGTAATTATTTTGTATATTTATGCAATTTTCCTATTTTTTTGCCTGATTTTTAGTATATAATTAGAAAGTATACCAGTAGTATTTTATTTTTGTATACATTTTCTTTGTTTTTATATGTTGTTAACTTTTGTGCGCATTTTGTGTTTATATATATATATATATATATATATATATATATATATATATATATATATATATATATATATATATATATATATATTTATTGTACTTTTTAGTATGTTTTTTTGTTTATTCTATATTGTCTTTTTTTCATCTATTTTTTCCGTTTTTGTCTGTTTGTATATTCTGCGAGTATTTTGACTTTTTTTTTTTCATGATTTTAATTTGGCAGCAGCAGGACGAGCATTTCTTTCAATATAAATAATCAAAATCCATATCAGAAGAAAACATGAATCAGAAACTTTTTGTCTATATCTCAGAGATGAGTCACGATTACTTACATTGTTTACATTATTCGGATTATTATCCTTATCTTCATTGTCATATTCACAAAGTTTCGGTCGTTGTACGCTCCGGCCTTCAATATCTGTCTATATCACTGAGATGAGATATTATGATTACTTACATTATTTATATTATTCGTACTGTTATGATCATCTTCATTACCATATTCACAACGTTTCGTCCGTTGTATGCTCCGGCCTTCTTTATGTGATGTCTTAGTGTGTAAAGACGTTGGTTAGATCCAGTGACTAAACCCAAAGTGTTGTTAGTTCAATACTCGGCCACATTTGGGGTGGACCAAATTTGGAGGGTTAAATGAGACGCCCGGAAGAGGCATGGCTAGTTGGAAATAGAACAGTCGGTGAAAGAAATAAATGGTTCGGTTCGAAACTTCAATCACCTGAAGAAGGCCTCACTGTACAACCGTCGAAACGTTGTGAATCTGGCAATGAAGATGAGTATAACAGTCCAAATAGAGTAAATAATCTAAGTAATGCATCAGAAAATCTGTAATGTGTTGCTAACTTAGAAGGTATCATCACTCATGTTATTAGAAGACAAGAAAGTTTATTTAGAAAGAAGTTTAAATTTGGAGGTTTTACGATCTATTAGGTTGGTGCAAAAATAATGACGTAATAATGTCGTTTTTTAACGTTAAAAATACGTCAAAAAACGACATTAATACGTCATTAATTTGGCACCAACCTAATACAAGCCATTTTTGGCTTCAGTCAGTGCTATTGAGGTTGCGCATTCTCTTATCCCTTGGACATCACTATATGATCTAAGTGTAGTACCGGTTCACTCATTTCTTATGTTAATGGTAATAAAGTCTGTTTCATTAAGACGGATTATATATAAGGGTGTTTCATTAAGACGGATCAAATTCAGCTGTAAATAAATCAGTGTTACTGGTGAAAATTTATTTATTTCTCTATTGGAACATATTCTTTAAGTCATAGCAATTATGTGTAAAAAATGATATTGTCCAAATGTCCACCAAATCTTTAAAAAATCATTAGACGCTTAAACTTAATTCACATTTAAAATCAGTCTAAGTTATTGGAACACACTTTATTAACCCTTTCATTAAAATGCCGTTTTCTACTTTTACTGAGTGAGCAGCATGTAAAATTTATTATCAAAAACATTTGTATGAAAACCGTTTATTTATTTTTTTTTTTGTCAAATTAGACTTCTGAAGTTCACTCTTTTCACTCTTTCCAGTATTAAAGAGTTTTCCATTCCTAATCTTTTGTTTGATATAGTGTGAAATGTCAATATGTCATTATTTTCTATTCTACTTACGCATCCTATTCATTGTAGTGGTTCCACGCTCCTCAAAACCTTCCTGATCAAAGTCCTTGCTGTTGGATGTAGTTCATCGTCATACCCAGGACGCGGATGTTGTTTATCATCTTACCTAGGACGAAGATGTAGTTTATCCTCATACCCAATATGCAGATGTAGTTTGTTGTCTTACACAGCACGCAGATCTAGCTTATTATCATACCCAGAACGCAGATGTAGTTTATCTTCATACCTAGGAGGCAGATGTATTTTATCGTCATACCTAGGACGCAGATGTAGTTTATCCTCATACCCAGGACGCAGATTTAGTTTATCCTCATATCCAAGATGCAAATCTAGTGTATCGTCATACCCAGGTCGCAGATGTAGTTTATCCTCATATGCAAGATGCAAATGTAGTGTATCGTCATACTCAGAACGCAGATGTAGTTTATCCTCATACCCAATATGCAGATGTAGTTTATCGTCATACCCAATATGTAGATGTAGTTTATCGTCATACCCTGGAAGCAGATGTAGTTTATCGTCATACTTAGGGCGCAGATGTTATTTATCCTCATACACAAGATGCAAATGTAGTTTATCGTCATACCCAGAACGCAGATGTAGTTTATCGTCGTACCCAATATGCAGATGTAGTTTATCATCATACCCAGGACGCGGATTTAGTTTATCATCTTACCTAGGACGCAGATGTAGTTTATTGTCATACCCAGGACGCGGATTTAGTTTATCATCTTACCTAGGACGCAGATGTAGTTTGTCGTCTTACCCAGGACGCGGATGTAATTTATCGTCATACCCAGAACGTGGATGTAGTTTATGATCATACACAGGTCGCGGATATAGTTTATCGTCATAGCCAGGACGGTCATTGTCTTCATTCCAACTCCAGGTGTTTTGGAAAGCTCTGAGACTTCCAAAGAAAAACCAATTCCAGGACAAAAACAATAAAAAAGATCAAATATAGATAATTTAAATCTTCATTTATCTTTCCGTGTCTATTTAGGGCATAAGTTATTATGTCTCTCCACATCTTCCTGTCCCTTGTAGCTCTTAATAAGTTTTGTCTTTTTGTTATTTCTCCCAAACGTGACCTGCCATCCATTTGCGCAAGCCGATCAAGTATGATACGCACTGCGTTCCTCTGTCCCTCGTTCTAGCAATCTTTCCCGAGTATCAGATTTACCAATCCCTAATTTCTCATTACAAGTCCGAGAAATTTCAACAGCCTCTTCCTGAAGTTATAGTTCCTTTTTGTCTCCATTTCCTTCAAAAACATGTTGTTGCTTACTTATTCGGTTCATGGAATCCTAAGTGTCCTTGTGTAAAACCATATCTGTTACTTCAAGTCTCTTCCTCACCTTTGAGGAGATTGTCTAACATTCACTTTCATACAGGAGGACAGATATCAATTAAGGGACTTATTAATATAACTCCATCAGATAATAGAATAAAATCAGTTATATATTACGATTTTTAAAAAAATCTACACATTGCGCGATAAGAAGAACCATTGTGGATAATGATACCCACCATGGAAGCACGCAGAAGAGTTCAGAAGAGAGTTTTAAATAAGTTAAAATTATTCGGAAATCCGATAAAGAATTTAAAATCTCCAACCGTCAACTAGAAAACTGAGTCCTGGAGTACAGATGACACCTACTGTCATTTCATGTCTACTTAAAGCTGTCAATTTCTATTGGTTTGAAAATGCACTGAACGAAAATAATAAATAATACTGAGGAAGACGTTGGACTGACAAGATGACTAGTTTTAGCTTGTAACGTGTCGCGATCAATGTTTAAACACCATTACAATATGTTTCAAGTAGAAATGTAATGGGGAAAAATGACAGGTGTAGAATCGAAACAAAGCCCTATGCTCTTTTTGTTCGATAGACGACATGTTGACTTGTAAACTATACGAACTTTCCAATACAATTTGGCGCATCGGTTTAAAAAAAAAAAAAGATCATATCGTTGTAACAACTAGAAGACTTCATTACTCCTGCTGACGTGCTCCGTCTTTTCAAAATAGGAAATATTTCTGCCATATCTGGGCTAAAGGTGTTCTTTCCTCATTTTCCAGACATGGCAGATTCTAAAATCTTTTACGCGGACATGTGCGCGTTTATGCGTCTTCAACCCCACGGTCTATTTCCTACGAACGAAATGTTGCAGACATATCGGAAATCTATCGCTATTTGCCTGGAAGACGTTCCAAACAACAGAATTCATTATCTTCCCTAATTTCAGAATTTACAGTTAGCACTTTCCAGGTCCTGCACACCGGATCAAATTTTCCTCTTTCTAATACGCTCAAACAACTTCTTTTAGAGAAATGCTACTTCGTGCCACAATCTCCCCAGGGGATGCTCCCACATTCAATGCAATCTTAAGTTTTGTATAATTACGGTCAACCCTTTAATTTTCCTTTATATCCTCATAATCTGATTTAAATTCGACCTATATAATAAGGTCCATATAAAAAATAAATTCAGTAGCATCTTAACTTTTGTTCCTGGGTATGACGATAAACTAGACCCACCAGCAAGGCGTATCATCGGGAGATTTTGAGGAGCGTAGAACTACATCTTAGTTGCTGTTGCTTCCCAGAAACGCTCCGATTGGGCATGAACCCTGAATCAATAACCAAACAATGAACATCAGTCTATATTTCTGAGATGAGGTATTATGTACACTTTTTACATTATTCAGACTATTGGCCTCATCTTTGTCACCATATTTATGACAACGTTTCGGCCGTTGTACACTCCGGCCTTCTTCAGGTGGTTGGAATGTCGAACTGAACCCTTTATTTCACTCACTGGGGTAGACTGTTCTAGTTCGACGGACCATATTTAATGGATGTCAGTTATCAGTTATGTCCTGTTAATTTTCCCTCTGAAAGTTCTCCACTGTCTTAACTGGGTATTGAACTATTTTGGTTCTGTCAGTGGATCTAACCAACGCCTTTATCCACTGTGCCATGTGTCCTCAAAGAGACATGGCACAGTGTTCGATATTCCAACTATCTGAAGAAGGCCGGAGCGTACAACGGCTGAAACGTTGTAATAAATATGGCGACAAAGATGAGGACAATATTCCGAATAATGTAAGTAATCAATAAAACAATGAATGTACAAAACTACATGGATTTTTATATAAAAATATCAATAATATTTATTTACAGTAAAACTACAAACAATACCTATTATAATAGAATTACCAACAATACATTATATAGCAGAATGACCAACAATACATTTTATAGCATAATGACCAACAATATACTTTATAGCATAATGGCCAACAATACATTTTTATCTGGCGCTGAAGGCATAGAATTTCGTTTGAAATAAATTTAGTTGAAGTCATAAAACTGTTTTCAAGATATTTATATTTCTGTATTAAACAATGCCTAAAGGATAGTATGTCACTAACCAAAACAACCAACAGGAAAGAATACTTTCATGACACTAATCCATATAATATCCTACAATTTCTTAAAGATATCAAAATGTATTCCAAAATATAACTTCAACAAAACTACAACATAAAGCACACATATCACAACCTCAAGTAATTATGCCCACACAAACACATTATATACATTCTAATACATTGTATATGAACAAAAGCTGAGTATCAGCTTCCATATATTCAACAGTGAAAGAAGAAGAATATTTATATTTTTATTATTTCAAACCTTTGGAGAAAAATAAATTCCGAAATTAAAAGACCCATAATCTGTTGATATTCTGGGAACAAATCAAATCGGATCTTTTAAGTGGCTCTTGGATTTTGAAATGGGCAAATAGTTCAATAAAATTTCACTAACATTTGTTAAAACAATACATCTCGTGTGTTGTAAAAATCTGTATGCATGAAATGGTTGTGATTAAACTTCCAAATTCTTGTTAATTATCAGGTGTAAAATCCATAATCCACGGGAATAGCCGAAATATGAGTTTCATTTAAATATATCGATCAGTTTTGTGCCATCCTTGATAAACGCTTAGGCGATCATGTATCTTTCGATACATGGCTGAAGAGGCACATTTTTTCCCGCAGTAGCTTTGCCCTTTCTTTTTACTTGCTGTTTACCTGTAAGTGGGGGAGAAGAAGAGAAGTCATACTTTTCCAAGGGTATTAGCACTAATGTAACGGATTTTGAACTCGGCTCAGCGATTGCACAATCCGAGCTACTATCCATTACTCCACGGTGCCTCCCACAGACTGATTTAGAAATATAACAGGTTTTATTCAGATTATAAAAGAGAAAAAGGTTTTTCTCGATTCCTCTGAAACATCATCGTCATAAGTGCTACATATGTACTGCAGCCATAGTTACAGTGGTGTGTCTAAAGCAAGAAAGGCTTACGGAGATTATCCCTTTTCTGCTTGTCTTGTCTTTCATAAAGTGTTCTTAATCCTAGACTCGCTGTCACCTGAAGTTAAAGGAGCTTAGTCAGATCTGATATTTAACCCATACTTGGAAGTAGAGAGCTTCATGCCTTTTCCAAGGTTATTAGTGCAGCGAGATTGACCGGAGCTCTTATTATCGATTCCATTTACAACGCCGATAGCATGTACGCTATCAGTACATCTTGTATGTCTAACTCATTAGATACTGGAAATTATTAAAAAAAAAACATTTCTTGATCAGTTTATTTTGGTGCCGATATCTAGTGTGGTATAGATTGTAATGTTTCATAGTTCAATTGCGATTCACACGTTATTGAATGTAAACAAATTGTCCACAAATGAATCTCTTAAAGATGGAGGATGAAAAGCTGCGCAGGCCCTATATTATAATCTATGGTTTTCATTATGATGTAAACGTTGGAATACCGACAAAAAACCCATTCAAATTCAATATGCGTTTTCCTTTATGGTCACGTGGTCCACTTTATTCAATAATGGGATCCTATGTGCTTGTGCACTTGAGATCTAACTTCAAACACAAGTGTCGGCAGCGACATGTTGCTAATTAAGAATTCTCAGTACTTGGCTCCTTTAGATTTAAATTTTTTTCCGGTCTATACAGGACAATTTAGATAAAAAAAATACTTTGACTCTGTACGGTGATTGGAGAAATACCTTACAAAACTTATTCCAACAGAATATACAACGTTTATATGATATTGTCATCAACAAGTTTGTTGAACGATGGGAGATCTTTGTTAAAAACAGTTGGAATTCTTACAAATTCGATGAGTGCAAGTAAAGAAAAAAGAAAAGGATATGAGTCATAGAAATCATTAGACTTGTTGTCACTTGATATTAAATTAAAACCACCAGATTTTAAAACAATAAGAAATCAACAAAAATAATAAACAAAAACAAAGTCAAATAAATATGACTGCGCAAGTAAATGAATATAAAAACAATGTTCGGGAGGAAAAGGAGAAACGTGCGTTGAGGTACAAATTATTGGAAAATTTCTGCCCAATACCAATATGTCAAATAATTCAAAAATGCAGGGAAAAAAAAATAATCGCATTTCTACAAGAGTGAAAATGATTTAAAATTAAAAACGAAAAAATTGAATTATAGATAGCCGTAGAGAAATATTGAACACATTGTTAAGTCGCTTAGAAAGATTTTCCCGCTTGAATGTGGCGCAAATTTTGTTTTTGTTTCGGCATTTTCTTTTTGAAAATTATTTTGTGTTATTGTTTTTATTTATTTTATTTTATAATATATATATATATATATATATATATATATATATATATATATATATATATATATATATATATATATATATATATATATATATTGGTCTCGGTTATTAAATCTTTTGGTCAATTTGAGTTTAAAATCTGCTTGCGTAAATTTTCATTTTTGCGTTGTTTTTTTTTCGAGGAGAGACGTTTTTCATTTTTTTTTCTTTTTCATTTGTATCTTATTAATACGTGCCACTAAGAAACAGATAAAATAATGTCAGAAAAAAACACAGAGTGAAGCAGAAAACAAGCTACAGTATCAAATAAAATAGAGTAAATAAATAAAATGCAAAAAAAAAATAGAGTCATTATTAGTTTATTACAGAAATATATTCAGTCCCATCACTACTGAGACGTTAATAGTATTATAAGCCGTTTCTTTATAATATTCATTGACCGAGTAGATAAAGCCAAAGTCACACTATTTACATTATTCGGACTATTGTCCTCATCTTGGTCACCATATTCATTACAAAGTTTCGGCCTTTCAGTATCTGTCTATATTTCTGAGAAGAGTTAATATGTACACTAATCACACTATTCGGACTATTGTCCTCACCTTTGACGCCATATTTATTACAAAGTTTCGGCCTTTCAGTATCTGTCTATATTTCTGATAAGAGTTATTATGTACACTATTTACACTATTCGGACTATTGTCATCATCTTTGTCGCCATATTTATTACAAAGTTTCGGCCTTTCAGTATCTGTCTATATTTCTGAGAAGATTTATTATGTACACTATTTACATTATTCGGACTATTGTCCTCACCTTTGACGCCATATTTATTACAAAGTTTCGGCCTTTCAGTATCTGTCTATATTTCTGATAAGAGTTATTATGTACACTATTTACACTATTCGGTCTATTGTCCTCACATTCGTCGCCATATTTATTACAACGTTTCGGCCTTTCAGTATCTTTCTATATTTC
This sequence comes from Acanthosepion lycidas, assembly GCA_963932145.1. NCBI lineage: Eukaryota > Metazoa > Mollusca > Cephalopoda > Sepiida > Sepiidae > Acanthosepion > Acanthosepion lycidas. The sequence continues at coordinate 16,230,983 of OZ010601.1, read as the reverse complement.
TGAGAAGAGTTATTATGTACACTATTTACACTATTCGGGCTAGTGTCCTCATCATTGTCGTCATATTTATTACAAAGATTCGGCCTTTCAGTATCTGTCTATATATCTGAGAAGATTTATTATGTACACTATTTACACTAGTCGGACTATTGTCCTCACCTTTGACGCCATATTTATTACAAAGTTTCGGCCTTTCAGTATCTGTCTATATTTCTGAGAAGAGTTAATATGTACACTAATCACACTATTCGGACTATTGTCCTCACCTTTGTCGCCATATTTATTACAACATTTCGGCCTTTCAGTATATGTCTATATTTCTGAGAAGAATTATTATGTACACTATTTACACTATTCTGTCTATTGTTTTCACCTTTGTCGCCATATTTATTACCACATTTCGACCTTCAGTATCATTCTATATTTCTGAGAAGAGTTATTATATACACTATTTACACTATTCTGACTATTGTCCTCACCTTTGTTAGGATATTTATTACAAAGTTTCGGCCTTTCAGTATCTGTCTATATTTCTGAGAAGAGTTATTACGTACACTATTTACACTAGTCGGACTATTGTCCTCATTTTTATCGCCATATTTATTACAACATTTCGGCCTTTCAGTATCTGTCTATATTTCTGAGAAAAGTTATTATTTACACTATTTACACTAGTCGGACTATTGTCCTCACCTTTGTCACCATATTTATTACAAAGTTTCGGCCTTTCAGTATCTGTCTATATTTCTGAGAAGAGTTATTATGTAAACTATTTACACTATTCGGTCTATTGTCCTCACCTTCGTCGCCATATTTATTACAACGTTTCGGCCTTTCAGTATCTGTCTATATTTCTGAGAAGAGTTATTATGTACACTATTTATATTATTCGGACTATTGTCCTTATCTTTGTCACCATATTTATTACACCGTTTCGGCATTTCAGTATCTGTCTTTATTCCTGATGTGAGGTATCATATACACTATTTATATTATTCGGACTATTGACCTCACCTTTGTCGCCATATTTATTACAAAGTTTCGGCCTTTCAGTATCTGTCTTTATTTCTGAGATCAGGTATTATGTGCACTATTTACATTATTCGGACTATTGTACTCATCATTGTCACCATATTTATTACAAAGTTTCGGCCTTTCAGTATCTGTCTATATTTCTGAGATGAGGTATTATGTACACTATTTATATTATTCAGATTATTGTCCTCATCTTTGTCGCCATATTTATTACAACGTTTTGGCCTTTCAGTATCTGTCTATATTTCTGAGAAGAGTTATTATGTACACTATTTATATTATTCGGACTATTGTCCTTATCTTTGTCACCATATTTATTACACCGTTTCGGCCCTTCAGTATCTGTCTTTATTCCTGATGTGAGGTATCATATACACTATTTATATTATTCGGATTATTGACCTCACCTTTGTCGCCATATTTATTACAAAGTTTCGGCCTTTCAGTATCTGTCTATATTTCTGAGATGAGGTATTATGTACACTATTTATATTATTCAGATTATTGTCCTCATCTTTGTCGCCATATTTATTACAACGTTTTGGCCTTTCAGTATATGTCTATATTTCTGAGATGAGGTATTATGTGCACTATTTACATTATTCGGACTATTGCCCTCACCTTTGTCGCCATATTTATTACAAAGTTTTGTACGCTCCGGTCTGCTTCCGGTGGGTGGAATGTCCAACTCTACCTTTATTTCGCTAAACTCGGGTAGACTCTTTTAGTTCCACGCGCCATGTTTTAATACATATTCAGTCTCTTGTTCTACGTTGTACGCTCCGTCATTCCTCAGGTGATTGCAATCTTGAACTGAACCCTTTATTTAGTGTTCCACGTGCCATGTTTTTAATTATCTTCTTTTTAATTCCCCTCTCTAAGTTCATCACTGCCTTAACCGGGTATTGAACTCACACTCTTTGGTCACTGTATCTAAACAACGTCTTTATCCACTGTGCCAAATGTCATTGCGTATAAATTTCTGGGTATTATAGACCTAATGCCTTCAGCAAACAGTTTTTACCATTGCTCAAATCGCAGTTTTTGAATAAAATATCGGAACCAGAGAATAAAGAGTGCCAGAGAAAAGCGATAATAACAAAAAAATTGCAATATGAGCTCTGATAAAAACTTGTAATGATAACAGCAAAAATTCTAATATTAGAAAAAAAAATTCTAAATTAGAGAGCTGAAGACATTAGGCTTATAATACCCAAAAATTCATAGACAGATGTCCTCAAGAACACATGCCACTGTGAATAATTTGTTGGTTAGTTCCATTGACACTCAAAGAGTGTGAGTTCAATACCCAGTTAAGGCAGTGGAGAACTTGGAGAGGGGAATTAAAAAGAGATAACTGATAACTGGCATCCATTGAAAACATGGCACGTGGAACTAGAACACGAAATAAAGGTTTCAGTTCGACATTCCAATCACCAGAAGAAGGCCGGAGTGGACAACTCGCGAAACATTGGTTGTAATAGATATGGCGACAGGGATGAGGATAAAAGTCCAAATAATGTAAAAAGTAGAAATATAGACAGATACTAAAAGGCTGAAACGTTGTTATAAATATGGCGAAAAATATAAGGACAATAGTCCGAATAATATAAATAGTGTACATAATACCACATCTCAGAAATATAGACAGATACTGAAAGGCCGAAACGTTGTAATAAATATGGCGACAGTTATTAGGACAATAGTCCGAATAATATAGTGTACATAATACCTCATCACAGAAATATAGACAGATACTGAAAGGCCGAGACGTTGTAATAAATATGGCGATAAAAATGAGAACAATAGTCCGAATAATATAAATGGTGTACATAATACCTCATCTCAGAAATATAGACATATATTGAAGGGCTTAAGAGTTGTGATAAACATGGCGACAGAGGTGTGGCCAATAGTCCGAATAATATAAATGGTGTACATAATACCTCATCTCAGAAATATAGACAGATACTGAAAGGCCGAAACGTTGTAATAAACATGGCGATAAAAATGAGGACAATAGTCCGAATAATATAAATAGTGTATATAATACCTCATCTCAGAAATATAGACAGATGTTGAAAGGCCGAAACGTTGTGATAAACATGGCGCCAAAAGTTTGGGCAATAGACCGAATAATATAAATAGTGTACATAATACCTCATCACAGAAATATAGACAGATACTGAAAGGCCGAAACGTTGTAATAAATATGGCGATAAAAATGAGAACAATAGTCCGAATAATATAAATGGTGTACATAATACCTTATCTCAGAAATATAGACATATATTGAAATGCCGAAACGTTGTGATAAACATGGCGACAGTGGTGTGGCCAATAGTCCGAATAATATAAATGGTGTACATAATACCTCATCTCAGAAATATAGACAGATACTGAAAGGCCGAAACGTTGTGATAAACATGGCGACAGAGGTGTGGCCAATAGTCCGAATAATGTAAATAGTGTACATAATACCTCATCTCAGAAATATAGACAGATACTGAAAGGCCGAAACGTTGCAATAAACATGGCGATAAAAATGAGGACAATAGTCCGAATAATATCAATAGTGTACATAATACCTCATCTCAGAAATATAGACAGATGTTGAAAGGCCGAAACGTTGTGATAAACATGGCGGCAAAGATGTGGGCAATAGTCTGAATAATATAAATAGTGTACATAATACCTCATCTCACCTGCTAAAGTCAGATGGTATTCATGAAATCTGTCTCTTAAAACAATTGTTTAAGAAAATATTCTTTTCAAGTCCAATATGCGTGACGTGAAAAGTTACAATGAAAATATGCCGCGGTTAAATGGCATAATTTGACAGTGTTTGAGAAAAGAAAGAATTAGAATTTGGATCTAATATTTTATATATATATATATATATATATATATATATATATATATATATATATATATATAGTGTGTGTGTACGGTCAGATAAAGAAAATTCAACACTCATCCTAGTACTGACTTCAGTTTTCGCGGAAATAATCGATAGTGTCCTATAGACTTACAAAATCCATGAACACATATATATTTATTTTAGCTGTATAAGGAAAGCGACACATTTATTTACTATATATAAATTCTTATATTCATACACAAGCTCTGTTAACACTTAATATATATATATATATATATATATATATATATATATATATATATATATATATATATATATATATATATATATATATATATACTCATTTATTCTTTTTATTCGTTCTTGAGTGTATATATTGAATTATCCCATAGCCGAATTTTTGTACTCCTGTACAATCGCACAGCCATCCTCAACTTTACCCTCTGGATATTCTGTATATATTGCTATTTATTGACCAATGTTCACCCAGCTAATCACAGGGGCCCTAGGCAAAACATCAATTGACTATAAAGAACTATTTGAAAGCTATCAGTCACACAATAAAACCTAATTTATTTCAATTATCTTTCGAGTTTCAAATAAAACCAACGAGATTTTGTTCCTCCTTTTTTCTTTTTTTCTTTTTTCTTTTTTTTTCTTTTTTACAGAAAATATCTTTCTTGTGCAAAGAGAATTTGTACTTTTAATGGCGATAGCTCACAGAAGATACAGAATTGATTCCTGCTTTCCCATCGGATATACATAAACCTGACAATTCTTACCAAATTTGAGACAGTGAGGCGGTTATTAAGTAACATCTAGATGAACTAGTCGCAGCGTCTGTCCCCGGAGGAAACTCAGCGTTCAGTAACTGGTTAACAAATTCAAATTTTCATCAATGTTTCTTATTGAAGAACATAATGCTATTACCCCAACCTACTATTTTGGGATTATGTGATTGAAGGCACATCCTGCTGTTTGCAGTATATTATTTGACAAGTAATTGGTGTAATTGAAAGGAGAAAATTCATAGTATTTGTTTTTATTAATAAACGATTTTATGGTAGTTTTTGAAAATATATTCCATTCGAAAAAAAACAAAAAAACAATACGCCCTCGGTTGTGACTTTGACTGGTGGAAATTGGTCCCGACAAATTGTGTCACAATCTAATCAGGTTTCACTTTTACTAAACTTTCTAGAATTTTCAGTAATTCACAATAAATGTTGTGAATGTTGTTCAAATAATTCAGGAAATAATAATAATAATAATAATAATAATAATAACAATAATAATAATAACAACAATAATAATAATAACAATAATAATAATAATAACAACAACAACAACAACAATAATAATAATAATAATGATAATAATAATAACAATAATAACAATAATAATAATAATAATAATAATAATAATAAAAATAATAATAATAATAATAAAAATAATAATAATAATAATAATAATAACAATAACAATAATAATAATAATAATAATGTCACTTCTAACCTGAGGTGTCAGGGCGGGAAACGGAAAGAAATGTGTACACGCCAGAAATCAAAGAAAATAAAAACCAAAATAAAGGTTTCATTTTTAATGCACAGACCTAATGCTTGTGGTATAATGGACTATGCATACACCTGTGTTCCCTCTCACTGTAATATGATTGGCTGGTGTCCGTCATAAATACCGACGGACGTGTAGGAGAGTCAAGAGCGTTAGTCTGAGAGCGAAGTCTATAACGACGCCCATTGGACTACGCCATTGATCTACACAACTTACCTGCGACTACGACGCGTACCAGTCGATTACTGCTACCGTATTTTACTTGGTTACAGTAGCCAAATCCACTAAACTACGTCGTTCAAATATATCCCTTTCCCGGACATATCAGCTTGCTAACTAGAAATTATAAGGCACACATACTGAATAATTTGTGTTAAACCTAAAGCAGATTTTGTTATAAATCTCCAGAAACAACTGACTATCTTGTTATCAGATTGCACAGTGTTTGCACCCACTGAATATAAAATTCGGCATGACAGAGTGGGCCAATATGTGCACTGAAAAATATGTTATTTTTACGGAGAGGAAACTGAAAGACACTGGCATGAATATGACCAAGACACGGTTATAGAGATAGGACGTGTAAAAATTTTAAAAGACTTTACAATACACACAGACAAAACAATCAAATCTATTCGCTCAGACATCGAGATCAAAGAACACAAAAACTGAAGGTGCTTTTATTTACATGTCAATCCCTTCAGATTTTAATCTATCTTTGAAGACCTTTACAAACTATCAAAATGCAAGGATCTTGATGCCGAAATATTCTTAAAAAAATGAGGCACATGTGGACATCAATAATTCCAGTTGTATTTGGGTTACACGCATTGATTGGAAAATATTCCGGTAGATAAATTGAAGGGATTTTTGGGTGCCAATCACTTAAAGTGGTACAAGAATTGTATTCATGGGTACAACTCACACATTACGAAGAAATTACCTCTGTAAAATGTGTGTGATATTTTTTTTTACAAAAATGATTAGTGGACACTGTCATGAAGCCATCGTTGACATTAGGCCTCTTGATGGGACACAGAATGAATTCGACAGAAATCGATGTAAATAATAATAATAATAATAATAATAATAATAATAATAATAATAATAATAATAATAAGTAAAGCACGATACATCGACTGAAGCTGCAAAATACATAAAAAAGAAAGCAAAAACAAATGCAACCGACCAGATACAGAAACAATGGCAAGATTAACCGCTTCATGGCAAATACTCTGCCCGTAGAAAACAAGCTAATGTCGACAAGCCCTGTACCCATCAGTGGCTACGTAGTGCAGGGTTGAAAGTTGAAAACAGAAGGTTTTAGCCTTGCTGCACAGGATCAGTGCTTGTTAACAAGAAATTATCAAGCACACATACTAAAACATTGTGTTAGCCCAAAATGCAGGTTCTGAGATAATTACCCAGAAACAATTGAACATCTTGTAACAGGTTGCACGGTATTGGCACCCACTGAATATAAAACTCGTCATGAGAGAAGGAAACTGAAAGAAATTGGTATAAACATCATCCAGACAGGGTTACAAAGATAGGATCTGTTACTAATTTATGGGACTACACAATATAAACAGAGAGAACACTCAAAGCTAACCGCACAGATACTGTTATCATAGACCTCAAACAAAAATGCTTTCATATTGATATGACAGTAGCTGCAGACTGCAAAATATTTTGAAGATCTTCAAAGATATTTTGCAGTCTGCAGTCTGACTACTTGAAGGGATTCCTGGAAGCCCATGTATTAAAGAAATACAAAAAAATTGTTCTCGAGTGTATAGTCCACGCCTTGTCTAGGTAAAATATATATTTTTTTTTCGTCAGTAGAAAATATCATAATACCAGAAAGAAATGGGTATACAGTAGAAATAAAAAGAATGCTAATACTAATATTAATACTACTACTAATAATAATAATACTAATACTACTAATAATAGTAATACAGTTTAGAACCATCCTAGGTTTCACGTTATGAGGAGCCACCGAATATGAAACCCTGCCTCACAGGATAAGCCAATATCTGCACTGGAGAATCCAGAAAGAAACTATAATAAATTAGTATATACACTAATCAGGCCCGTTTATAGAAATAGTGTTATACTGGAACAGACCTATTCTATAGTTAATAGACTCTCCCACCTATGATAAGTAGTAGTAGTAGCAGTCGCCAGGGAGCTCAGAGTGTTGGTGAGTCAGTCGATGTCGGACATTAAAGTATCAGCCAACACAACTAGATTGCTGCGTCATTAACTATTATATCAAGTTCCTAACGTTTTGTACGTCGAACCTTTTTAGAACCGACTTAGTGAAATACAAGCCTACACTGTGAAACTACTCTATAACAAATAGGACCTATGACATTGTTTGGTACATTAAAATACACACAACCAACTAAATCAAAGAAAATCGCCCTGATATCGTGATCAAAGAGCACAAAAGTAGAATGTGCTTTCTTATTAACATGGCAGTTCCCTAAGACTACAATGTATTTTTGAACATCATCTAAAAGTATCAAAATTCGAGAAAATCTTGAAATGAAAATCTGAAAGATGTATCATTAAGTCTTTGAATAATTTCAGTTTTGGTTAGTGTCCTCGGTTTTATTGGAAAAGTTTCCGATAATGTATTGGACGAAATCCATGGTAGCTCAAGCTTTAAATAAATACAAAATTTGCAAACATAATTACAGCTCATATCTTACGAAGGGCTTTTTTTATATAGAATTCGGTTCATCAAATGTTGTCTACTTCATTCTTTTTTTAAAAAAATTTGCTTAGTGAATAATGACATGATACTATTTCCGACCTTAGATCATTAGTTACGAACCGGAGAGAAAAGAATATACAACAAAAATCAAAGGAATAATAATATTGAAACCTCAAAAATTTGGCACCAAGAAACCCTTTTGTAGTTGGAGCCCTCGGATGAGTTGAAAAATACTCCAGTAGACTCACTGAAAAGATTTCTGGATAGCCATGCCTTAAAGAAATACAGAAAATTTTTTCTCGCGAGTAAAGACTACACATTACAATGGGCTTTATCTATGTAAAATATGTGTATGTGTGTGTGTGTGTGTTTATTTGGTCAGTGGAAAATGTCATGATAGCATTTCTGACCTTAGGTCTCTGGGCGGGACCCGGAAAGAAATGAGTACAAACTAGAAATCAAAGTAAATAATAATAATAATAATAATAATAATAATAATAATAATAATAACAATAATAATAATAATAATAATAATAATAATAACTGTCACATAATCAAGGATTGACCTAATCCGACATGCTGGATCTGCGAAAAAATATAATAAAACTGTTGACGATATTCTCTCGGTATATCCGGAACTGGCAAAAATTATGAATATACCAAGAGACATATTAAATTAGCGGCATATGTGCACTGTAAGATATTCAAGAAGCACAAAATGGAAACCACTGTTTGATAGTATGAACACCAACCAATTACAGTTACCCCAAATAACAACGTGACTATCCTCTGGAACATGTCAATTCAAACTGACAGGGAAATAAATGTCAATAGACCCGATATTATCATAAAAGACAAGAAATACAGGAACTGTATGCTTACTGACATAGCATTACCATCTGAGAGAAATATCAAAATTTTCGACAAATTGTCCTATTACAAAGACCTGGAGATCGAGATTAACACGATGTTGTGAATAAAGTCTGGAACTATATCAATAGTAATAGAAGCTCTGCCTCCGTGAGAAAACGGATGGACAATTTTACTAAAAACGTTCCAGATAACATCAACAGACAAGTTACCCAGAGAATCGCCATACTAGGAACACACATAGACTAAGAAAAGCGCTATTAATTAAATGACAATTCTTCTATAGGGTCTAAAGACCATAGTTTGAACCCGTCTATACAAAATACAAACAGGAAACATAACACACAAACAATAATATTAATTATAATTTTAATAATATGGTTCTCATAGCTTCTGAAATTTATTGATGTTCCCACATATACAATTGTCCAAGCTCGCCAAGAGCTGACGAACAGTATATCGGTCTTCATAATCGTATGTAGTGTCGGATAGCAGCACCCGGTGTCAAGAAGTACACATCGATATAGAGTTTATATCGAGACACATCTCGATATGTAATATCAAGCGGTGTCTGTCAGTGTGTAAATGTTTAATTAGTGACCACTTGGGAGTATCAGGTGCCGTATCTTGGATATGCGTAGTCTAATGAATAATTGCTGGGAATTTAAAATCAGAGAGACGAGTACAATTCCAGTCAGATTCATTACATTCGCTTACGCGCAAATAATCACGGGAAAGGAATGAATAAGACTCTGTTCCCCACTATATGGATTAAATAGTAAGATTATTTTTCTTATCTTTATATTTATATTCAGGACGTTTCTGTCGTTGTACGCTCCGGCCATCATCTGGCGTTATTTGCTGTAATTGCGAACTGAAAACTTTATTTTTTATAAACGAAATGTCGTGAAGATGAAAACAAAGATGAGAAGAAAGTCTGATTAGCGTAGATAATTACAATATCTCATAGATCTTGAAGAAGGCCGGAGCTTAGAACGGGTGAAACGTTGTCAATATGCCAATAAAGATGAGGATAACAGACCTAATAAGGTAAATAATGTAATTAATGAATCAGAAAAGCTGTAAAGTGTTGCTAACCTGAAGGTTAGCATTAGGCCTGCTATTAAAAGACAAGAATGGTTATCTAAAAACAAGCATATTGTTTGGGGAGGCGTTACAATCTACAAGCCAGTCCAAACGACGTAAAGATTGTAAATTATGTAATTGTATACATCATCTCAGAAATGGGTACCTCGAGGTGGCGTAATGTTTCGAAAACTTGTCTCGCTATAAAAATTACGACTGAGTAGTGAGTTCGATTCTTCCCTGGGTGCCCCATACCTTCGGCCTTGTGCCACATCTAAGCTACGCTTGGAAAATCACTACATCATCTCAGGAATATAGACAGTAAGACTTGTATCAGTAAATAATCATTATCTCAAAAATATCTTACAATCTAAATGTACTGTCTGGTTTTAAATAACCTGCAAAAGATAGATAGTTAAGCCGTAAAACCAAATCAAAAAATCGATGAATCTTGAGTATATTCATATTTTTAGTAAAGCAGCTCTTCGTTACTCTGTTGCCTTTTGACTCAATAATAATATTTTTTTTTACATATTTCACCTAAAGATAAGCTAAGTGCCAATAACACTCAAGGGGGGTTACAGAGAGTGAGAGCAAGAGTAAAGATGGCTGTTTCAGGAAAGGATATAGATCACCACGGGAATCAGGATCAAGACATCATATGATGTCGATTGACATTACATTTCAATATTTGAAGATTATAGCTATCAGGGAAGCAAGTAAGAGGGAGTGAGATCTACTGTCGGAAGAAGCTGTTGGAATAGAAGAGGCGGCTACATTTAACCGTTTCGACAGTAAAAGGGTTGGACCGAGATGCCAACCTAGTAGCTTAAATTTATATAGTTGGGGTACCAGTGAAAATAGCTCTTCATAGCAGTTGCCATGAAAATATTTGTAGAAAAGACAGGGATGTGAAAATAGAAATTGCAAGAAAATGGATTTTAAACCAGACACTATTCTATTAATAATAATAATAATATTAATAATAATAATAATAATAATAATAATAATAATAATAATAATGGAATTAGGTTTGTGCAAAAAAGGATGAGTATACACATATTAGGAGCATTCCGGAAACACTTCAGTATCTGAGATACAAAATAGTTTTCTTTATCACAAGACTCATATATTAAAGAAAAAAAATGATGCTCGAAGAATTAAACTCAATAACTTTCTAAACAAAAACACATCTGAGGCCTCAATAATTGTATTGTATAAGATCAGAAAAACTGGAAATGGAAAGCACTTAACAGAGGTTAGGTTTAGTCTTCTACAAGATGTGTTTAGTTGATGAACTTCATACTAAAACAAAAATGCAATTATATGTTATCCAAATATATATTCACCATTATTTGCAATGACCCGTTACCATTTTTCAGGCAACTCTGCGTTAGATTTTAAATAGAATTCGGCAGGTTTTGATGTGAAAACGAACATTTCAACGATTTCCACAATATGCAAGAAGGTTTTCATTATTAACGTGTTTTACGACGATCAATAAATGTTATAATTCTTTGTTGTTACAAGGTCAGTTTAATGTGGTGTTTGGAATGAAACAAAGCAATCGATGCCGAGAATAATTTCTGGCACATTCCTGTTGCATTTGGCCTTACGTTCTGATGTTGTGGAACACGTTTTTGGACAAAACGTTTATGGACACAGTGTAGCTACGAGATTCTAAATAAGTAATAATTTCATAATAATATTCCTGAGGAAATATCTATTATGCTAGGAACTTATTTGGATGGTTTCCTCATGCGTTTCACTATAAAAGACGTTACGACTAAATGGAACAGACTTGAAGTTGGAATTGCGATGGGATGTACAGTGTCACCAATGCTTTTCGTTCTAGCAAGGCAGCTGATTCTCGAAGCGACAAACAACAAGACTGATGTTGTTGAGCTTGGTGGAGGTTGTCAAATGCCACCAGTGAAGGCGTTCATGGATGACAGTACAATCCTCTCATCCAAAGTAAGTTCAAATCGCAAGATATTAAACGTGATGGACGACCTGATAAGTTGGTATAGAATGAAATTTACACCAGACAAGTCCAGAAGTATTTCTCTTACAAAAGGAAAGTTGAATAAAAACATAAATTTTGTAGTAGGTGGCAAAAGAATCCCTGTTGTATCAGAAAAATCAGTGAAAACTTTAGGTCGGTGGTACATCCAAGTCATTACAAGAAGATCTTCATGAGATACATATTTGTCCTCTAAAAGGAAAATATAAGGTATGGTGCTTAGAGCATGTGCTCATTCCAATGCTACTATGGCCCATACTTGTATACGAATTTGGAATGAGTACAATTGAGTTAATCGAAAGAAAAATAAGCAAATATATCCGAAAATGGTTGGGTTTGACTCCAGGTTTGTCTGATATCGCATTGTACTGCGGACAAGCAAAACTAATGTTGCCATTTAAATCGATTGTGGAGGAGTATAAATCCGGAAAAATTAGACTTCAAATGATGTTGGATGACTCCAAGGAGAAAGCAATAAAAGCTTTAAAGCCTACGTTAAAAACAGAGAGAAAGTGGAAGGTCAGAGAGACGATAACAAGTGCAAAAGACAATCTAGCTTTCAATGAAGTCATCGGATACACTGAAGCAGGGCAACAAGTGTTAGGACTATATGAAAGGCAATGGTGGTCGAAATCTTCTGGTAAAGATCGCCGTGACATGGTCATCCGAAATGTAATAAACGAAGAAGATAAAAAAAGACTCATAAAAGGAGTGCAACAATCCCAACAAGGTCAATGGACAAACTGAGAGGAGACTCTGCATAAATCTATTACTTGGAAGGACATTTGACAGATGGCTCTACTCAGGTTGAGTTATTTAATAGGTTCCACGTATGACCTGCCACCATCTAAGAACAATCTTGTTAAATGAAAGAAAGAGAGTGATCATACTTTTCCCCTGTGTAACATGTTCTTAGTTCCTGTAAATCAGCCCTTTTCAATGGAAGATATACATAGAGGCAGAATAGTTTTTTGGATGAGCTGCTCAAAATTATAAAGAAATATATGAAGTCTGAGTCATCTAATTCAACCCAGAAATTTGTTGCAGAAGGAAAAAGATATGTCTAAGCAAACAAGCAAATGTCAAGCTATACTGGGAGGTATCTGCAGGCCTTCCTGTTTGGCGTAATGATTCCCGCAAAATAATATCAAGTAAAGATCTAAAACAGATATTGTTCTTCTGTCAAGGGTGAACTATAAAATAACCCTGGTTCAATTAACAGTACCATATGAATGCCGGATGAGACAAAGCCACGGTTATAAAACTAATAAATATGAAAATCTAAAATCAGAGCTAATAATGGAGGGGTATAAAGCCATTGTTAGAGCAGGGAAAATTAGAGCAAGGGGTTTCGTTTCAGGCACTCTGTACCAATTTCTGGGCCAAATTGGAATCAAAGGGTGTAATAAGGCCAAAAGTATAAAACGCCTAATGGAAGTAACTGAGAATAGTTCTATGTGGATATGGAAAAAACGAAATACTCCGTGGAGTGTTTCAGCGAACATGACGGCATGACATGACTGATCGTGAATGCGTAATGAGGTTCACGTTGCATTCTCAGAACGTGAGGATTGCCGTTTTTCGGAATTTTCGTAAATTTAATTTCGCCGTTACACATTTGAACTAGTTTATCTACAACACTTGTATATCGTTATAATGGGGCCTCACATCAGTGACGGGGGCGCGGTGTGGAACTGAAACCGTTGAGGGGAAGGCCCCGAAACGATGCACATTCTCTCCTGATGACCCCAGTTTAAATATGAATTCGAGAGGAACACATCAAAATTAAGTGAAGTCATATGCCGTAGAGAAGCTCGGTGGAAGTGTCATTGGCATGAGGAGCATTACACATTCAGCTCGCTTCAGGTGAGTTTCAATTACTTTCTAGTAATTTCCTTCTTCTAACGTGACGATTTCCCACGCGCAAAACATTGTCTTTTCTGCATAGATCGTGAGGTAGGATAGTAAGTTTTTCTTTACAACTGGCTCAACAAAAGTAAAATTACCCAGGTGTAACCCTGATAATTGCTCTATCTTGAATCCGCAAAAATTAAAATAAAAAGCCGATAATGTTAAGCAATAGTGGCATTGCTAAATATGACATTAATATAATTGCTTACTTGCTGATTGGTGTGGTTTGTTTTGTTTTACGGCATATCAACCTCCATAGTTTATTTAATCCCGACAAAATTATTATTGCTAGTAATGTATTTCTTCAAAAATCTATTGCTGGGAATATTTTTCCTTGAAGAAATCTATAGCTGGTCATATTTTTATATGAATGTATAACTGTTTGTATTGCTAGTATTTTTTTTAAAAAGTATTACTGATAATTTTTCCTTAAAAAAATTTGCTTGCAATAATTTTTTTCTTATTACAAAGTATTTTTGGTATTTAAACCTATTTTTACATAAGTTTGGGTGTTAACTATTTGCCCATATCTGGGACCCTAACAGGTGCTACCACCCTGGGTCAGGGTGAACCTGGGAACACCAGCAATTAAGAGATGGTTCAACGCTCCTCAAAACCTCCTGATCAGAGGTCTTGATGTTGAACGTAGTTTATCGTCTTACCCAGGACGCGGATGTAGTTTATCGTCATACCCAGGACGAAGCCCATTTGCTGAAAATTACATGATCATTACCCTGAATAAGTCATTGATGGAAGTTTTAAGATTAAATTTAAATTCTCTTTTTGTTTTTTTTTTAATTATGAGTAAGCAAACACTGACACATATATACATATATACAGCCAGAACTTCTATTGTCAGAGTGAGGGATATCTACTAACAAATCTGACGGAAAAAGATAAAGTAAGTGAAATCAGCTAGATAAAAAAGAATATAAATTAAAAATTGAAAATTCCCAGCATCCCTCTGCGCATGCTTAGTTACACCAACATACAATTTTACTCCGATGCAATCTGAAATGTCAAAACACGACACAAAAAAATTTGTCCATTTTGACATACATTTAATAATGTTCCTGATGTATAAAAATATATATCATTATCTCATATATATATATATATATATATATATATATATATATATATATATATATATGTATGTATGTGTGTGTGTGTGTGTGCATGTATATATGTATATATTGGGCATTTAGGCAGCAGTGCTTTATTTCTGTACATTTCATTAACAACGACAGAGAAGTTGTAACGATTAAACTTTTTATTTAGTTTTTTCTTGTCTTCGTACAAAGTGTAAGTAAAAAAGCCAACAAGAAAAAAAAACAACAATTAATAATATTAAGTAGGAACACGGCTACAATATGTTAGCCGTGTTCGGAAAATATAACATCTGTATAACACTAAAATCGTACGCCTAACCCATACACCCAGTTAAATTGAAAACATAAAATAAAATCCTCCTTGATAATGTCTAATGTATAGCCGAAAGCTCTCGGAATTATATAATAGTTGAATAGTTTCTACACACTGTGTTCATAAAAAAAAAACAAAAAAAAACACATGTTCGAACACAAGAGAAATTCAATAAAAAGCTTTATCGTACTACCTTGTCTGTTGTCTTTAAAGAAACATATGTAAAGTCATATATATATATATATATATATATATATATATATATATATATATATATATATATATATACACATATATATATACACATACACACACAGAATGTTTCGCAGCTCAGCAGTATGATTGACAAAGAATCCCGACCGATTTAATATTAGTCAGAGATTATAACACCTAGACCATCGACGCTCGGAACGAGGAATTTTTGCGTATTTATTTTTTATAAACAGTGTGATTGAACGGTAACTGTCAGGGGTTCCATCCAATAGTCCTGACTTAACACGATGTGACTTTTACTTTGGGTTTGGTTAAAGATGCAAGTCTGCTATATAAAACCAACACTTTAGAAAAATCTGAAGTGGGAATTAAAGAAGTTTTCCATACTAAAAGAGTTCCCTGTGAAAGCAATTGACGCCATTCTTGGTGGCAAGAGAAGCCGGTTGCGAAATCTGGTGCCCATATCGTATGCGAAATATTAATCCGTGCTAAGCGCTTTCCTGGCATAGCCATTTCTTGTCAAAATTGTAGTTAGTAATGATATTATAAATATTTTAAAATGGAGTGTTACTTTCCAATGACAATGTCTATTTAAGATAATAGATTAAACACGGTGATTAAAGAGTATAAGCGATGCATTACCTTATTAATAAAGAAGATATAAGTAAAAATAAACATTTTAAAAATGCGTTAAATGAATTCATATATTCACTACCTTGAGATACACAGGGTAGAGATTTTCCAAGCGTTGCATAGATGTGGCACAAGGCCGAAAGTATGGGTATCCAGTGAGCATCGAACTCACTTTTTAGTAGTAGCTGATCTAGCAAGAGAAGGTTGCAAATCATTACACCACGCCGAGGTCCCCACTGACATACACAGGGTATTGGGTAATGACCTTTTAAAGTGTTGCAATGAACAGAAAGAATAATAAACTACTACTACTATTACTACTACTACTAATAATAATACTATTAATTATAATAATAACTATAACAACAACATCACCAATAATTATTTTCATCACTTTACACAGGATAAGAATGTCTTAAAGATGCTAGGTTAGCTTGCTTTAATAATCAACTTAGGTGTGTGTATCACTCGATATTTTTTGTGAAATCCTGACAGGCCTTCGTCTTAAAATATAGCCATGCTTCACCTGCATTGAATTTTTGAAAAAAAATGTCAAGATCTCAAAATAAATGTTGCTTTTTAGTTGTACACTAAAGTGAAAAATATCTTCTCGAATTAAATGATATGCTGCCTGCTTTTGCTTACGTGAAATAACAATTTTTCTTGTCTTTCTCAGTAAGATGATTTAAGTATGTTTCTCGACTGAAAATAAAAATGAATCATATTTGAATTCCGAGAATAAAATATTTTTAATCCGAATGTTTCTGTCATATTTCTTTCGATAGAAGAAATATCTGTCATAAACAACTAGAATAGATTTTTAGAAATAAAATTTAAGGATAGAATTGCAGAGCTCAGTGATTTTCTATATTTGCCAATAAAAAAATACTTTCCGGTTGTCTCTGCGTGGGTTTAAATGTTTGCCAAAACTCACCTCGTTGACCATTAATACCTCGAAGTGAGTTTGATCCTCAACGGGTACCCTATACAAAAACAGATATTAAGTCCCCCCAAAATGGTTGTCATAAAAGCAACCAAGCTAAACAGATGCATCTATATAATTCTATGAGAAAACCTTCGATTTTTATATTTAACGGTTGATTGGAAAAAGGATAGACCGGGTAAATCTTTCTCGACAAAAGAACCATCTTTCCGGACTGTACATTTGAATCTCAAACGTATATTGATCGAGAAACGTTCTATTAAAATTCATTTTCCAACTAAAATTTTAATAATAATTATATAAAAGGGAGGTTGGGAGAAAAAAAGCCGCATCAACGAGAGTGTATGTCGTTCTTTCTCTGTCGGTTCGTTCCCTTCAGCACGTTGGCTATCATGTCTCTCTCTCCATTTTAGGTTTTCTTATCTCTCCGAAATCCTGTTCCCGCATCTATTTCCTAAAGCTTGCTATGTAGTGTATGTGTTGATTCCCTCTGACTATCTTTCTTTTTTATCTGTCCCGTGTGTATCAAATTTTCCAAGCGTTTTTCCTCATTATGTGTCCTAGAAATTTCAACTGTTTCATTATGATGTTAAGTATAAGTGACATTTTCTTTTTCATTTTCTCTAAAACTTTATCGTTGGCAACATCTTCTGTCCATATTCTCAGCACCCTCCGTAGAACCACATTTCTGTCGCGTGAGTATCAAATTTTCCAAGCATTTTTCCTCATTATGTGTCTTAGAAATTTCAACTGTTTCATTATGATGTTACGTATAAGTGTCTTTTTCTTTTCTCTAAAACTTTATCGTTGGCAACATCTTCTGTCCGTGATATTCTCAGAACACTCCGTAGAACCACATTCCTAATGTTGAAACACTCATATTCATGAGTCGATTGTCCAGTATTCATTTTTAGATAGAAGAACTGATATTACCTCACAGTTATCGGCACTTACTTGACAAAGCAACTTAGGCCGAACCCCACCAAAAATAACCCTGTTAAAAATTAACGTATTACACATGACATCACAGTTACGATATACTACCAGTCCTGGGTATGACGGTAAACTACATTCGCGTCCTGGGTATGACGATAAATTATATCTGCTTGCTGGGTATGGCGATAAAATACAATCGCACCCGGTGTATGACGATAAAACACATCTCCGTCCTGGATGAGACGATAAACTACATCTGCTTCCTGGGTATGAAGACAAACTACATCCACGTCCTGGGTATGACGATAAATTACATCCGCGCCCTGGGTATGACGATAAACTACATCTGAGTCCTGGGTATAACGATAAACTACATCTGCGTCCTGGGTATGACGATACATTACATCCGCGCACTGGGTATGATGATAAATTACATCGGAGCCCTGGGTATGACGATAAACTACATCCACGTCCTGGGTGAGCCGATAAACTACATCGGAGCCCTGGGTATGACGATAATCCTCTTCTTGGGTATGACGATAAAATACATCTTCGTCCTGGGTATGAGGATAAACTACATTCGCTTCTTGGGTAAGACATTAACTACGTCCGACAGCAAGGTCTCTGCTCAGAAGTTTTTGAGGAGCATAGGAGCACCACTTAATTGCTGTGTTCCCAGGTCCACCCTGAAAAGTGGTGGTAGCACCTGTTAGGGTCCCAGTTATGGTCAAATAGCTAAACTGGAGTCAAAAGACGATGTAAGTTTAAAAATAGGTTTTTAATTCCAGAAATATTTTCTTGCAAATAATTATTATCAGAAGTACATTATTACCAGTAATACATTTTTGAAAATAAGCTGGCTCTAGTTTCAGGTGCCATGAATACTGGGTGGGACTTATCAGTTATGACCTGTTAATTTCCCTCTGAAAGTTCTCCATTGCCTTAGCCGGGTATTAACCTTCAGTTAGATCCAGTGACATGACCCAAAGAGTGTGAGTTCAATATCCAGTTAAGGCGGTGGAGAACTTGGAGAGGGGAATTAACAGGAGATAACCGATAACTGACATCCATTAAACATGGCACGTGGAACTAGAACAGTCTACCCCAGTGAGCGAAATAAAGGGTTCAGTTCGATATTCCGACCATCTGAAGAAGGCCGGAGTGTACAACGGCCGAAACGTTTTAATAAATATGTCGAAAAAGATGAGGACAATAGCCCGCTGTATAGGTTGAATAAATTACGTTGAGAAAACACATCCTTTCCTTAAACCCCTTTCTGTTTTTGTATATTCGCTGAATTTGTTCTCTATACGCATGCATCCTGTTTGCTGCTAGTATAGTTTCTTTATTATACTTATTTCTTTCCCCTAATATTTACGGCCCTATATTTATTTCATTCCCATTTCTCATTTTTTTTAAATTTTTCATTCTTTTCTCAATGTTTGTCAATTAAATTCAATAGACTTTCTCTTCCTTATCTTTTTCACATTTTAAATCGCAAGATTTTTTTTCATTTTAATCATTGTTCATTCAATTTCTTATTTTCATTTTAATCATTGTTCATTCAATTTATTTTTCATTTTAATCATTGTTCATTCAATTTATTTTTCATTTTAATCATTGTTCATTCAATTTATTTTTCATTTTAATCATTGTTCATTCAATTTATTTTTTCATTTTAATCATTGTTCATTCAATTTATTTTTCATTTTAATCATTGTTCATTCAATTTATTTTTTCATTTTATTCATTGTTCATTCAATTTTTTTTTCCATTTTTGCGTAACAAGTTTCTCTTCATTTGCATTATTTATATTGTTCTAAGCATGGACGAATGGTAGACTTATAGATATGTAAGATAGATTCTGGAGAGGAAAATTGTCTCACGCGACATAATGAACGGACTTTCTTAGCAGCTGATCTAGCGACGGATTCAATATAGTCTTTCTTTTTCATCACAGCTAAGGACGTTAAATAAGATATCTCCAATTACATAAAATGATTATCTATCATTTTTTTTATTTTTATTTTATAGAGTTGTTGCGACGGTTAAGCCGTCTGCTTTTATCAGCAGAGGCTGCAAATCTTGAAGATTGGAAAATAATTTGTTTTTGGTGGAGTCATATATGAGAAGGATGATTTTTTAAACGGCAATCAGTGCTCCATGCGTCATTTAGCTTTGAATTAATAAATGATAAATATTCGGCTTTCATAATTGACTCCATTGTAGATATTTAGCTGTTCCTCATATACCGGTTTGTGTGGATAGGATTACTAGTAGCTCTAATGGGTGTGTTTTCTGTTGGAGTTTTTGTTGTAATGAAATATCCCACACTCCCTATCAACTAAGTGGATTAACTATATCAATAGCTATATATAGTGAGCAAAGGTATATAACTGGGGTTTTGCTTCGGCAATTAGTTAGAGATCCGACTCAAGCTAAGCTGGTCGAACTCTCTGCCTTCATGTGAAGAGGAACCCAGACAAGGCTATGCCGAAGGGGAGAGTCTCGTCTGGGCTGGTAGACAGCTACCCGGCAATGATTTTACGCGGTCTACGGGGAATTTTTGCCCGAGCTTACGGACTCCGATACCCCACTTTAAATTCGGCCTTGTGCCATATCTGATCGCTTGGGGCGGTTAGCAAATATCTTTGCTTCGGTAATTAGTTGAAGATTCGTCTCCAGCTGGGCTGGTCGAGCTCTTATCCTTCGGGCGGATAGGAGCACTGGCGGGGATGTGCCGAGGGGCAGAGTCTCGTCTGGAGTGATTGACAGCTGCTCGACCCCGCTTTTTACGGGATTTTTGGGGAATTTTTGCCAAAGCCTACAGGCTCGGATACCCCACGTTAAATTCGGCTTTGTGCCACATCTGGCCGGGTGGGGAGGTTGGAAAATATCTTTGCTTCGGCAATTATTTGGAGATTCGTCTCCAGCTAAGCTAGGCGAACTCACAGCCCTCGAGCAGAGAGGAACCTAGACGAGGCTGTGCCGAAGGGCTGAGCCTCGTCTGGGGTGGTAAACAGCTACCCTACCCCGTGTATACGGGAAATTTTTACCCGAACTTACGGGCTCGGCAACCGCCCGTTAAATTCGGCCTTGTGCCATATCTGACCGTGTGGGGTGGTTGGCAAATATCTTTGTTCCGGCAATTAGTTGGAGATTCGTCTCCAGCTAATCTAGTCGTACCCTCTGCCTTCGGGCAGAGAGGAACCCAGACGAGCCTATGTTGAAGCGCAGAGTCTCTTCACAGGAAACAGGTACTCGACCCCGTTTTATACGGGGAATTTTTGGTCGAGCGTACGGGCTCGTACACCCCACCTTATATTCGACCTTGTGCCACATCTGATCGCGTGGGGCGGTTGGTGAATATCTTTGCTTCGCAAATTACTATCCTGCCACCCGATTCCCTGTCTTTCTTTTACAATAAACCTCTCCTCTTTCATCTATGCGCTTCTTTCTGTTCCTTCGCTCGAGTAATACATTTGTCTGCGTGTAACCTCTTTAAATTTTGTTGAATTTATATTTTGGAATACAGTTTGATTTAAGAAATTGTAGGTTGTTATATAGAATAATGTCAGTTCTTTTATGTTCGTCGTTTGTTTTGTTTATTTGTTTAGCGGAATACCTATCTCTATGTGTTATTTAATACCAAAATCTAAATATTTTGAAAGCAATTGTATGCCTGCAAAAACAGATAAAATATACTGTGGCTCATTTTGTTATAAATAGTATAAATAGTATTTTTAGTAATGATTTTTTTAATATAAAAATTTATTTTTATAATTTCATAGAGTTTCGTTTGATATTTCAATATATTCTCAAAGGTGAATAGGTCATTCAATTTCTGAAATTTAATTTTGAGGGAAACTTTGAATTAAAAAAAATGTTACATGCTATTCTGCTTTCAAAATTGAGTATATGGTAAGTGATACCCAGCTTTTGTGCACGGATCTGGAAATAAGTACAATTAAGAAGTGTTTTTCGCTCCTCAAAACACCGAATCTACTGATCAGATTCTTTGCTGCAAGATGCTGTTTATCGTCATACACAGTTTGGAAGCAGAATATACATAGCTTTAATCTGATTAAAGCTGGAAAAGCCACATACAGTGATAGACATCATCTCTAAATTAGAATCTCATGAAGCAAGTCGTAGTGACAAGATACCAACCGTAGCCCTAGAAAATGTGCTCCTAAGCTGGATCCAGTTCTCTCCAAACTATATAACTCTTGCATTCCAGCCGCTTGATAGCCTCATCTGTTTTGCATGTTTTTAAGAATTCTGGAGACCATTCTGATCCATCTAACTACCGTTCTTTTAGTCTCCTACCACTCTTCGGCAACGTTTTCGAGACTTTAATCGCCTTACATTCCATCATCTACTATCTGCCAAACAATTACCGCTGACTTGCTTACCGTCATAATTGAATTTGTATACCAACGGCGAGGCCATAGCTACGGCTCTTGATATCTCAAAGGCGTTTGATACGGTTGAGCATGCAGTCGTTCTACGTTAGCTTTAGGGATTATTTGATGTAATCCAGTCATTACAGTTAAACCGTCAAATGATGGTCATTCTAAAAGGGTTCTCCTCCAGTTCTTTTCATACGAACACTGGTGATCCCCAAGGCTCTGTCCTGGGCCATACACTGTTTCTGATCTTCATCAACGATCATCGTTATGTCATAGGTTCTAAAGTAGACATCTACGCAGACGGCACGACCATTTACTCCTGTCTCAATAGTAAATCCGGTATTTCTGACAAAGATAACATGGCAATTGGTCTAGAAATTTAGCTCAAATCTGTGATTGATTGTGGCGGGAAATGGCTTGTAAACTTTTATGGCACATAAACGAATCTGTTCTCATTTACTGCTGTGGATTCCGAGATGAATTCGGTCTCCAAGGAATGACAAACGCAATAATTAAATATAAGAAATAAAATGTATTTACACAATCATATAACACCCCCTTCCCTAGATCCCTTTTTTGGGGGAGTTAATATTTTTGTCTCTTGTGGTTGATGATCAGGGGTTCGACGAATTTTCTTTTCCTGTTTGATCTTCTCATTATTGTATTTTTCTGCGGTGTTTGTATCTCAAACGCTTCAAAGATTGTATCCATAGCATCGTCATCTTCTGTGGTTGACGAGCTTGGCTCCTCAATTCGTCTTTTCTGTAGCTGGTCGATATGTCTTCTGTGTGAAAACTTTTCGCCTTTTATGGTGTACATTAGATTCCGGATTCTATTGATTACTGTGCCAGGCTCCCAGTAAGCCATACTGTTTCTAAAATCTTTGAAATAAACCCGTTTTCCAGGTTTGAATGATCTCTTTGGCACCATCGGTGTATATTGATTTTTGCTCTTGTTTGGCAATAATTTGTCAAACACCGACCTTATTTTCCGAGCAAACATCAATTCTGCTGGATAAAGACCCGATGGTGTGTTTACGTTGGTTGTTATCCTATACACTTGTAGAAATTGCTGTATAGCTTTTGTCGTCGGTACGTCCTCAGCTTTTTTTTAGTGCTCTTTTCAATGTGTCGACAAATCTCTCGGCTGGTCCGTTTGACCTCAGGTGGTATGGCGCTATCTTAATATGTTTTACTTGGTACGTCTCGCAAAATTCTTTGTCTATTTTTCTATATTAGCAAACGGTACATTTCGCTTCTTTCTAAAAATTGGTTGGACATTTTCTTTTAATTCTATTTTGGCCTTAAATTTTTTGCATCGTCCCAACCCGCTTGAAAATACCTCAGGAAATTGATTATATAACACCTCCTTCAATTTTATAGTATCTGATGGTTCAACCTCTAACTTTTTGCAAAACGAGTTGATAGGTAGGTCCCAAAATTTCTACATCCAGTCGATACCTACTAAATTTTCACTATATTTCATGACTAATATCTTAAGTTTTTTTGTTTTGCCGTGAAATTTAACATTCACGATTATTTCTCCTTCAAATTTTATTCGTTTGCCTGTAACCGACTTGGCAATTTTTTGAGTGTGTAACATGGTAGGTCTGTTGAGTTTTTTCCATGTCTGTAAGTTGATTATCGTGAGGTCGGAACCCGAATCCAGTTTTAATTTAATCTTTTTATTTAATATTTCCAGTTCCACATACTTCCTTATGTTGGTATTGTCATCGTTATTCATCCTTGTAGCTCTTATTCTATTAGTATATTTTCTATTTCTACATTGGGATGCCTTGTGGCCTTTTTTTCCACATTCATTTTTTATCTGAAGCGGCAATCCTTGTTCCAATGTAATCCTCCACATCGATAACATGCTGATGGAGGGGGCTTATATTTGTTTCGATATTCGTCATAATTTGTCCTGTGTGTTGTACTTTTTATCTTATCATAAAATTTCATTTTTCTTTCCGGGTAGGGTGAGAATCTTTTTTCATTGTCGTAAAATTTTGCTTTTCTTTCCGGGGAGGGTGAAGAACGTAGACTTTTGTTTAACTTACGTATATGAGAAACAGCTGATTCTTCAATGTCCTTTGCGTCTTTCTTTATGCTTAAACATCTCTGGCAATCTTCTGATAATTGCTGTAATGTTAGAACCGGTTCATTTTGTAATTTTGCAAGCATTCTTCTGCGCATTTCGCTATCTTTTGTAGAAATTAGCCCTTGAACAAAGATGAGACATTTAAAATTGTCCGGTGTTAATTCCGCTAGTTTAAAGTCGTCACAATGTTTATTTAAGATTGCGGCAAACGTGGAATAATCATCATTATCGCCCTTTACCAGTTTAAGGCATTTCCACTTCCTGTGGAAGAGTGATGTTTTGGGGCTGAAGAGTTCTTTAAGACATGTCACTGCTTTGTCAAATTTTAATTCGTTCGTCTTTTTTGGCAAGATATAATCCACGAACTTTGTATATTCTTCAGTTCCTAATTTTCTAAGCAACAGACGTAGCTTTTTTGCTTCCGTCCAATTTTGACAGTCTATGTTAAAGATGTCTTCATGTTTTCTGAAGTAAGCTCCCAAACTTTTGTCCTCATCTAGAGAATATTTGAAAATCTCTATGGTATCCACACTGCGTCTTGCGAAAATGTTGCTTCTTTTCCAATATCTAATTGCTTGTTGCCTGCTACTTTCAATATTAGTTACTGGAGCTCTGTTTGTCTATCTTGATTTTGCTTTTGCGTTTGTAATATTTGCTTTTGCCATTTTTCTTGTAGTTGTAACTGTTTATAATTTTGGTATTTCTGCATTTGTAATTGTTGTTCATTTTGGTGTTTTATCAGTTTTACCAAAATATTTTAAAAATCTTCCATGATAACTCAATTTTATGTATTTTTACTCCTCGTAATTGTTTGTCGCTAATTTGTTGTTGGACGACAGGGGAAGGATTTTTCTATTTCTTTTTTTTTTTTCGGGTGAGTTCGAATCACTCGAAGCCAATTTGCTTGTTGGACGACGAGGGAAGATTTTTCTTTTTTTGATTTTTTTGTGTGTGTTCGAATCCTTGTCGCCAAGTTGTTGCAGCTAGGCGTACGGAAAGTTTTTCTTTCCCCGCGTGAGTTTCGAATTCTCGTTCGACAAGTTGTTGTGGATTCCGAGATGAATTCGGTCTCCAAGGAATGACAAACGCAATAATTAAATATAAGAAATAAAATGTATTTACACAATCATACAAAGAGTAATACGGTTAGTAAGTCCAGGAACGTGGTTAGTAGCAAATACAGATAGATATATACAGTCTCGAAGTAGGACTTCCTTAGAGTCTACGTACTTGTAACTGACTTCTACAAGATGTTACGTCACACTATCTCCGTTCGTATATTCGCTCACTGTCCGTATATCCTCTCTTTATCCGACTACCGACTACATCCGACTACCGACTGTAACTCTGGGTATTTAACGGCAGCAGTCGAGGTACACTTGGTAGAGTCGATTTATATGAAAAAGGGGTGGACCCCATAACATTTACCCACCATAGAGAAACCTCCCTGCCTCCTATCAGTATGGATGATGTTCAACTTCACGAGAGCGTCTTTATGCTCCTTCTTGGTCACACGTAGTCTACTGACCTCAGGTGGAATGACCTCATTGAATCAATAGGTTCGTCTACCGCAAGGAATACCGGTTCACTGTTTCGTGTCGCAAGTTTTATCTCTTCGGAGTCTATCCTTCAAATCTACAAATTTACCATTCGTCCTTGCATTGAATACTGTTGCCATGTATGATCTGGTACCCCCGCTGTTCATCTCGACATCCTCCACAAAAACCAAAGACGGATATGCAATGTGCTATGTAGAGACCTGCTATCTCGTCAACAATCACCTTCTCACTGACGTAATGTGGTTTCCCTCTGTCTTTTCTACAAATATTTTCTGAGGAGCTGACGAGCTATTTTCAGTTTCCCCAACTCCATGAATTTAAGCGTATTATTCGGCTGGCATCTCAGTCCTACGGTTTTAATGTCAAAACAGTTAAACTCTTCTACTCAAACAATTTCTTCTCGCGCCCTTCCCGACAGTGGAACTTCGTTCCTCTTACTTGTTTCCTTGATAACTCTATTCTTCCAAAATGTAAATATAATGACAAACTACATCTTCTAATGCTTTAATCTTCTCTCTGTCCCTCTCTTTATCCTTTCCTCAAACACCCGTCTTTACTCTTACTTTCATTCACTGTAACCACTTACACGCTAGCGGCATGAAATGCTTAGAAAATAAAAAATGGCTGACATCATAAAAACAATCAATCTAATCAGATACATTTATATAATTCTAGAAGAAATCCTTTATTTTAATATTTAATATACAATGCCAATTCTAAACAGTTCGGACAATAAAACATAGATGATGTTAAAGTCATGATAAGAATTACATTTTCGGAGGGAGTAGCAGATAAATTCTCCTTTAAAATGCAGTGAAAATTAGAAAGATGTTTTTTTTTAAATAACAATTTTTTTAAAATTCTCATTTAAACATAGCGTTCTTTTACGACAGAACTCTTGCCGAGTATTTCTCTATTCAGATAGCTTGTTGCTTTCGGTTTGTTTTCTTGTGTCCCAAAACAAACTTAAATTGCTTCCAATAATATTTGTATTTCTCGTTTGCAAATGAAAGCACATAGCATAGCATTTACTTAAAAAAGAGTCCATTCATACCATCTCAACATTCGTATGCAATTTCAAAGTGAATTTGTTGTGAGGTTTTTGAATTTATGTATTTTTCTATCCTAGAAAAAGCTGATGAATTCAATGTATACCTCTATGCTAGAAAAGTGTGATGAATTCAATGTATACTTCTATGCTAGGAAAAGCTAATTAACTCAATGTATTCTTCTATGCAAGAAAAAGGTGATTAATTCAATGTATAATTCTATGCTAGAAAAAGTTGATGAATTCAATGTATCTATGCTAGAAAAAGCTGATGAACTCAATACTCGAGAAATTATTCAGACAACTATTCTCATCTTGGAAATTTTAAATCAACGATACCAGAAATTAATAGTTGTGTCAACAGTAAACGTCCTTTTATTTTATTTTTATTTTCTTTGCTTGGCCTAATGTTTAATTTTCCCCAGTCTTTACTATGTGTAAGGCTTAAGACTTGTATATATTTCGTGTGGTTATTGTCTTATACCTCATGTTATTCTCCCCTTATTCTATATTGTTTATGCATTGATTTAAAGAAAGCAATAAAATATGGAGAATAAGGCAAGGTAACCAGCCAAGAAATATATAAATATAGACTTCAATACTTCGAAAACGAAAAAAACACGAAAGTACAACGATATTTCGAACGGTTGAGTGACGGTTATAAATTGGGGTCAATTGTACCAAGTTCAAATTATAACCTACACTGATGTCTTCATTTCTCCATTCATTGGAAAAATATCAATCCATCTCTTCTTCCGTACAAGGTAACGGGTAAATTGTAAAGTAGAGTGGATCGTCTAGCCTTTAGATACAGCCGGTCAAAGTGAATCAAAAGTAATGGAAAATTACTTCAAATTTGTTAAGTATTTTCTTCCATTTCAAGGAAGCTGATGTAAAACTTCTGAGAACGTTATCACCTCCTATATCTTCCTCTTCCGCCTTTCGTTCTTTCTTTCTTCATTTTCATATTATTATAGTTATGTGCCCTGCGTGATACACGTTTAGGTGATCATGTATCTTTCGATATATGACTGACGAGGTAGATTTTTTTTCCCGCAATAGGTGGCCATTTCTTTCTGTGATAGACCGCTTGCCATCCAAGGCCCGGTTTGTCTTACTCCTTGTACTTAAGCGGATTCATACCTTTTCCAAGGATATTAGCACATAAGTGAATGTAATAGATTCGACTGGAATTTCTTAGTCGGAGCCGCTATCCTTACTCCATCGTGTCTCCCTTATTATTAAGTATGCTTTCTTTTTTTTCTATGGAATTGTCTATTGTTTATCTGAATTCATCTTAGGGCCTGATGCACTCGGAAAGTAACTTACTATATGAGGAAAAATCACGTATATAAGAGGGTAATTAATCCTAGTAATATTAAGAGAGAAGAGAGCATTTCTATGTCCGTTGCTTTAAACGTATCGAAAATTAAGATAGTAGTCGGAATAATTTACTGGTTATAGAGTCGTGAATAATAACGATGCGAAGGAGATGATAACCGTGGTCATTTTCTTTTTAATTAAATGATATGCTACATGCCTGCATTTGAAAAATGAGAAATAAAATTTATTTTTTTTTTATTCCAATAAAGATGATTTAAGTTTGTTTTAGGATTAAAAAAAAACACAAAATAAACAAAATGAAAACAAACAGATATCTGAATTGCGAAACACGCAGCAATAATTTTTAGCGTAGAAAAATCCGTCATAATCAACTGAAAATTTAAAAAAAAAAAAAAAAAAAAAGAAGCAATTTTTTTTTTGTTTTAATTTCTTTCTATTTTTTTTTTTTTTTTTTTACAGCATTTTAAACGAGAATTCGTCTGCAGCTAATACTATTTGCCGTCGGTTTCCAGTTAAGAGCAATTCGAAATGCGAAGAATGTGGCGTCTATTTATAACGGGAGTAAAATAATTGCAATAAACTTTTAACTGCAAAAACACTATCGTTACTGGCCGCTCTGACAAACGGCGGAATAAAGTAAATGCAGTTCGGCTGGCCGAAAATAGCAATCATTAAGAAATTAAGTGAACAATTAAGCAAATAGCATAGCATTGCCTGCACGCGAGGCGGGCTTCCTCTTTGATAAATTGACAAGATGTGTATTTAATTCACACTATACACAGGTAGGACAAAAAACATTATAACACAGTTTGATGAATAATAAGAAACGAGTCAGATGAGAAAGAAATGAAAACAAAACTTGCAATTGGATAAAAAATGATCATATAGAAATAAATTAACGAACAATTCAGTTTATATGTATTTAGCCAACAAGCAGAAAACATTTAAGAATAAACATCAACATAGGTCATACTGTCTGTCTATATTTCTCTGAGATGAAGTATTATGATTGCTTACAATATTTACATTATTCGGACTTTTATCCTCATCTTCATTGAAATATTCACAACGTTTTGGCCGTTGTACACTCCGGCCTTCGATATCTGTCTATATCTCTGTGATAGAGATAATATGATTAGTTACATTATTTACATTATTCGGATTTTTATCCTCATCTTCATTGACATATTCACAACGTTTCGGCCGTTGTACGCTCCGTCCTTCTTCAGGTGATTGCAATTTCGAAACGAACCCTTTATTTCGTCCACCGGGATAGATTGTTCTAGTTCCACGTGCCATGCCTTCAATATCCTTCTATATATCTGAGATAAGATATCATGATTAGTTATATTATTTGCATTATTCAGACTTTCATCCTTATCTTCATTGACATATTCACAACGTTTCGGCTGTTGGACGCTACGGCCTTCTTCAAGGACGCAAGAGCACATGGACTAGTGGATAAAGACGTTGGTTAGATCCAGTGACTAGACCGATATAGTTGTGAGTCCAATACCAATCCACAGCAGTGGTCAACCAAACGTGGAGAGTTCAGTTAAAGTGAAATAAACGAGACATCCATGTGTGTGTGTGTATGTGTGTGTGTGTGTGTGTGTGTGTGTGTCTGTGTGTGTGTGTGTGTGTATGTATTATGTCTTTAAATTTCTTGAGGAACATAGGGTCGCAAGATATCGTTGCGGTTTCTACATCAAGCCAGTTTTTTTTTTTTTTTGGTAGGTTATTAGTCTACTGCATAACCCCCAGTTTGGAGGATCATGTTTTGAATTCAAAGTTGTCCTTCTCCTTGACCAGTTACAATGCAAGGTCTGTCCTGCTATTTACCCATAACAGGGAGGAGAAGAAGAGGGTACATAAGTAGAATAGGATTCATAACTTTTCCCTAGGATAAGTGAATGTAATGTATTCGACTGAAATTCGAACTCGGGTCTCCGATTCGTCAGTCCGACCCGCTATCTTTTTACTCCACTGTGTCTCGGTAGGTATTTGGTAAAAAAATATATTTATTATGTCAAACCACAATTTTTTAAATTAAATGTAATGCCACGATTCCAAAATTGATCTGCCCTACTTTGTCAGTATCTCAATAATTGAACTAAAATAGGAATATTGATTGATAGGAACAAGACTGTGAAAGTGATCGCAATGAATAGGTATTTTTTTTTCCTCCATGTACGGCATGTATATGCAGCCTAGAAATTATGCCAATGTCAATTTCGATAAATATACTGTAACACAATGTAACTGATGTAGATGATAATATGTTAAATTTAAGGATTTGGAAAATAAAATAAATGATTCCCTAACTAGTAAACAGCCCCGAAAATCGTATTTAATAATATTCCAGGTCTACAATATGTTTGATTGTGTCATTTGTGAGCCGCAAGTCCCACAAGAATTTAAGGATCTAGCGCGTTTGCTTTTTCATTTACCCCTGAATAAACGAATCAGCAATTAGCGAGAAGCAGTTGTTTCCTAGTAAAAAAAAAAGAAAAAAGGAAAGTTTTCTTCATTGATTATATCGCAGTTAGAATTATCGCGTATTTGCGAACAAAGAAGTCTGAAACCACTAGGATTTTGAAATTTCACTCACTTTTCCCTCTCTGTCACCGACAATTAGTCGGCAAGGATAGCTGAAGATAATAAAGACAGTTGGGTTGAATACCGGAGATGACAGTGCTACTTTGGCCTTACTTTGCAACATAACTGATGTGAACCATTACAGAATAATGACAGTAGTTACCAAACACCCTTGAGCGTCCAGGCCTTGTTCAAGATTAGGCGCTCTCTCCCAGAAAGTATAAGGTCTGCTCAGCGTATTTGCAATATAAATTACAGACAAGCACTGACTGGTCAGGTATCTGTAATAGACCTTGTCTAGACGCACTGGTAAAAGTAGTAATCTACGATTTTATTTTCCTTTTAAACATGTGTCTGCCAATATAATATTTTATAAGATTTTTACCAATAAACTTGGGTATATACACGACTTAAATTTTTAAGTTTATTGATTTGAGAATAATAAAGAAAACGAAACTCTTTCTACACCAAGCAATATTCTTTTTAATCAGTTCAGGCAATAAAGATAAAGAAAGGCAAGAAAGCCACTAAGATGCAAAGGGACTACTGAATGTTACTATA
Source organism: Acanthosepion lycidas (assembly GCA_963932145.1). Lineage (NCBI taxonomy): Eukaryota > Metazoa > Mollusca > Cephalopoda > Sepiida > Sepiidae > Acanthosepion > Acanthosepion lycidas. The sequence goes on along the minus strand of OZ010601.1, from coordinate 16,199,108 downwards.
TATGAGAAAAATATACTATTATGTGGAGAGCAAAATAAAAGGACAGGGTTTTAAATTTAAGCATCAAGAAGACGGTAGATAACTATTGACATTTTATTATTATTTTTTTTTTTACATACAAATTGACTGGAAAGCAAGAGACCGTAAGATAATTTCAGATGAAAGGAGCGCAACAGAAGGAACTATAGAAGATACAGTTAAATCTAACAATTCTCAACTGTAAAATGAGGAGATCTTGCCGCCAATCTAGTATTTTGCTTAAATTAATGAAGTCTAGGTAAAAAATAATAAAGTTTATTAGAACAATTACCATGAAAGTATTTATAGAAAAGGCGCAATGGAGCTGTATTACGGCGGGTTTAAAGAGACTGCAGCAGACTTGCCGGTTCAGGACTAATGCCATTGCAGTTTGTTTGTTTTTTTTTTTTAAATAAAAAATCACGTAATATATAGTAAACGAGATGTGGCAGAAATTTCAAAGAACAGGAAAATGGGGAGGACCATGATCCTGGAAGAAGATTGCACTAATAAAATGACGCGATTGTTTCGCATACATAAGAATGAAACTCTAGCGTTAATAGTTTACAAAACATCTTCCATGAACTGACCATTTAGCATGTGGATGGGCATAGACCATCACAACGACATATCATGTTTTCTTTTGTTTTGTTTTCTAAGCAACTCTTGTGGATATGATAAGCTTCTTATTTAATGTGGTTCTTGTTTTGTTCACAAACGTTTAGTAGGCTCCTAACTGCCTTTCCGTTTTGTCTGGCCTCCAATATGTCTATCTTCCTGATTATATTTTGGGGATTTTACAGCTGCCTCTTTTAAATTTGTTGTACAGAAATAAAGTGTCGTTGCCGCAATGTCGTTGAACAAAGATCACTAGTGAAAAAAAACACAGACAATTCTGTTATTAAATAAGTAGATCACGTGATAATAAAGAAAACGTATATATATATATATATATATATATATATATATATATATATATATCAAGTTTGTGGTGCAGTTCAGTTTGCATTACATGAAACATTCATACAAAAACAGATATTGTAGTTAATGATTTATATGGCGAGAATACATCTTCGCAAACAAATTTAATAAAGAACATTAACCCCGAACCTGTAGATGAATGTTATGATCCCTGTTTGTGTGTGTGTGTGTGTGTTTTTTTTTTTTACATCTATACTTTCGTTGTCCTGTTATTACCGAGAGATAAAAAAGAAAAAACAAATCTGTTTCCATACCTGAAGTTGTCTGTAGGAACAGACGAAATCTCGTGAAAAAAATAAAAAATACATTATGCAACATAAATTTATAAACAGGGACCATAACATTCATCTACAGGTTCCGGGTTAATGTACTTTATTAAATTTGTTTGCGAGGATGTATTCTCGACATTTAAATCATTAACTTCTATATCTGTTTTTTGTATGAATGATTCATGTAATATATATATATATATATATATATATATATATATATATATATATAAAGAAATATAGTCTTAAGGTGTGCTATATTTATCGAATAAAGTGCTCAATATCAGAGATAGAGCGTGTGTAAATATAAAAGTGAACATAGTGTTGACTTCTATGTTCACTTATATATATATATATATATATATATATATATATATATATATATATATATATATATATATAAAGATATTTTTGTAGGTACAAAATTTAATGATCGAAAAAAAAGTATAAAACTTAATATTACGAGACATATTAAAAACGGGCAAAGCAACCGGTTTAGCTCCCGCTCTTCAGGCTTCAACGGGAGATTTAAAATCAACACAGAAAAATGTACAATAAAAAGAAAGTTGTGAAAAAAGAACAAAAAAAAAAACAATAGGAAAAGAAACTAGAGACAAATGACAGCGAGTCCCAACAAACACTCACGTTGTTTACACAAAGAAGGCTTTCGGGAGCCGATGTAAAGTGCCTCTAGAACCTTTAGATGAATTAAGGAGTGAGACCGGGACAACACGGTGAACCAGTCAACACTAGTATTTAGTCAGCCCCCCCCCCAACGAGGGCATCATGTGGCACAAGGCCGGTTTAACATGGGATCTCCGAGCCCGTGGTCTCGGTCAAAAATATGCCCTTAGAACCGTAAAAATGGGTTCAGGGTCGGCTTACCTCCCCGAAAGAGACTCCGCCTTTCGGTGTATACTCGTTCGGGTTCCTCCCCGCCCGAAGAAAGAGAGTTCAACCGATCAACCGATCAGCCGTTCAGAAGGTCGTCCGACTTCAGACTGAACGAGTCAACACTAGTATTTAGACACCCACCCACGAGGCATCATGTGGCACAAGGCCGGTTTAACGTGGGATCTCCGAGCCCATTGGCTCGGCCAAAAATATGCCCTTTGAACCGTATAAATGGGTTCACGGTCGGTTTACCTCCACGAAAGAGACTCCGCCCCTCGGCGTAGACTCGTTCGGGTTCCTCCCCGCCCGAAGGAAGAGAGTTCAACCGATCAACCGATCAGCCGGTCAGCCGGTCGTCCGACTTCAGACTGAACCAGTCAACACTAAATTTGATTGCACAACCTCTGTTCTTTAATAGTTGTTCGCATATGGCGGAACTATAGGTGTTCGGGACGAGTCCATTCAAAGGCAGGGTGTAATTTGTAATTTTTGTAGGAACGTGTTGTTTTATTCTTATGTCTAAGCGTTGAGTTTTTCTACCTATGTAGTCGGCTCCGCAACTACAAACGTATTTATAAATTTATATAAATTTATAAAAAATACGTCAAAAAACGACATTATCACGTCATTATTTTTGCACCAACCTAAAAATTGAATTAATTTGATGGGGAGGGAGAACGTCTTTACACGCAGATCGAAACATAGGCCGAGTTTGAAAAACAATCCGAACTTCGGAAGAGAAAAAAACAACGAACATTGGATGAAATTTGTTTAGCTATTTTTCCACATTTGGTACCAATCCAAGGAAATCTGAGGTAAATTGGTCATTTTTTGACAGTCTAGTGCTCGGCACTTCTGAACTCTTCAACTTTGTTACCGATAACTGAATTAACAGTATCAAGATGATAGCCCAAATTACATAGGGTATTCTTAATAAAGTCGATTTCGTCGTTCAAGAAAGGCTCAGAGCAGATCTTTAATGCTCTATGTAGGAGGGTTTTAATAATGTTAATCTTGCTCTTGGTGGGACAAAAAGAGTCCCAACGCGTGTACAACCCTGCGAAAGAAGGTTTTCTATAAACGGAAGTGAGAAAACTTGTTAATGTGCGATGTACTAATACATCCAAAAGGCCAATTGATGATTGGATTCCTTTTCGATATGAACCTCAATGCTGGATGGATATCATTTAAAAACGAAGGAAACTGGTCAGCCTCAACTTCACTGTTAAATAAACAAAAGGTATCATCAACGTACCGACAGTACATTTGAGAACAAAGTGGATTCTTTCGTATCTTTTCTTCCTGAAAACCAACAAATATGTTGGCAAGTGCCGGACCCAAAGGTGAGCCCATAGCAAATCCGTCAATCTGTCGTTACATGATGTTGTTGAAACTAAATTTGACGGAGGACGTGGCAAATTTCATCAATTCACGAAATATTGACTCAGAAAAACTAGGTGGAGTCAATGAACTGCGATAAAGAAAATATCAATGGTTTCCATTAAAGGGACACAAGTATACAGGGAGCAGACATCGAAAGAGCACATGAACTTACCAGAAGAAGACAAATTTTGAACGGGGTCGACGAAGTGAAAGGAATCCTTTATACAAAATTCATCCAAGCACTGCAACACAGGATCCAAAAGTGTGGAGAGCCATTGAGCTATCTTGTGTTGGGCTGAACCGATCATAGAGAAAATCGGTCGTAAAGGTACACCTTCTTTATGGATTTTCTGGAGACCATACAAACGAGGACGAATCGAACCGGAAGGACGGCTTTCGTTAGCAATTTCTTTTGAAAGTAGCCCTGACTTTACCCACTTTAGAAGTAATTTTTGAAATTTCGCTTCATCTGAAGAGGTTCCATCACAGGTGTCAGCCACTCTCCGAATTACTTCGGAGGTGTGCTTGTTGAAATCTGCCTCTAGGCAGATAGGAACCCAGACGAGGCTGTGCCAAAGGGCAGAGTCTCGTCTGGGGTGGTAGACAGCTACCCGGCCCCGTTTTTTACGGGGTCTACGGGGAATTTTTGCCCGAGCTTACGGGCTCAGATACCCCACAATAAACTCGGCCTTCTGCCACATCAGACCGCGTGGGGCGGTAGGTGAATACCATCACAGGTGTCAGCTGAACCAAGTTTAGTAAATTTTGAAGTATCTTCTAAGATAGAAGACATTTTAGTTATATAGTCAGCTCAATCTAAAATAAATACTCAAGCACCTTTATCTGGTCTGGAAATTATCAAGTTATTATTCCTCAGAGAATTAACAACACGTTGATATTCTGCTTTCCATTTGGATTCAGCAGTTGCAACAGAGGAACAGGAAAAAGTGTGTGCGAAATTATTCAACTACGCTTTCAAATTAGTCACCGCGTCGACAGATGTAGGAGAGAGTCTTGCCAACTGAGCATAGAAAAACTCGAACTCTGAAAAAATATCTTTGTCAGGCATAGAGGGTGGAATGTAGAAGTCCAACCCGTGAGAAAGAACAAAAGATTCTAACTCGGTTAGTTCATGCGTGGACAGATTAATAATATTATTCAAATTTGGTTCAGCTGTGACTCCGTATTTCTTTTGAACCAACTTTTCAACTTGGCATCTTGCTTTGTAGACAATTTAACACACTGACGTTGATGGACAAATCCCAAAAACCTAGAGAACCTAATCCAATCAAAAAATAAAACTGAATTCATATGAGAACATAGTAATCTCCTGTAATCACGCTTAAGGCCCAGGCTTCTAGAAGAAAGATGTTGAATGCAATCTTTGATGAAGACAGACTTGATCTTCCAACCAGGATGTAACTTAGCCCTCTTCACTCTGAACTGAATGAAAGAGGGGCAAACCTAGAAGCGGATACATTCTTTAAGAAATTTAATTTCATATACAATAGATCTTAATTTCGCCTTAATCTGTAATATTTTATTTAATTTACAAATTAAATTATGACTGTACCTGGTTTTCAGATATTTTAAGATATTTTTGTAGGTACAAAATTTAATGATCGAAATAAAAGTATAAAACTTAATATTACGAGACATATTAAAAACGGGCAAAGCAACCGGTTTCGCTCCCGCTCTTCAGGCTTCAACGGGAGATTTAAAATCGACACAGAAAAATGTACATTAAAAGGAAGTTGTGAAAAAAAACAAAAAAAAAAAAAAACAAGAGCAAAAAAAACTAGAAACAAATGACAGCGAGTCCCAACAAACACTCACGTTGTTTACACAAAGATGGGTTCACGTTGTTTACACAAAGAAGGCTTTTTTTTCACAACTTCCTTTTATTGTACAGTGTAACCCGGATATAAGAGAGTTTCCGGGCCTGGGGAAGTATCTTATATCCGGGTTTCTCTTATATCCGGGTTTGGTCTATTTTGTTTAGGTAAGTATGGCTCTAATTTGGGACCAGATAAAATCGCTCTTATATCCGGGTTTCTCATATATCCGGGTTACACTGATTTCAACAATCGAGAATTACTAGAAAAAGAACTTTCAGCATAGAAACTCCTGTTATATTCAGCCAATTTAGCTGTAAATATATGAGATCTTATGAACAATCTAGTACTTCGTTTAAGTTCTTAAACACTAGGTAACACAGCAAAGAGCTCACCCGAACATTAACCATGAAAGTATTTATAGAAAAGGCAAAGAGAAGCAATTTTAAGACGGCGTGAAAGTGATTGAAGCCGAGATGCCAGTTCGGGACCAATAATATTGCTGAATGGATTTTATCAAGAATATATAAATATACTGCGGAAGCACCGGACCGTAGGTGGCAGCCATATTAGAATCATGAAAAATGTCAGATAGAACTCAGAGAGAAAATTGTCTAGCACCACACAGTGAACAAAATTTCTTATCGGCATATCAAACAAGGTATTCAATAAAGTTTTTCCACTTCATGTCAGCCGAAAATATTAGCCTGAGAATGCTCAGTAGATGTTAACATTAGCCATGGTGATAGAAGGCAAAATGGTTTTCTCGGATGATTAACAGAGAGCAGTTTTGATTTAGAGCCGTTAAAATTAACAAGCTATTCTTTGCTCCAGCTAACAACAGACTGTAGGTCATTTTTGAGATCAGATGTCAATTTGACCTCATCGAGTTTATCAGTATGCTTTTGAAGGCGGTCATATAGAGTATGGTCGATTCAGCGCAATCGATATGGCCAACATTCGAGAGTGTTGTTTCACGTGTCTCATACGTGTGTTAAACCTGAAAGAAGCTTTTTATGGCGTCATAGTTCAGTTTGACACAAAAGGTGATAAATAATATAAAAGATCAAAAGCTATGGTGAAAGCAAAAGCCGAAAGTTTTGAATACACTGTCAATAATTATAACAATCAACCAATAAAGTTCATTAACCAAAGCGTAAAACTATTTATTTTCTGATAACATTAATCTCAGGGAACTCGGGAAATATATGAGAATAATCAAGAGCCTGTAGTGGCGGCAAACATCATGTGTGCGCATAGGGAACGAGTTCAGCGTTTATACAAAAATAGAAAGGGCCTTAAGGCAAAGATACGTATTCTCCCCCGACCTGTTCAACCTATACAGCGAGGCAATTCTGAGTAAATTGGTTACCCTACCGGAATGTAGCATTATCGGCCACAATCTTAAAAACATAAGCTATGCAGATGACACCGACAAGGGACTAAGCATAACATACAAGATAACAGAATTCAAGGTCATCCATAAAAGGATGAGCCCGGAATGGTATGAGTGGAATATTCACTTGTTCTGATTCTTGTGCACACATATAGTTCCCTTGCGCAGTAACTGAGACACGCTGTGACGAGTAAGATCAGTAAAATAAAGACTTTTAACTGTGTTCTTCCGCACGTAGTTTTCCGCAGCAAATGTATGCAAACAACGCCAGTAATGGCTACCGCCAACGACTGAGTTTTACTGTCGATAACTCGAAAACGGTAGATTTTAACAAATTTACCAAGTTATTTTCGAATGAAGCATCTAAATTTACAACTAAGTATAAGTATTCGGGAAATTTTTAATGCAAATTAAGCGCGTGTTCTGATCTGCAAATTAAACAAAAAAATATAAAGTTATAAATAATATCTATTTATAACTTTACATTTTTTTAAATCATAATATAAGCCGATAATAAAAATACACATTTGAATATTTGTATCTATTAATTTTTTTTTAATATTTTTAATTTTTTCATATTTATTCTGATGTTAAGATTTTTTTTTTGTTTAAAGTAATGGACCATTTAATTAGATATGGAAATTTATATTTATTAAAAAATATCGAAACACAAAAAGATGTATGCATTTACTATGAAAAGATTATAAAATTGTCAGGTTAAAATCTAATGATTTTGATATGTTTTGAAAATTTGAAGGGAAAATTTCTCAGTACCTGCAATTATATGAAGAACAGAAGAATACTGTGCGGCAAACCACATTAAATAAGTTTTTCATAAGAAATTCAATTGGTAAATTGGTAAATTCAAAGTATTTGTATTATGTCTTTTATGAACATATAGTTTAATTAAAAAGTACGCAAATTAGAAATTAATTGTGAATGCGACTAAAATTTACTGTCCAAATTACATTATTTCCTCTAAGTTATTTTACTCGATTAATACTTTTTCGATTAGTGCGCATTTTTTAATGGACAAATTAGCCACACTAATTGAGGGATTCCTGTATGTATTTAAAAGTGTTCTCAGAATATGTGTAGGTCGGTACTTGAAAATTCTGCAACAAAATTATTCATGTTTAATTTTACTTCTAATATTTGAAGTAAAAACGCATCCCTAAAATAAATTTATTCCCATTCAGTTTGTCTAGAAGTTGGCAGCGTTCCCTGTTGGAAAACTAAAAACAGACATGTAGAAGGTTTTCTCTAGAAACGTTTTGGCATGTCTAATCTTACTTATTATAAAACGCAGATTGTGTGTGTCTGTACGTTTATATATTGGATCGGATTTCTTACAATTTTCAACCGATTTCAACAAAACTTCACAGGACTACGTAAAATTACCTTGCCGTGGTTCTAACAGTGCCAAAAATTGGAAAAAGAATGCACGAAAAAGAATGCACGAAATCAATTTGAAAGCACGGTTAAGTGTATCGCACCCGGCCGGAAGTTACTGACGGCTACTCAAACGTTCGAATGCTGTTAACTTCCGGTGACTCAGCGTTTATTTTCAGAGAACGATACAGAAAAAGTAAACAAATGAAATCTAAACAAACACAAGTCCTCCGAACTAAAAGTAATAACCGGAAACTACTTTAAATACATATGGTGTCCAAATTTATTTTACTGTATTCAATAAGTAAAAATCATAAACTGTAAAAGATTACAGAAAGGCTACTAAATAAATAAGATTTGTTAGATCATCTTACTTATTAGAAAACCCAGGTTGTGTGTGTGTGTCTGTACGTTTATATATTGGATCGGATTTCCTACATTTTTCAATCGATTTCAACGATACTTCACAGGACTACGCAAAATTACCTTGCGGTGGTTCTGACAGCACCAAAAATTAGAAAAACACAATTGTTTTTGAAAAAAATCAATTTTAAAACACGATTAAGAAGCATTAATTAAAGGGGGATGACTCATATCGAGTTATACTTATTATAAAACGCAGGTTGGTTGTTTGTGTGTCTGTGTGCGTGCGTGTGTGTGTGTGTGTGTGTTTGTGTGTGTGTGTGTGTAGCGTGTGCGTGTAGTGTGTGTGTTTTCGTTTATATATGGGATCGGATTTCCTACATTTTTCAACCCATTTCAACGAAACTTCACTTTTTTTTAGGCAGGTAGTCTTTCTTATTATCTTGCCTACTTTTTTCTTTATTTTTACATTCAGAATGCTTTAAAAATTCCATTTACAAGACAATTGTTTATAATAAAATTCTATTCAATCGGTAGACTCATAACGATTGAAAACAATGTTTTTGTTTGAGTTTGAGTTTGTGTTTGACCAATTCGTAAAAAAAAAAAAAATAAAAATAATTAAGACATGCGTGTCTGTCAACCTTAAACAATAATCTTTGTCAATTTTATTTTTCAGTCTTTATGATGGTTGATACTTGATCTATCGCTTACTGTTACATCCACAGGCAACGCTGGGCTATACTGCTAGTATTAGCTAAAATATTTTCCACAAACGTTACATTTAAAAGATTGGTCAGCAAACACCGGTGTAACTTACATTATTTCTGCGATATAAGTCGACACTAGACGTTCAATATCTAAAGAAAATGCTAAAGTAATGGTTGGTTTTAAAGGCTATAAAATATTCCTTTGATACAACAGTATTGTGTGAAAATCATATTTTACATGCCTAGAATAGATTAATGGCCTACATGACCAGTGGTCATCATCTGGTCATTACTTTTCTAATTTTAGCGCCATCATAAGGACATCGGTCTAGAAACCTCAACTGAAGCTTGCCAGACGTCAAATATTATTTGTTATTCAAACAAGACATACAGTTAAAACATTCCACAGAAAATAGCCCGTGTGGTGGAAGATACATTGAATAAAAACTAGATTGCTTATGAGAGAGACAATAAATGATTTTACCTTTCTAGTGTACGGATGCAGAAAGTAAAATGCTTGAATTGACGCAATTTTATGGCCTTTAGATACGGATGTTTGGTCTACTAGTGAAGCCTACAGGGCCCAGGTTTGGAGTATAAGTAACCCATGTTATAAAATGTCTCTATATTATATCAAAAGCCAAAATGCTGATGCTCGAAGAAAAAAAATTATCATCATAATTCTTATAGAATATCTTGCAGAAAACTTTCCATTGAATCCTGATCACTAAAAATGTATTACTAATTTTGAGTTTATCGCTACATTATAACAATAAGATATAAAAAATATATATACATTATTTACATTATTCGGACTATTGTCCTCATCTTTGTCGCCATATTTATCACAACGTTTCGGCCGTTGTACGCTCCGCCCTTCTTCAGGTTATTGGTATGTCGAACTGAACCCTTTATTTCGCTCCACGTGCTATGTTTATTGGATGCCAATTATCAGTTATCTCCTGTTAATTTTCCTTTGAAAGATCTTCACTGCTTAAAGCGGGTATAGACAGATACTAATAAAATTATATTTACTATATCCTATGGTCAAATCATTTTTCATGTTTTTTTTTTCTTATAGTAAATCTGTTTACACTTACTTTAAGTTTAATCTCATAGCATTGATTTTAAAAATGCCTGCTCACTTAAAATTTATTTCTTTATTTACTATACATTTCGATAATAAAACACTGATTCATTTATTAAAATTACACTTATTATAGCTCAGCTCTATTAGTAATGCTTACATTAATTTCAGTTAGATTTGTGTTGGATTTTCTTTAGCGGCATATCAACACCTCTATGGCTTATTAACTGGCGAAATCTAAGTATTTTGAACATGATTCGTTATATTTTCAGTTTTCTTTATATTTGTAAAGTTACGTTAATATATATATAATTTGCAAATGATAAAATATATTGTTATTTTTTAAAATGCATTGATGGTAATTTCCCTAAAAATATATTGTTAGTAATTTTTTAATAAAATGTATTTTTATACATTTTTAGCGTTGCACTCACTGCCAATTTGCTACAGAAATGTATTCTTTCTCATTTTACTATATAAATGAACAGGTGATTTTTTTTTCTTTGGTGGGGGGGTCACTATTTGCCCATAGCTAGGATCCTAACACTCCGGGTCAGAAAGGACCTGACAAAAAACAATTAAATTAAGAGGTGGTTCTACGTTCGTCAAAACCTCAGATCTCGTGATCAGATGCATTGTTGTCGGATATAGTTTAACATCAGACCCAGGACGAATTAATTTCTGACCAATGTCTATCCTTGTCTTTTTCATTTTTTAATTATTATGTTGTATAGTGCTATTTTACAACACCTGATCGTTAATCAACATTTCTCTCGTCTGCCTTTTTGATCTACACGTTATTCATCCTATAACGGACATATGCAAATAAGTAAAATATTATGTGCCAATTACATTGCACCTCCTTCAAACGAAGATTGTTCTCGAAATTCTTCTTTACTTGTCCTCACCTTGTGGTTTATATCCTGTTTTTTTGTCATGGAGATCTTGGTCTGATCTTCTTATGTGTCTGCGTCACCTCCCCGCTTTTATTCAAAGGCTAGTCGTCTATTACATTATCCTGATCTGAAGAACTCATCCTTTCTTCTTCGTCAATATCTTCTTCTATCGCAATAACTTCCTTGTCAATTCTGAGTCTTTAGGCAATTAGGTGTTTTCCGTTCTGTAATATAATGACTGCGTAATATTCTTTTGCGTGATGAAAATAGCTGTCTCAGGACTTGATACTTTCTATTTGTCGAGGAAGACATTGCTAATAAAGATAAAAGTTTTTTTTCCAGTTTTTAGCGCTAGTCACAGCTGAAAACCTTCGGACCAAAGCCTCGATAAATTCTCTTTCGTTCCAAGCGACTAAAAAGATCCTATCGGCGACGCCATAGTGTTGTTCTACGATACTTTCATCTCGTCTGAATCTTCCTTTTATATATCATCTATCCTTTAACTAAGATAGGCAAATAGGTAAAATCGTATTTTTCAATAGTACTGCACATTATGGGGTATTTCTTTATGAGAAAATCATTCAACCTTCACAGAGTAGGTAGCACCATTGTAGGTTGAAATTTTTATAATTTTTCTTCTAAAATGATTTTCAGTCTAGTAGCAGTTATCGCACTTTCCACTGGCTTCCTTGCTTAACTTTTGTTTGAAGTAGTCGAATGTCAACATCTTGATTATGCCATTATTTTCTCTTCGATATACATGGACTATCCGTTTCAGTTATTGCTATTTTTAAAAGCACTTAAATAAAGTGGTTTCTGACACTTGTCACAGTTCTTGTTTGCGAACTCGAAATACTAAAATCTAACAAGTACAAAAATGTCATCATCTGGCAACTGTGCAATGCTGAATTTCGAAGACATATTTGGCTGTCCGAAGATGAATTCCAAAAGCTAAGCAATGTATTAAGAGACAGGAAAATGTCGTTAACATCACAAAGAAAAGACTATTAAGCTGTTATGCGATCCGTCCTCATATATGGAAACTAACACTGTACGAGAACCTCAACGATAAGGAAGAGACATGAAGCAAAATAAATGTGGTTCTACAGAAAGATGCTGAGATTACCATGGATGAGGTTTTGTAGAAAATGGGAACTAAAAGAAAACTGTTACTTAACATCAGGATGTGGTAGTTGAAATGTATAGAGTACGTAATGAGGAAGGACGGCTTGGAAAATCTGATACTCACAAGACAAATTGAGGAAAAAAAGAGAGAAGATAGCACCGCATAACATATTTGATAAACTCGAGTAAATGCATGGTAGAACAGACTTTGGGAGAAATAAGTAAAAGTCAAATCTTATAGGTGCATTCGCTCAAAAAAAATTTTAACCATTGTTTTGAGAAACTGTTTCAAAAAGCTGAGAGCTTAGAAATAGAGCAATCATAAACACACTATTTTCATTACATATACAATATCCTATTCGGTCATCAATTATTTCAATAAATAATGTCCACTGACACAAACTAACGTTTTCCTTTTCAATATATTATATATTAGGATGGTGCAAAAGTAATGTCGTTTTCTCACAGAGTAACATATGTGAAAAAACGACATTATTTTTGCACCAACCTCATAGTACAATCATTGACACAATATACATTGTAAATGCAATGTTCCTTCAAGAATTTGTGGAGGGGCATGATTGACTAGGCCCTGACTGTTCATGATAGATAGAAGATGTTTGTCAAACGATTTTACCGTGGATTCAGTCCTTAGGCAGGCTATACTATCTTCGCTATGCAACTGAGAAACTTTTCTCAGGAAATATTGCAGTGACTTTTTGCATTTTTAAGACGAACCAGGAAGCAAAGAAAAATTTACCAGATTTAAATTCTTCCCCGAACTCGAAAATCTATAACAAAATGATTATCTGTATTTTTTTTTTAATTAAATTATTTCACACCAAGTAAGACGATAATGCCCTAGGACGCAAGAAGTTACTGGGAGTAAAAGATAATGAAAAGAATAATTGAGGAGAAAGGACAATAAAGGAACGGATTTAATGAATACAGAAGACAGCGATTGGCGTTGCATTAAAACGTTTGAAGATTGTATATGGCAGATAAGCAAGGACTCAGAAGGGGACTCCACATGTGAGATGTGAAACGAAAGAAACTATTAGAATAAAACGTACGGTTGCATCTAGCTAGTTAAACATTAAAACAATGAGACCTAGTTGCCAATCTAGTAGGAAGCTTAAATTCACGCAGTCGAAGCAACAAAGAAGAAAGATCAGCAGACCAATTGCCATGAAAATATTTCTAGAAAATACAAAAGAGTGACGTATCCCGTCGGTGAGAAATAAATAAACCTACATTTTATTAGATAATTTCAGATAATGATATCACCACAAGCAAGGCAATAAAGCCACTAAGGCACAAGAGTTACTGAGTGTGAAATAATAAGAAAAAGCGACAAAAATATCGATGATCAAGAACAATAGATAAAATAGTTATCAAGAAGTCAGTAGATAAGGATTGACATTTAACATGAAAAAATTGAAGATCAAAGTTGTTCTGAACGCATGATTCCACAAGCGAGAAGTGCGAGAAAGGAAACGGTTAGCATTGAACTTGCGGTTGCATCTGACCATCTCAAGTGCAAATTGATGAGACAATCTTGTTACCAATTGAGGAGAAAGGACAATAAAAGAACGTGTATACAAAAGAAAGTGATTAAAGTTTGCAGGTGGCAGGAAAGCAAGAAATTCTACGAGCGAGATGTGCAAGGAAAGAAACTATTAGAATAAAACGTACGGTCGCATCTAGCTAGTTAAACATTAAAACAATGAGACCTAAGTGCCAATCTAGTAGGAAGCTTAAATTCATGCAGTCGAGGCACAAAAGGAGAAAGCCCAGCAGACCAATTACCATGAAAATATTTATAGAAAATACAGAATAGTGACGTATCAGGTCGGTGAGAAAGAAACTAACGTCAAGAACAGGATGGATTACAGACCTTTCTTTTAAGAAGCTAGAGATATATAGTAGAAACACTACTCCAGATATGACACTTTAGTTTTAATATTTGAGTTTAAAGATGATTATATTCATGACTCAAAATTGAATAAATAAACCTAAATTTTATTAGAAATTTTTTTAATGATATTAAGCCAAGCAAGGCAATAAAGCCACTGAGGCACTGAATGGGAAATAATAAGAAAAAGAGACAAAAATATCAATGATCGAGAACAATAGATGAAATAGTTATCAAGAAAATAGTAGATAAGTATTGACATTAAGCATTTAAATAATCAAAGATCAAAGTTGGTTGGAACACATGCAGCCAGAAGAGATTCTGCCTGTTCAAATTCCTCAGTGTTCGATTTTTGTCCAGTGCAAAACAGAATGCATAGTGGAAACGTGTATCATATGACATTAGTGGCGCGCATAATGAACAATTTTTTGATAATAATTAATTACCCACAAAATAATATATTTGTAAAGAGAAATCTCTTTACGACATAACGGTCTGGATGAACACAAAAATTTTACGAACTCCTAGTCTATTTTATATGATACCAAGATACCTAAGCTACTGATGACTTTACTCACCTATCTGACTTTTTGTCTAACACTTGAAATAAAATTATGTCTACGTATAAACGTTTGAACCAACGAAGCTGGAATGAAACACGGGTTTGATGTTTTTTTTTTTGTTTTTTTTTTATCTCTTGTATACAACCCGATAAATGGAGTGAAAACGCATCTTCAACCATTAACCGGGTTTACAAATCTTTTACAGCCGGCTGAATACTTACATATACAGACCAGTGAATGGAGAGGCGTTTTATGGTATTCCAAGCAACTCGTAAACAACGGGAACAATAAAAGCGAGAATTATACGGACTATATTGAAACTGCTGGGATGTTACTATGGACAAAAACATATAATAATTTTCGACTTTCTCACGCGAATGTACTACAGAATTTGCAATATTTGCATGTACATAAATTTACACTCAAGAATATATAATTCAATCCAAACACACACACACACAGAGGCACAAATGTATATTTGGCAATGTGTTTCTCAGTTTGTTCTTCGCAGCCATCAACGTCAACATAATGCAATCAGCCAGTGCTTTTTTTTTTGTTCAATTTCTTCCATTTGGTGGAACAGTCGTCGTCATCGTCAGATTTCATTAAGTATTTTAATATTTTAGCTGCTTCGATAATAAGTGTGTAAGCATTTTTTTGATTTTTGTTTTCCGGGAATATTTTGTCGTATATAACAAATAGTGAAAAAAGGGTGCATGCACAAAATAGCCATCGATTTTCAATGCAAGATAAAATTTATTAAAATCAATCAATAAAAGGAAAGTTCAAAATAGAGTTATTTTGTTAATTAATAAATAAAATCCACATGAAATGTCCATGAGTATATTTCAGTGGGTCTTACTGTCATGGTGTGTTTAAGTGTGAAGCATTCACAGCTCATTTAACATCAGCCAGAAAAGTTCATGTCACATAATTCGTAAGAAGAAAACCTAAAAGTGAGAGTTTCTTTACGGCTCGCGTGTTTTATGTTTCAGAGTTGCCACTCATACCAAGTCTATTAAAGTCCGCTACAGGTAATCTGCTTAGCACTACATTCAGATCACACACACACACACACACACACACACACACACACACACACACACACACACACACATATATATATATATATATATATATATATATATATATTATCGCTAGTCCATGCGCAATGCTGTTGTGTTCCAAAAATGAATAGCCGCTCAGTTGCTTATACATTTTGAGACTCTTTATACATACATATGTATATATATATATATATATATATATATATATATATATATATATATATAAGTGTATATATATATATATATATATATATATATATATATATATATATATATTGTATTATGCAGTGTTACATTAGAACATCTACATACCCAATACATAACTGCAGATATCGTTTCAATGTTTAAAAAATATTTGTTAACGCTGAAACAAGATGTACAGTTTTGTCGTGGATATATAAATGTTCCAATTTAATGTTTTGAATGTTAAAATGTTATTCTTTGTACTTTTGCATTTATATATATATATATATATATATATATATATATATATATATATATATATATATATATATATATATATATATCAAAGATTTTAATTGATTAATTTCAAACACTGAAAATTATTTTGGTTGGTCATAAAGATAAGACAATGAAAAAGAAAAAAATACTGGACAAAAAATTTAGAAGTAGTCAGTGTGCTCATAGATTCAGACGTGTAAATATATACTTAGCCCATTTCCAGGTTTAAATTTTAGATTCTAAAATGTTTAAGGTTAACATATTAAGAAAGTTCGGACAGGGCAGGAGTGTCCAGCGTGAACGATGTGGTCTTTTGCAACGTTCCATTGCAAATAAAATTGGCCGTAGCAGAACTGTCAATTCTAACTTCATAAAAAATCCGGATGAGTATGCTTCCAAAAAATTGAAACGGTCGCGACAATAAAATTTAACCATCTCTATACAGATGCATGAGAGGTTAAGTTAAGAGAGATTCAGGCCTAACATCAAATCAACGAATACACATTGTGAATTCAGCTTTCAAACAATTCGATGGCATTTAAATATTTTAAGAACGCGAAACGGCTGCAGAGGCCTTGTCTTCTTCCTTACCATAAAACCACCAGTTCAGAATTTTCTTCCAATTTACAATTTTCAGAAGTGGTCATATAGAAAAAGTGCTGTTTTTAGACGATAAAAAATTCAACCTTGATGGTACACACAGTTTTCAGCATTACCGGCACGCAACATTTTTCCCAAAATAAATTTTCTCAACACGTCACAGTGTAGGTGGATTAATTATGGTCTGGTGTTCATTTTCGTACAATGGAAATCTGGAGTTACAGGAGGTAAAAAGTTCATCAAACAGCTACTAGTTACATTGACATATCAAGAAATCCAACTGAAGGCCCTCGTCTATGTGGAGGAAACTGGATTTTCTAGCAGGACAATGCTGCAATCAACAGTGCTCGAAAGTCGGAGTTTTTTTTTTTTTCATGGAAAACAACATTCAGCTTTTGAGCCATCTACCTTGCTCTCCAGATCTAAACACAGTCGATAATGTTTGGGGACGGGACGGTAAAGCAAGTTTATAAACAGGAATCGCAATTTGAACGTGTGGATGCTTTTCGTGCTGCAGTTTATGGAACAAGTGTGAGCATCCCAATCACCCTCAAGCAGAACTTAATAATGAGCGTAACAAAGCGAATTTTCAAAGTAATTCGCAACAATGGAGGGTATACTGAATATTAAATTGTCGTTGTAACTTATTTGTTTTGTATTTTCTATTTTTATTTACATTGTCTTTTCTTTAGAACCAACCAAAAAATAATTTTTCAATGTCTGTTTAAATTAATCAATTGAAAACTTAAAATTTCCACTTGTTTCTTGATAAACTATATTTTCTAATTATATGTAAATGTGTCGCAAATATATTTCGAATAATGTAACAGTATTTTTTATTTGTTTACTCCATTTGTATGTCGACTGAAAATTTTGAGGAGGAATGTATATTTGCTCATATATACATTATTACATAATTAGTTTTTATACACAATAGGAATTTACGTACTAATATGAATTTTTAGATGAATTCATTTTGCCGTCATTTATTTCTAATTACTGATAATAGCCATACAATTTAATCGCCCAAATTCGAATAAATCTTCGTCAGAAAATGAGAAATCTTATAGTTATACTAGAATTTCTGAAAATAAATCGAATTTAACCGTCAAGTCGAACTAAGTTTTTAATTACATTAAACTAAGATAAGTGAACCATTATTTTTTTGTGTTATTATCCAATCAGCTATCTCTTCATGTCAAGCACTAAAATTACAAAGACCGCTTGTTTTCTGACCGAATTTTCTGAATCAACTATTTTTAGGTGGAATTTACTTTTTTGTTATATACGATAATATTTGATATACTTCTGAAGGAAGAACTTGCAACATTGGGGAAGGAGCGAATGTAGATCTTAAAAAGTGTGGATGTATAAATTAGTACTTAATTGTATCGTGAAATTCCATGCTTTAACAACCAAGGGATCAAGTTGTGCTCATCTTTGTCTTGCACCAATATAGTGGATCTTATGAAAAAACAAGAAAGGGAAATATGTTTGTTTTTTTTTCTAGTTACTTAATTTAGGGCTAACCGTTTTAGATTACTGATGTCCCTCATTTACATGTGACTATTTTCTTATTTTATAGGTTTATATATATTTTTATTTAATATATTTAATTTTGTTTATTCATGTATTTTCTAGAAATATATCGGCGGCAAGAGAACAAGAAAAACAAATATCATAAAAAAATTGTTCCGTTCGAAATTATCTGAAGGATTCCTTGATTGAGAAGCATCTGATGATGATAGGACACTACAATCGCCACAACGATGTGTAACAACAAAGATGGGGATAATATTCTGAATGTAGATAATGTAAATAATGATAATTCCTTATCCCTGAAATTCAGTAAGAAAATTCGTTCAAGTTTTAGCTAAATTTGTATATAAGTTTTCACGGTATTGGTGTCAGGATGTGGTTGTAGGTAGCGTAGAAGTTATTTGGCTTGCCTTGCTATCAAGTTTTTTGAAGGTGTTTGTATTATTACGGTAATGTGTTTATTACTATTTTGTGTTACTGAAAAAAAGGACGCGCAAGAATTCAAGAAAATGGAAAACACGCACTTTATATAAAGACGTCCTTCAACTATACACATCAATATATCAAAACGAATGAGTGAGCATGTGTAGTAAATTAGAGTGTATTTTTAGCAGTATTAACATTAAGACCAAATTAGTAAAGACATATAACAGACAGAAATCCATCATTGTATTTAACTACACTTAATAAAAATATAGAGAACGAAGATGGGGAAAAAAAATTAATAAAAATCGTCAAATCAGTGTTCGCTTTCGGCCGATCTGTTAGCCATTATTGAACGCGAACGGATCTACAGAACCGTTGTCCAGTTTTTAAACACTCCAGAAATATCCAGAAATTCAGAATAGCTTAATCGCAATGCCTTGTCAGTCGTCTTCAAGGGAACTCATATAAAAGAAGGTTTGCTGCCCTAACACACGCACACACACAAACATATGTGTGTGTGTGTGAAGCGTGAATAGGAACAAGAAGAAATGAATGGGCGCGTGAAATCTTAGAGTTGAACTTGAAAGACACACCAAAATAAATCCATCGAAACAAACAGAACAGATTTGACAAATCTGTTCGTAAAGCAAAGATATGCCTCGAAAAAAAAAAATAATTGATTGTTTTACAAAGATTCTGTCCCAGCATTCTTTGTGTCTTTCTTCCTGGCAATCAGTATTTCCGCCAGTAAATCCCTGACAGCTTAATCAAAGTGTACCCATTCCAAAAAACTGCCAGACGCGATGCTTACTGTGGCATCTGGAATAAATCAAACTCTTTGGTCGAACGGGAAACATTTCTTAAAGACAGTTACCACACCGCCCCAAAAGTTCCAAACAATTCCACTTCCTCTGGAACATTTCCCGACAAATGTGTAAAAAGTTCCCACGCAACCGGTGATGACATGTTACAATTGAAATAAAGATGGAAGATAGCGTTGAGGTTGCCATTGTCACATATATTTATTATCAAAATTATTTATCAGAATAAAGATTTACAAAGACTAGCTTAGATGTGATAGAAAGCTGAAAGCTTGGTGTACGTACTGAGGAAAAAAAGTGCCGAATCATTCTTAATTGTCAAAAAGATACAAGCTTGTTAACCATTACAAAATATCAAAGTGCCTAAATAATGACTAATTAAAGGTAGTTTAGATATGGCACAAGACCAAAAGAAGAGAGCACCCAGTCAGAATAGAACTTACAACTCAGTCGAAATTGATTTCATGAGTCAAATATGGTAACCAGTAAACCATATCAAGTGCACAAAATATTGGTTTACTACGAATAGCATAGATGTGGCACAAGGTTGCAAAAAGGGAGAGGCCAATGATGTTTGAACTCATTATTAGATGTTATAGCCTGATAACCATTGCAACATATCGAAGTACCCCAAATATGCTTTTAATGGGCGTAGTTCATATGTGGCACAAGGCAGGATTAATTGAGCAGCCTTTGAGCATCGACCTTTCTATTCAATCGTAATCGTTCAACTGATACCAGCTTGCTAACCATTACACCACACTGAAGTACCCAAAATTATTCTTCTACTATGCATAGCTTAAATATGGCGCAAAGCCGAATGTGTGAGTCACCCAGTGATTATCGAACTAACAAACCAGTCGAAATTGATCTAACGAAACAAACTTTCTAGCCATTATATCACATCGAAGGCCTCTTAGTGGTGTTCTAACCGTAAATTAGATGTGGCACAACACTGAATGTATGGAGTACTCAGTGTGGATCAAACTTAATATTCAGTTGTAACTGATCTAGCGAGGCAACCTTACTAACCAATACGACATGTTGAAGTGATCAAAATGGTTTTCTAAGTATTGCTTAGATATGGCACAAGGCCGAATGTGTAGAGCATTCACTTGATCTATAGAGACAAGCTTGCTAACCATTACAATACATTGAAGTGCACAAAAGATGTAGTGATTCATTAAGTACATCGTAGGTGTGGCACAAGGCCACATGTATAGGGCTACCTGCGTATAATAGTAACAATACTATAGATAATAATAAAATATTTTCTATACGATTTTCTTATTTCAAAATTTATAAGAATCATAATTTTTAAGGATTACGGCCATATCGTACTATCACCGAAGTTAAGCAACGCCCAACGTGGTAAATACACAGACTGACGACAGCTTGAGAATACTAGGCATTGTAAATATGAATATGAGGTTTGTGTTCGTGGCTCGGAATTGTTAATCAGAGAGCCGGGTTAAAATTCCAGGTAATTTTGCTATATTCACTTACACAGAATGCTCTTATTTATGAATCCACCTCAACTGTCCCTCCACTATGGGTTAATTAGTAAGAATTGTGTCGCTGCACCATTCGTATCTCAAAAAAAAATTCCAATGCGAAAATATTTTATGATTTTGAATAACTTAAAAATTATTGAAAAAGCCATAGAAAGGTTATGAATAAGTTCCTTACGAATTTCAAGACTATATCCCTGGTAATTTCTAAATTGCATCGTTAAATATCTAACTTGAAAAATTTTCCAGAAGGCAATGAATGAAGGTCATTATTTGAAAAGTAAGATGATACAAATGAAAAGATTTGAAATAAACAACTATTTCCATTTCACTAAAGATCACGTTAAACGCATAACGCATGACACACACACACACACACACACACACATACATATATATATATATATATATATATATATATATATATATATATATATATATATATATATATGTAAACGACATCATATGTTTTCAAGTTGCTAGTCTCAGGGTTATATCTTCAAATTAGTCCGTATCAATGAAAGGAATGAT
>OZ010601.1:16162324-16169824 GCA_963932145.1 Acanthosepion lycidas | reverse complement strand
TATATACATATATATATATATATATATATATATATATATATATATATGTGAAAAAAATATTTTTTGCTGAAGGTATAATGCAGGACACATAATATATTTCCAGTATAGAAAATGAATGCAGGAGATAAATTTAAATTTATCTACATATATCTCTATAAGCGGGTTCGGGAGTTACATGCATACATTCACATCAAATAAAAAAGCTTAAGCATATGTAAATGAGTAATTGCTACCTAAATTCAAAATTATACATATATATATATATATATATATATATATATATATATATATATATATATGTATAATTTTGAATTTAGGTAGCAATTACTCATTTACATATGCTTATATATATATATATATATATATATATATATATATATATATATATATATATAATTGAATGAACTCTCGCAGAGGAAAGCGTATTTTATAATCAGTGGCTGCTTCTGCTAATGCAATGCTCTTTTCCTCGAATCGAGCTCTCCTAGCTACTGACGTATTTCGCACACTAATACTGTTAAATTTTTCCTTCCGTTCTACCTTGAGAGTGACAAAAGAATATAATTAATCTAACACAAAAGCACATATATATTTTATATATATAAACGAAATATAAATAAAACATTTATTTAGCCAACCCTTAATTGCTTCGTAAAATATTGAACAACAAAATAATGATTCTCAGTACATTCCCCTTAAAATGGAAAATAATTATTTAAAATAACTAAATACATATCTCTACAAATATTCTTAAATATCTATAATTTATAACAGAAGCCACTGGTTTCTACTAATGGCTTCCCATATTTAATACTTCTTGTTTTCACTCTCGCTTGGTCATGTGTGGCGTCTCGTATACACCGGTTTCTTATTTTTTGAAATTTTTCATGCAGCAAGGGCAAACTATCATTGTTGTTTCGTCCATGTGTTGTTTGATATATTGAAATTGTCATCTTTGATAATGGCTTATGTAAGGTGAAAGCTTAGATTGGATTTAACCATGTATCAATACGGTGTTTTCCTTTCATCTTTCAACGATAATGCGTTTAAGCTTATCAGACAATATGAAAGGAACTTACTTAAAATAAATATACAAAACATGTCTATATTATTTAATGAAACATACATTAATATATATGTATATATATATATATATATATATATATATATATATATATATATATATATATATATAGTCGTAACTGTGCTATTGAGTCAAGTTGGGTAATTATACAACGCCCCGGTAAATCTTTTCAAGTATATATGTTTTCGTATGCAAAAATGTATTCGTATGTACGAATTCCACCTGAGGTCTTGGGTGTGTTTAAGACGGAATAGGTGTCAAAGCCCCAGGTTATTCCTGAGGGAACATCCTTTCATCGTCCAGGGTACGATGGGAGATGATGGAACGTACATTTTTTGTATTCGTGGTGGTGACTATGTTGAGAATTCAGGGCGTGAACCTCAAATGTATAGATATGTTTTGATATATATATATATATATATATATATATATATATATATATTTTTGATGATGTTCTTTGTTTCTTATACGATAAATCGTATTACTTTCTCGTTTCCGTATAAATATTGTGTTGGTGCATAATTATCAAGCGCTTTTTAAACAATATTTATTATGAAATATTTATTATGAAAAAAGAAACTCCAGAATAACATGTTTAAATGATTATTCCGGAACGTATGATTATCTACTCACATTTTTATAACCTGAAAATAGAAAATATTTTATTAAAAAAGTAAACAAAACAGCATTTTTATGAACAATTAACTCGCCTACAAAAACGCCTGATAATTATGCACCAACCCAATTTCAAGCAGTTTTTATTACAATTTCTGACCTCCGCACTCATGAAATATTAATTAAAAAAAAATATTAATTAAAAAAAAATAGTGCGATCTGACTGGTTCCTAATCTTTATCCTTTTTTAGAGGAGAAACCTTCGTTTGATCCATCGTTCTTTAACCAAATCGGCCACAGAGCGATCAGTCTTGTAATGTTCCTCGTTGCTTTTTAAGGAAAAGCACATTTCCCCGTTTAGAATCGTTTTCACGAAAGCCCGTGTCAACTCAGTTTCATATCCGAAACGTAAAGAAACAATTTCTAAACAATTAATGGATTTATTTTTAATCCAATATTTTTTTTTTTTATTCCTTCAAACATTATTTTTACTCGATAACGGCTCGGATTGAGTAATCGGAGAAATGGGTTCCATTGTGTCTCCTTACGTGTTAATACCCTTGGGAAAGGTATGAATCCTCTTCTCCTCCCAGCTATGGGTAAATAGCAGGACATATCGGGTTCTATAGCCTTGGATGGCAACTGTTCTACGGCAGAATGTCATTGCAACGGGAAAGAACCTGCCTCTCCCAGTCATATATCAGAAGATAGATTAGTGCCTAAGCGCGTATCACGCATGGCGTATAAGTGATTGACTGAATTTCCTGTCGAATTCAGTATATTCACTTATGTGTTAATAACCTTCGGAAAGGTATCAATCCTCCTCTTCTCCCTCGAGCTATGGCTAAATGGCAAGGCAGACCGGGTTCTATAGCCTTAGACGACAACTGGTCTACCGCGGAAAGAAATGGCAACCTACTGCGGGAAAATGTTTTTTCGTCAGTCATGTATCGAAAGATACATGAACGCCTAAGCGTGAATCGTGCATCACACATAACTGACTGACTGAATTTCCAGTCGAATCAATTATATTCACTTATGTGCTAATACCGTTGGAAAAGTTATAAATCTTCATCGTTTCCCCTAGCCAGGAGAAACTGGGTTCTATAGTCTTGGATGGCAACTGTTCTACGGCGGAATGAAATTTCAACGGGAAAGAATCTGCCTCGTCAGTCATGTATCGAAAGATACATGATCGCCTAAGCGTATATCACGCAGGACACATAACTGACTGAATTCATTAGTGCAAATAAACAAGGTAATGATCAACCACGGAATCTTATACACAATTCCTCCTTAAATATTTTCATATTATGATTTCCCCGTATCATCAGAGACCTTTCACTGGTGCAGTAGATTTAGACGAGCTTTTAATTTTAGCTTCAAACTGCTTAGAGCTTTTTATCTTCTGGTACACAACATCTACGAAAATACAAGAACTTATTTAAATATCTTGTATTTCCCTAGACAGTCTGTTTTTACTTTAAACAATGTGAATCCACTGGTATCCAAAGATTCGATCACGCTTTCTTGGAGAAATTATCGTTTGACCCGGAATTCATTCGATCTCTCGGCCACGGATATATATATAAAGAGACAGACAGACAGACAGACAGACGGACAGACAGTGACAGAGATCATATCGTAAGTGTAAACATATAAGATAATATTCAACTATAATGACATACCACGACACCTTAAACTCATGCTAATGAGATGGAACAATGCCTATTTAGAAATTTGCATATCATCAAGGATTTATCAGCACAGATCCTCAAATATAAGGAAGCTTACTTCCTAACCTTTTACTTTAAATAGTGTGAGGCACCACGAGCCGGTGTAATGGTTAGCAATCTTTTCTCACTAGAACAATTACGAATGTGTAGCGAGTTCGATCCTTTCTAGCTGCCCCATAATTTAGGCTCTGTGTCACAACTAAGTTACGCTTGGAAAATCACATTACTTTAAGTAGTGTAGACTATCGTTATTTTCTCTTTGACTGAAATGCATGGCACACGTAGTGTCGTACATTTGAGTTGTTGGTGCTTTTGAACGTCGTCAACTGATGAGATTTCTGTACTCTAGTAGAGTTCCATTTGCAGCACCTGTCCATAATGTTCTAAGGGGGGAAAGCGTCAAACGTCAAAACTCAGAGGCTTCACTCGCTCTCAGCAATTTTTTCGCCATTGATCCGAGAAATGTTTTGTGTGCAGCTGACAGTTTAGGTATTTCCGAATGGCTTTGGTATGAAAGTATCGATTTCCATCCTTATCAGAGTGAAGAAATTGGGAAGTCATCCAGAAGTTCAACTAATATGATTGTCATATCCCGTAACACTGGGTAGGACAAAAAAGAAAAAAAAAAGAAAAAAAGGCTAATTAAACAAAGTTAGACTTTGTAAAAATATCTAGACAAAAGAGATAAGACAAAATCAATATGAGCCTACCAAACCAACATGATTTATTCTTTATGGCATTGGTCATATAACTGTGTCATGTCCGCATCAAATCTCCTACGTTATAATTTCGAAAGTATAGCAGTGATTTGAAAACTTCCACATCGTGCAATGATAAGCAAGCTTGTCTCGCCAAATCAAATACTACTGAGTATTGAGTTCGATCCTTAGTAACTGCTCTGTATTTCGGTCTTTTGCCACATCTAAACTTCGCGTAGTAAATCACTGTGTCAGATGACTCCATCCCAAACACAGGTAAGCGAAATGTGCGAATGCAAGATATTTTAAATTTATGTAGCTAAAACACAATGGTCAGGTCATTTTATCTGAGATGGTTGAATATAATCTCAAAAGATCTCCTGTTCGCAGATTGCCTTTCGTTGTAGTCGGGAAGAAGTGTTTCTAAAATAAATACGCTAATTTTTTAAACTAACTTTATAAACAACGAACAAATAAGATAATTTCAGATATAAATTTACCTAGGAAAAATTATAGGGTCATTTTGCCGAGTTGCTAGCCCATTAGTGTTTAATTCTCGGTATGGTCAAATTGTCAAGATGGTGATTACTACGGTGACGTCACTGATTTGACGCAAACGGTGTTAGTGAAAGTTATGAAACAGATGGTGATGTGTGTTTTATTTTGTAGGTTTGTTAAAGTCATATATTGGAATACAGTTTGAAATTCTTTAAGAAATGGAAGGATATGTTGGTTGGTTGATGGTTTACTTGCTTTTGTTTAACGACATATCAATCTTCATGGATAATTTAACGCCAAAATCTAAATATTTTGAACCTGAATATATATATATGAAATTATTTATTCGGAAATTATATCATAAATATGTTATAAAATCATTACAAAAATATCCATATTTCTTCAACATTTCTGGTGTCTTATCAAATGATTGTGTTGAATGTAGATAGAATAAAGCTTTATTATATTGTATTTACTCTGTAATCAGCACTGTTTTAAGAATAGTATTTTTTGGTTATTGGAATTTATTCCGTATACACGAATCCTATACATATGTGTATATATATATATATATATATATATATATATATATATATATATATATATATATATATATATATATATATATATATATATATATATTACAATTATTTTTTTTTAAATATATTCATCGCGAAAGAGCATCGCTTGGAAATGAAAATGAATTTCAAAATTTAAGATTAATTTAAAAATTAGGTTTTGGTTTCGAAGCCTGGTAATGTCTGTGTCTCGATCAATACATATTTTTACATAATAATCATCATATTATATTTTACTGGTTTTAAAAGTAAATGCTAAATAACTCTGAATTATAAAGGTAACTGCTCTTTCTTTCTTTATATATATATATATATATATACATATATATATTAGGTTGGTGCAAAAATAATGGCGTAATAATGTCATTTTAAGACCTTAAAAAATACGTCAAAAACGACATTATTACGTCATTATTTTTGCACCAACCTAATATAAATATATATATATATATATATATATATATATATATATATATATATATATATATATATATATATAAACCTAGGGAATGAATAACTACCTACGAAGGTTTTGGTTAAGGAATCGTCAAGGTACAACTGAATATGTTTTTTTGTCTTAAAAGACAAAGCATCAAACTCTATCGTAGTATCTGATTTGGCGAGACAAGCTTGCTAACCATTATACTACATGGAAGTGTTAAAAGTTTTCTAGTATACTTTCGGAATTATACTATTGTACATTTGATGCGGACATGACACTGTTATATGATCAATGTCATAAAGAATAGTAAACATCAAGTTCGTTTGGTAGATTCTTATTGATTCTTTATCACCGGAGTACCACTAGCACGCAAGGGGTTACAGATGATTTACATCAAGGGAAAGGAAGTGCGTTTGAAGAAAGTATACAGAGAAGGACGGGGAGGAATCCCAGGGCGTCAAATGTTGATTGACATTACACTTGAATGTTTGACGATTATAGTCATGTAGCAAACAAGCTAGGGGAAGGGAGTTCCACAGATGGGAAGTGCGAGAAAAAAACTGTTTGAGTAGAAGAGACGGTTATATTTAACCATTTTGACAGTGAAAGGGTGGGAAGGAAATGCCAGTTTTGTAGCTCGTTTAAATTCTTGGAATCTGGTAATCAGCGAAAATAGCTAGTCGGAACAGATGCCGTGAAAATACTTGTAGAAGAGGAAGAGTGAAGCCATGGCAAGTATGTGAAAAAGCAACTGCAGAGTAGATGACAGATCAAAGCTTATCACAATGCATATTCGTCTCTGGATTTTGTCTAGGACCTCGAGATGTATAGCGTGGGCACCAGTCCATATATGACAGCAATATTGCATGCAAGGACGGATGGTTGATTTATAGATTTAAAGGATGGGCTCCGACGAGAAAAACATTTCTGGAACGACATAAAGACACAACTTTCCTTGCGGTAGGTAAAGCAATTTATTCCACCTCATGTCAGTGCGCATAGTGAGACCAACGAGGCGCTCTCGAGATGTTGGGAATCACTCATTCTGATGAGAGGCAGGGAGGGTTCTCTGTAGTGGGTAATGGAGACGAGTTTCGTTTTGGAGGCATCAGAGGAAAAAGATAATTCAAGCCTTCAATTATGGTACCAACATTCATACTCTGGCTTTTATTTTCAAATTACATCCAAGAATCATCAAGAGAACGGTGAATAGGTTTAAAAAAGAGGGAAGAGTAAAGAGGAAAACTGGATCAGGAGGTTACGACAGTAAGAGGGGTCATTATTTCAACTTTACGCTAAATACATTCTTATTTGTTCAACGTAGAGTCCAATAGTGTTACAAAAAACTCGAAAAATTCCACAGAGAATTCAAGTAAAATAGTTTTAATCATTTTTAAATGATTTTCAAAGCTTAATCTAAGAATTGGAAAGTTTTGCTGTTAAACAATATGGACAATTTTGCTGTTACAACATATATGTTTATTTCTTTATGTATAAATTGGCATGCGTATATTCTAAATGGTTTTTAAATTCACATTAAAATCATTTCTAGTTAATAAATGTGTTGATGTTAACATCTCTGTTTATGAAGAGGACTGGACCGAGCATAATTTTCAGAGATTTATCTTGAAATATTTCTCTTAGTAGTAATTATGATTAATATTATCCTAATATGTATGATAATAGATTCATTAGAAGCTGGTGAAAGGTAGGATGGAAAAAATACGAAGGCTATAGAGATAAAATAATTTAGAAAAAGGGGAGGCGGTAAAGAGTCATTGAATATACAGAAGAAGAAGAAGAAGAAGAAGAAGAAGAAGAAGAAGAAGAAGAAGAAGAAGAAGAAGAA
>OZ010601.1:16044824-16159824 GCA_963932145.1 Acanthosepion lycidas | reverse complement strand
TATCCACAGACTTTTATTCGGATGTACAATATCCTATTGGAGAATTGTAATAAATCAATAAAAATTTAAATCTACTGACTTGGTTTAAATTTTTTTTAAAATGATTAGAATAAATACAACAAGCACGCACATACATAAATTCACGCAAACACGCACACACCCACACACACACACACTTACATATATGGGGTTGTATAAACTAATATAACATAATTTCCAAGACATTTCTTAAAACTTTCATAGAAATTTACTCATATCTCATATATGCATGTTTATATAAAAATCTATTTTCGAATTTGGACATATATATATATATATATATATATATATATATATATATATATATATATATATATATGCACACATATATATCTCTGTGTTTATGTGGTAATAAAATAATATAAATGCATATTCGTGTATGTAATTAGATGATCAAATTTTTTTAGAGAAATGTCTCCAGAGCATAAAATATTTAAATCGATGTGTGCAAATAATTTTGACTTGTCTACATATCAATCGGCTCGTAATTTTTTTTATATTTGTGAAATTACCAAGAATTTTTTTACGTTGTAATTCTTTATGTATATCCTCCGTCATATCTATCTATCTATCGATCTATCTATCTATCTATCTATCTATCTATCTATCTATCCTATTCTGTTCACATCTATCTATCCATCTATCTATCTATCTATCTATCTATCTATCTATCTTTCTATCCCATTCTGTTCACATCTATCTATCTATCTATCTATCTATCTATCTATCTATCTACCCCATTTTGTTCACATCTATCTATCTATCTATCTACCCCATTTTGTTCACATCTATCTATCTATCTATATATCTATCTATCTATCCCATTCTGTTCTCATCTATCTATCTATCTATCTATCTATTTATCTATCTATCTATCTTAGTTTTTCTCATATATAAAACTAAAGTTTTATATTTCGTATTTATGAGTCTGACACATTGTATTATACGCTATTTTGTATGTATACTCTCTTTTGAGTATACTCTCTGTTTATTCACTGAATAGTATCATTTTTTTTTTCTTCTATCGCCTGGAATATTCTAAAATCTTATTAGAGAAAATTATGAACTCTTCTTCAGGAATCGAACCGTGATTAGATTTGACGTGTTTTGCATGTTTCGGCCACGAAGCGCGTCAATGGTCGAGCAAAGTTGTCGTTAAAAGCAGATTTTTTTTTTCTCTGACTCTATAAGTAGAAATATTTCGACAGTTTCTTATCCTAGCGTAAACAAAGGAATTTTGAAGGAATTGGACTTTTTTTTTATTTATTTATCATCTATTAATCCGGAATATCTTATTACGTTAATGTTATTTTTAGTGAATACTAGTATTTCAGTAGAAGCTCTGTTTATTTATTAAAAAGAATATTTATTTATGTTCGTCTATGGGCCTCAGAGAAAATACGAATATCCACCAAAAAAAAAAACAAAAAACTTTTAAGTAATAAAATATACTATTTTTTATTATACTATACTTTACTAATAAAATATACTCATTTTATAAAATATAAAAATGACTACATTTAAATATGTGTATCTACTAAAAGTAAAGTTTAATAATATATATATATATATATATATATATATATATATATATATGTGTGTGTGTGTGTGTGTGTGTGTATGTGTGTGTGTGTGTGTGTGTGTGTGTGTGTGTCTGAAAAATATATAGAAAATAGGAAAGGACTCGTTAGGTAAATAATCCAAAGTTCTTTAGTATTTTTGTTATTATTTTTTTAAAAAATAGTGCTCGATTCAAAAGTAGAGCATATATATAATCCACACCGAGCAAGGCAATAATACCTCTAAAACCCACGTGGTTACTGTGAGTGGAAGAAATTTAGAATGATTTTAGAAGAAATTGGAAACGGAATCCTAAACAGAAAACAAGGGATAAACCTTTCCTCGTATCCATAACTGCGAGTACACCATTATGCAAATTAATTGAAAGAAAACTAATAGTTGCGTTATTTAGTTTATTTTTATTCGTATTTTTGTTATTTTTACCAATGAAACATAACCCAATGCTCTTTTTATTACTTCATATGTACATTCTACGAAGTTGACAGTTTCCGGGGAAATCTACAGTACTTTGCGCACTTGTAAGGCTTGATAGTGTGTTTGGGGAGTGTTAAAATGTGCGTACATTTCCTTGGAGTAACGTTCATCGCAGACAATTGACTCAGGATAACCAATCGACAGTTGAGGCAATAATGTCCGGGCCTAAGGAAAAATCTATTCTTTTCGTTATTATCAAGGGTGATATTATGTTTTGTTTTTAACTGAATGTATAGGTTTTGAGTATGTATCTAGTGTTACAGGAATTTTCACAGTTTATATTATTGAGTGTTCTACTTTCATTTCTGTTATTAGTGCTTCCATTTTTTTAGATTTTATTAGATCAGAATGAGGTTATTATGCATGTATTTTCTACATGTACATTGTGGGTGGAGTTGATACGAATAATTCCGTTATTTTTTTTCTCTCATTTATCCAAAGAAACATGAGCCAATGCACATGTTCGTACTTTATATGTTTATTTCAACAAGTTGTTCTTTGCAGATCGACCACAGATTCTCGATTGGATTTAAATCAGGAAGGTTTCCTCGCCTGTCTATAGTACTTTGATTTGCTGACTGGTAAGTTTTGCTAGAGTCTTCGTGCAGCGTTATAATTTTCGAACGCTTTCTTGGAGTAACGTCCATCTCAGACAATGGCCATAGGGCAACTAATCGACAGTCGAGAAATACTCGTAAAAAGACAGAGGGAAGCTACAGCACGTCTATGAGAAAGTGACTCTAGGCGAAATCCCAGTTCAGGATCAATCGCGTTGCATATCCGTCTCTGGATCTTTTCTAGGACCTCGAGATCAACAGCGGGAGCACCAGATCATATATGGCCGCAGTATTCTATGCATGGACGAATGGTTGATTTGTAGATTTGAAGGACTCGGGTGAGAAAAACCGGAAAAGAATAAAGAGAAGAACAGGGAACGAGATCAGGGAATCAGAAGATATCTATTGTCATTACAATTTGAATATTTGAAGATTATAGCATTCAGGGAAGCAAGTAATAGGTAGGGAGATTCACAGACAGGGAGTGCGAAATAAGAAGCTGTTGCACCAGAAGAGACGGCTACATTTAACAGTTTCGGTAGTGAAAGTGGAGGACCGATAGGCCAAACTAGTATAACGCTGTATACACCCTGGTATTAGGTTGGTGGAAAAATAATGACGTAATAATGTCGTTTTTTGACGTTAAAAATACGTCAAAAAACGACATTATTACGCCATTATTTTTCCACCAACCTAATACATATTAATTGACACTAAACGAATGATTCCGTTGTTATATACTTTTTTCGTATTTATGCACACGTTCGTACTTTATATGTTTATTTCAACAAGTTGTTCCTTTCAGATCGACCACAGATTCTAGATTTGATTTAAATCAGGAAGGTTTCCTGGCCTATCTATAGTACTTCGATTTGCTGACTGGTAAGTTTTGCTAGAGTCTTCGTGCAGCGTTATAATTTTCGAAAGCTTTCTTGGAGTGACGTACATTGGAGACAATGGCCGTAGGACAACTAATCGACAGTCGATAGTGTCTGGGTGTGATAAAAATCTGGATGACGCAATATTTTCCAATGCTAAACAAATTTCATCATACACCCCGGAAATAGATTCATATTACTGCACACCACTGCAAATGACCCAATCTGAGAAAAATAGAAATTGATTACACCCTGTCGAAATTGACAGTATAGTGTAAGAAAGGAAACTAAAGCAGTTCTTTTAATTAATTTGCTGAATGGTGTATGTGTATTCAACAACACGTACTGGAATTCGAGCACGCCCCTGCGAGTTGTCATTTACAGCCATTATCCATTGTACCTCCCGCACATCCGGGACACTACATATCAGATCAATTATAATGAGGCAGTGGTTTTCACAGCTTATCAACATTTTGCAGGTTATTTAAACGCAGAAAATATTTTAGATTATAAAAATCCTTTGGAGATAATAAGGATTTACTCATAAAGTCTTACTTATTAATCCGTTAAGGCACAGGTTAGATAGCGGCTCGGGTTGAATAATCGGAGACCCGAGTTCGAATATCAGTGGAACCTATTACATTCACTTACGTAATACGTTCTAATATATTTGGGAAATGTATAAATCCTCTTACGGGTAAATAGCAAAACAGACCAGGTTCTTGGATGGTAACTGGTCTACCACAGAAAGAATTAGCAATCGACTGTGGGAAAATATCTGCCTCGTCAGTCATATATCGAAAGATACATGATTGCGTACGCGGGTATCACGCGTGGCACATAACTGATTTAATTAATATTTAGCTTGGGAGAGAAGAGATTGATTCATACCTTTCCCTATGTTATTTACGGTTAAACTCTGTTAAATTATATGGCTGTTACCGAAATATTAAAAAAAAGCAAAGCTTTATGAACTCATGAATTTGTTTTTAGTTCCGACATTATTTCTGCATATAGACGTTTGCGTGTTTTATTAAATATTTATTCATTTTTCTTAGATCATTTCACCCCACACAAGGTGTGAATGCCACTAGCACGCAGGGAGTTGCAGGGAGTGAAAGTGAGAGACAAAAGTGAGTATAGAGAGAATTGAGGAAAGAACAAAAGAGAAACGCGATTCAAGTAAATGGAAGGTGACGAGAGACATTGCATTTAAAATTTTGAAGATACTTGTTATCAGGGAAGTATGTAAACTAAAGCGTTTTCCACAGGCGGGAAATGCGGGAAAAGAGTCTCTTGGTGTAGAAGTGACTGTTAATTTAGCTATTTCAACAGTAAACGTGTGAGACCTAGATGACAATCTAGTAGCACGCTTAAATTCATGTAGTCGGACTATCAAGGAAAAAGAAACTGGTGAGAGCAGTTGCTATGAAAAGCTACTGAAGTCGAGGTCAGGATCGATTACATTACAGATCCTTCTTTGGATTTTGTCAAGAACCGCGAGATAAATAGCAATAACCCGAGCAGATATGGCGGCAATAATCAAGGCAAGGGACGAAGGGTAGATTTTTAAATATCCAAGATGAACTCTGACACGACTAAGTGAGCCAACATTCTGAATATAGAAAGGATTGAGGAAAGGACAAAAGATGAATATGATTCAAGAAAAGAGAAGGTGACCAGAGACATTGCTTTTAAAATTTTGAAGATCCTTGCCATCAGAGAAGTATGAAAACAGCTGGTTTTCCACAGGCGGTAAATGTGCGAAAAGAAACTATTGGTGTAGAAGTGATTGTTGAATTTAGCATTTTCAACAGTAAACGTGTGGGACCTAGACACCAGTCTTGTAGCACGCTTAAATTCATGTAGTTTGGGCGCCAGGGAAAACAGGTGGTCAGATCAGTTGCTTTGAAAAGCCACTGAAGTCGAGATGCTTATTCAGGATCGATTATATTACAGATCCTTCTTTGAGATAAATAGCAAACACCAGACCAGATATGGCAGCAGTAGTCAATGCAGGGAGGAAGGGTAGATTTGTAAATATACAAGATGGATTCTGACTAAAAAAAGATGTCTGAAACGACACAGTGGCCCAGCATTCCTGGCAGAAGATGCATCGATTGATTCAATGTAGCCGCACCACATCAGTATATATATATAAAAAGTTAAATAAATGTCTGATTATCTATAATATTAAAATATATTTTAAAGAAGATTTAGCTGTATTCATTTTGCTTTAAGAAACAGGATGACCGACTTGTACCGAAGAAAAACAACGTTTATAAGGATAATGTCGGATTTTGTAAATATAAATTGTTTACTCACCGCAGAGAAACACACCTACGTGCACAAACTGAAGGTTCAGTATATATATATATATATATATATATATATATATATATATATGCATATATATATATGCGCGCTTCTGTGCGTGTGTGTCACCCCGTAGTGTTGAGCGTGTGTTGTATGCGTGACTTTATGCATAAGATGTAACGCAAATAATTGTCTCTTGAAAAACTTAATTTTTGTTTCCTAATCTTATTTATAAGATTTATTTATTCTATATCTATTAGCTTTTAATTTTTCGTGACACTTTCGACTCACCCTGGTCGATAGAAGTCTTCAGGTGCCCAGGGAAAGATGTAAGGGTCGATTCATGTCTACGGGTTGGCATCTGGTCGATATATTTTCCGGGCGTCAGAAAGTTTATGCAAATGAAATGAAACTTATTTTTATGAATCTATTAACAGGAAGATTATAAAACATTTCCCTTGGCGATAACATATTCACACTTGCATATCTACACATATACATCTTCATATAAATAGTACCTATTTATATGAAGATGCATATGTGCAGATATGCAATCTATAAACAAAATATTTCCGCCCCCAAAGTTACCTTTCATAAAATTTTGACTATAAAATTATATATTAATAAATAAAACATTACCGCTAACACGACTGGCTGTTTTTATGCACAACACGACCATCAGAATTTATACTTCACAAGTCACCACCTGAAGATTGCGTTGTGCAGGAAAGTTCGAGTTGTGCTACTGGTGAGAAAAAATAGATATTTATTAATCATACAAGCGCAGTTTATTTGTTAAAAGTTTATTTATTTTTGTCTACCGGCTTGATTATTCGGAAAATAAAGAAAACATGCGTCGATTCGAACCTGGATCAGCCTTGTAAGAAGAAATCCTTGTTAGATCCACATATATCGACTGAAAAAGTTTAGAAATTGCTTTGTTTCTGTTTGGATACGAAACTGATCAGATGTGTAATTTCGAGAATATATTAGGTTGGTGGAAAAATAATGACGTAATAATGTCGTTTTTTGACGTTAAAAAATACGTCAAAAAACGACATTATCACGTCATAATTTTTCCACCAACCTAATATGATGAGAAGGATCTCGGTTAAATTCGCCATTCAGACACGCTTCATCGGTAAATGTCCTTCGGGGCTGACACAGAATAAATACGTGCGATCTAACGACGGTTGCTCCGGTTGGTATCCGGTATTAGGGAGCATATTTTTAAGATTACTCGAATATTCATCACAGCAGACGAAAATGAATAAATATACCACTTAATAAATAATTGGATCGTCTTTTCAATAAGCCTATCTAGTAAAATAACGTTTATAGACTTATTATATATATATATATATATATATATATATATATATATATATATATATATATATATATATGTTTGTTGAAAGAATTTAGACGTATCATGTCGATTAGTTTTCGTTGTGATCCTTTCAAGTACGCGGATTAATTTCTTGGCTGTCTTAGAAAATTGATCAAGAAAAATAACAAAGAAAATTTTTGATATTTTTCATGATCAATTTTCTGTTTGACTGAAAATATGCTGCATAAATTTACACTATATATATATATATATATATATATATATATGAAAGTGAACATAGAAGTCAACACTTAGATGCGACAGTCTGTTTCATGCTAGATGTAATCGTCAGGCCACCATATATCTATCTATCTATCTATCTATATATATATATATATATATATATATATATATATATATGTATATATATATGCGTGTGTGTGTTAAGTGTGCGATGGATAAATTGGCGTCTAATTTGCAAAAACATGAAAATAACAGTGACATCTCATTTTAACAGATATATTTACCAAAATCTCACAAAGGTTATATTTAAATACTAAAGAGTAAATTTATTAAAAAAATTCGCCATTTGCTTTAAACAGCGACACCAGACAGATTCAGAACCTTCTGCTTCTTTTCTGGACGGTCTCCTTTATTAAGTTGGTGAATGCAGCTATAATCCTTGCCTTCAGTTCATTTTTGTTATTACAAAGAGTAATGTTGCTCTCAAGTTGCGGCGCAATCTAGGGATTTATGTATCTAGATGAAAGGGGTGATGTCGTTGCAGAAATTGTCTGAGAGCCATGACTGCAGTGTCTGTCTATATTCCTGAGATGAGGTATTTGTAAACTATTTACATTATTCGGACTATTAACCTCATCTTTGTCGCCATATTTATTACAACGTTTCGGCCGTTGTACGCTCAGGCCCACTTCAGGTTTTTTGTAATGTCGAACTGAATGCTTTATTTCGCTCACTGGGTTAGACTTTTCTAGTTCTACGTGCCATGTTCAATGGCTGTCAGTTATCGGTTATCTCCTGTTAATTCACCTCTCCAAGTATTGAACTCACACTCTTTGGGTCCTCCTGTCACTGGATCTAACCAACGCCTTTATCCACGGTGCCATGTGTCGTGCTAACTGACACCCATTAAACAGGGCACGTGGAACTAGACCAGTCTATCCCAGTGAGCGAAATAAAGGGTTCAGTTCAACATTCCAACCACCTAGGGCCGGAGCGTACAACGGCCGAAATGTTGTAATATGACGACAAAGATAAGGACAATAGTCTGAATAATGCAAATAGTATCCATAACTGCGTTCGCCTGATTGTGTGGCAAGTTGGAGAGTCCTGTTGACAAACATAGGTTACTCCAGCTGATACCCTCTTGATCCAGGTCAGTACTACCTCCTCAAGCAACTTGCCTCCGGGGTAAGTAACAGCCGAACTCTTTGCCTTCGGGCGGAAAGGAACCAGTACGAGACTCATCCGAATGGCAGAGTCTCGATCGGGGTGGTTAACTGCCCCTGAACACGTTTATGCGGGTTTAAAGAGGGAATATTTTTGGCCGTGCTTATGGGCTCGGAAAACCCACGTTAAACCCGGCCTTGGAAAACCAACGTTAAACCCGGCCTTGTGCCATATGTAACCCTCGTGGGGGAGGGCTAAATATTACTACCTCCTCAAGCATCAGTGTAGTGCTTCGTGTTAAGTCCGAGCCACTCTTGGTAGATGAATGCAGGCATAAAGTCACCATCTGAAATGATCACACGAAACTTCTACGTATTCACTATTAGACTCATCCAACTTTTTGGGAATCCTCTGCACACTCTTCAGATTGGCACATAAACATTTTGAAATGCTCGTATTGGAGCTTCCGGCGCGAATTCCAATCAATACAACATGCAGTTTCCTGATCTTCGACAGAGTGAATTACGTATTTTTCTCACATTCCCTAATATACTGTGCAGTCGATAAAACCAAAAACAAAGCGAATGCGTTGAAATAAAAAATATATTATGGTGACAATTTACTCACGCACCCTGTTTATTCAAAGATATATTGTTAAATATAACAGAAAACAAAAGTCTATTATGTTTTAGCACGAGCATTTCCAAGCGTCGTATACTGGCTTTTGTTTCAGCTTTCTTCTATTTAGTATATGGCACATTTAGAAAATAAAATGACACTAATAAGCTACCTATATATGTAAGTTCCGTAGGTGAGATTTTAATTTTAGCTAAAAATATTGACCAAATTACACAACGTAAAAACAAATTTGAAAGTCATTCCGTCCTCAAATTTACATTAGAATTTAACAATTATTAGTAAAATTACATTAACTGATGTAGGTTTTGATACACGCACATAAATTTACTAGTTTCTCATGAAGGAAACCCCCTAGCATTAACTCGTGTCTTCTTAATTATGATAGTATATGCCTATAATGATATAAGTTACCTGTTATTAAAAATTTAATCCCACACGCACAAATGGTACCTTCTTCTAAAACCAAATACTATACATATCAGAAAAAACACGTAATTAATGCATTTCCTAATTCTGTTAGTGATCAGCAATTAAAATGTATCTCGATAAAGTTAATAATACAACTAACGAAATTAATAATAATTGTAACCACAATAGTGTACATCAAAATAAACATAATAATATTAACTTATACTATTGTAACCAAATGCATAATAATTACAAAAATGATGATACAACACTGAAAAACATAATAAGTAGAAATGTTTAACCAATTAATCATATTAAACAAGCTCATCATATATTATTAAAAAAAATACTTAAAACAATTGACTTCGTAGTCGCTAATAACCTTACATACACACAAGTAAATCCTCTAGAAAAAAAACTAATATAGGGTATCAATTTACATGCCGATTCTGAGATTGTATCTTTGATGGTTAAACCCAATACATACATTGGTTTTGCTACAACCGCACTATCCTATAGACTTACCTGTCACTTTTCTGATCTTCGTTCCATTAAACATTTTTGGAAAAAACATAACATGTACATAATATTAGGCAGATATTAGTTGATGAGACAACAATATTCACACATACAAAAAGAACCTTGAGATATTAGAGGGCATCTAAAACAAAGTAACCTACGCCCAATAAAATAACCTTTCGAACCAGGTACAACAGATTACAATGCATTTAAACATGGTTTTGTTGATTACATTTCTTTCTCTCGTGTGGTAATGTACGACGTCATAAAACCAGATACAGAATTTACGACCTGAAACTGCTATTTCGCGACCGTTATCATCGCAAAACAAACTTCTATGTAAACTAAACAGTATGCCATCTTTGACGGTGAATATTTCTGTTGTAATGTCCATATAGCCATTCTGATAATAGCTTATGTGCAAAGAAGGCTTACATCGACGACCAATATAATGAAGAAATATCAAAAGGTTGTCCAGTTTTTGTCTAAATTTTCACTTGAAACTAAAGCCATTATGTGATGCATGGAAAGGCTTATAATAACACATAAACACATACTAGACGATCGTTGTCTACTATATATATATATATATATATATATAACAGTGAACATTGAATTAAACACACTTAGTCGACAGGCTGACGATTGCGTCTGGCATGAAACAGCCCCTGAGTGTTGACTTCAATGTTCACTTTTATATTTATATACGCTCTATATCTGATATTTAGCACTTTATCCCATAAACATAGCACATATTAAAACTATATTTCATTATATATATATATATATATATATATATATATATATATATATATATATATATATATATTACAATGAATCATTCGCACAAAAAGTAAATTAATATAGTTAATGATATAAAATGATCAGTGTAGCCAAACATCCGAATGCTTCAAGCCTGGATCTAACTGATTTTGCATTAATCAGAGATTTTACCCCTAAGCCATTGGCACACTGTTGGAAAAAAAAAGGGAATGGGCTAATTATTCTGGATGAAGTAAATTACTGACCCGTCTTTGTATTACATCAAGAATGGCAAGAAGTAAGGCGAGTGTATTAGATCATACGTGTCCAGAGTATTCCGTGCACAATTGAATGAATCAAGAGGTGTGCTACCAATTGGATAGACGAATATAAATCAAGAACAGAAATGAAATATTCTGGGAAATGTTATTCCAATTAAGAAAAACTTCAATAGAGAAAACTGAAAACTTGTTAGAATAACCAAATATGCCTTCCAAAATATAAATAAAGTATTAGAAAACAAGAAAAGTTTGTTAAAAACAGAGTCGAACTGCTATTTAATATCAATGTGAAATGAACTCGTTACCTAAGCGCACATTTTGAACGCACTTTTTAAAAGTGTATTTCCCTTATCTTTCCACCTTTTGACTCCCGGGATATAATGATAAATAATTTTTGTTTTTTAAATTGGAAAAGTTGTTTTCTTTGTTCTTGCAGATAAAAATATATGCAGAATATATTTTAAGTTAAAAAAAAACAACAAAAAAAAAACGTAAAGAAATTATAGCATATATCGCTATTCCTACGACCATTTTTATTTTATTTCGGAGGAAGAAAAAAGTATATGTGGCTATATTTTATGGTGGCTATTCAATAGAGTTGAAA
This sequence comes from Acanthosepion lycidas, assembly GCA_963932145.1. Taxonomy (NCBI): domain Eukaryota; kingdom Metazoa; phylum Mollusca; class Cephalopoda; order Sepiida; family Sepiidae; genus Acanthosepion; species Acanthosepion lycidas. The sequence continues at coordinate 16,148,026 of OZ010601.1, read as the reverse complement.
AAAAAGATAATTTTCCAGACAAAGTATTCCTTGGCAGAAGTAATCTAAGTAACGTGTGAACCGCAGAAGTATTGAAAAAATGTTATCGAAAATGACAATATGGCGAAAGAAAGTGTAAAAATAAGAGGCAAAAAATCGAGATAATAAATAATAGAAAAGAATTTAAAAATATCATAGGTCGTAAGTTAATAGCAAGTAATATTTTAGACTAGTAAGAATTGTATATATAAAAGCTCGATTTTCTAATTGTTTTTCTACGGTAAAACTTCAGTGAGGAGTATTAATATTAAAATAAAACAACTTGATAAACATCACTCCACAAGTTAAAAAAAATAACATATAGTTAAAGTAACTGATAAAAATAATAGATAAAAATAATAGATAAAACTAAAATATAAAATAGAACAATAATATTAACAATGCAGGTTATAAAAGACGTTAATATACTAAGATATTAAGTCGACATATATCTTCTTTTTCATCTTATTGTTTGCTCTTACACTATTTCGAAAGGATTAATGGCGTTGTTGTAGATTCGAGTCGCAAATAATATTATAAGTAATTTTATTTTTAAATATAAATTTTCACCAGACTTACGGTCAGTTTTAAGTAACTAAGCAAATTTTCGGGACTACTGGATGTCAAATAGGAATCAATTGACAGTACTTAATACTTTATTGACTGTTATATTACAAAGATATTTGCATCAATCGTAATCTGCTGTCTTCCTGATTCCTCTCCTTTGAGTCTGTGATGTCGTCCCCTGGTCGCAGCGCCAACCGTGACGTTCTATCCTAGTCTACCACGGCACCAACTGTAACGTCCCTAAACAGCACCAATTGTGACATCCTCGCCGCGGCGCCAGCCGTTCGCTCCTCGCTGCTCCGTTCGGGTGTCGCCGCTCCAAATGTGACGTTCTAACCTTTTGGTGATTCGGGTGGGAATCTGGTTAGATTTGATATCAGCCTCGTCGTTCCCAACTCGCTTCCAACGCCTGGTTACCAAGGTAATTGCCCTGATCCTCCAGTCCGCCTACCCATGTTGTGAATTGATCTTAGGCAGACGAGATCAAACAGTGGTTGGGGCCGTACTGCAAACCGAGTTCAACGGGGGTGATACCACACAAATATGCATAAAAGACAATCAAATGAAAACTCAAAAGTTCAAAGTATCAAAGAAAAAGGTAACAAACTTTATGTCTAGTTGTTCGATACATAGGACTGCATCTATCTCCCGACCCGTTCTATGGATTGTGACACATCGTTTTCCGCTAGGGAAGTTTTAACACTTCAAGTTGTCTACTCTCTAAGAAATTGGTGTTTCGGTGGGTCTTTGGACGAAAGTAAAAAAAAATACTTATTTCGGTGATCTGGATCTAAGTCGCTCTTCAAAATAATTGTTCTTGGGTTGAAGAGGGGTCCGGAATGTGCGTGAATCTTGGTCAGCTATCTGCGAGGCTTACTTCAACTGAAGATTGACTCTGGGAACTGCTGGAACTCAACTCAACTCTGCTCGTTGTGGCTTCGTTTATATGGGCGCCGACCAAAACCGGGGTGAGTTTGTCGGCGCCGGGGGGTTCTTCGATAATTCTAAATACATATCCACCTCTCTGGTTAGGAATTTCCACCTTTTTCCATTTTTGGGAACCTTTCCTCACTCCCACCTTCTCATCATACTTCAGAGGGGCGTGAACTGCCCTCCCCACATCTTCGTAGCAACCTCTCTTACTCATCCTCCAGATGGGCTGCAACAGTCTCCCTCGTGCGTCACGTGATCACCACTTGACCAATGATGTCTGAGTCGGGCGTGGACGAATCCGCGGCTTTGTTTCAGGAAAAAAAAATATCTTGCTTAACTAAAAAAAAAAAAAAGTATCTCTTCTTTTTCCCTTTTCTTCCTCTAATCGCCGTTATCATTTCTCTGGCCGCGAACGGGACAATATGACAATGGGGTCATAACTCTTGTTCTACACGTGGTTTACGTCAGGTATTTTATTGCTAATTATCAGAATGTGTGGTCTTCCTAACACGGTCTCAAAAAGAAACATCTCCAAAGTTTCAGTCAGTCTGTCGCCTCGAAGAAAGAAAAAAAATACTTCTAGGTTTCCATTCATTTTCCTTCGGTACATATTTCTGATAACATTTTTTTATTATCGCAGGCCAAGGATGTTCCGTCGAAGGAAAATCGGTCAACGGACACTCGTAGGTGGTCCTTAATTTTTCATATCTGTCCAAAGTCCTTTTAGTTGCCTGTTTTTCGTCACTTATCGAAATAACATTTTCATTTGATTTTTTTTTCTTTGACCAGCCGGTCTGTAGTTGATAATAAGATGTCTTCCCGTACCAATAGTTTGTTTTCATATCCTCAGATAACACAGCCGATGCCAAAACATATCTGATTCTTTCTTTCTTTCCCTTTCTTTTTACTCAGAATTTCCCTGTCATTGTAATGACACTCTTTCGCCATTTGTTACTTATCAAAATATCCTTTTATCCATTGTCTCTTAGCCGTGTGTGTGTTCTTGCTTATCACTCACGATTCGGTCCTTAGCCTCTCCTTTTCCTCTTTTCTTTCTTTTCCCTTTCTGCCTCGTTAAATGGTGCCACAATCCTCCCCTAACCGATTTGTCATTTACCCGTAAATGACACCTAAACCCAAATACACCATTTAACATGCATCATGCATTTATCCCATGCAATTCTATACTACTTTCCTACATGCAACGTAATGTTCTCTTTCATCTTCTTCTGTTCTACATGCAAATGTAATGTTCTTTTTCATCTTCTTCTGTTCTACATGCAAATGTAATGTTCTCTTTCATCTTTTTCTGTTCTACATGCAAATGTAATGTTCTCTTTCATCTTCTTCTGTTCTACATGCAAATGTAATGTTCTTTTTCAAGTTCCTCTCTTCTATATGTAATGTAATGTGTGCGTGTGCCTGTGGGTGCAGATGTAGTTACTATGGCTTGTTATTCTTGGTCAATGTTTTCCTCTCCGCTGTGGGAGGTTTTTCCGCCGCACGTGGCGGTCTCACGCCAGCCTCCTCCGCTGGTCTTCCTGCAATTTCTTCGCCGATTCTGTATGAGTAAGAAACACTGCTCGGCATCTCCCTCTCGAATTGCTGCATACGCATTGGATTGTCGTTCGTTAATCTCCTCTTACTCTTAATCTTCCATACTACTATACTCCCGATGGCTATAACTATAAATGTACCAATCACTATTGACCAAACTATCGCGATCTGCTCATCGACTTCCCATGCCATACCTTCATTTTCTAACGCACTTAACTTGTCCCTCAATTGATCCATATCGATCTTTTCTATCGGCTTCATTAGTTCTGGCATTTTATTCAAGGTAACATTGGAGAATCCCTTCACTATTGGCTCCCATAATTCTGTACAATTGACTAAGCCTCTGCCAATCATTTCTATGATTGAATCTTTCTCTTCATATCTTTCTTCTTCTTGGTAATAGGGGGTAAGGACATAGATATCCCAAATGCCGAACATCCCATGGGTAACTTTAACAGGGATATTTGTGGCCTTACTCTTAATGTCCTTGTGGACTCTCCCCCACACACCCTAGACAAGCTGATAGGTTTCTGTGTGGATACTGCCCACACCCCGTCTGAAACACTGATAGCTTGTGGTAATGCCGTATTTGCTAATACCTCCACTTGGCAGGTTCTCTTAATTACTTCTCTCTTCCCTTCAAACAATTCTAGTATGCACATTTTGCGGTGACCAGTTATATAGATAGGGCTTAACGAGGTACAAGTTTCTAGAGCATCATCTCTACACTTTCTAGCTTCTTCAGCTGTTAGCAACATGAAATTCGTTCTCCCTGAATTTAAAGCTATGTATTCTGTTTCCACCTTGTACCTTGCTATCATTCCCAAACCTTGATCTCTTCTGGTGTAGGGAATGGGTAAATTTATAACCTGGTATATCTCGAATATACTCTCTCTATCTAACAACGGAACAGATATCACAACCAATAGTCGTCTATTTTCCAACAAGATCACACATCCCAGTGCATTATAATATTTCCACAATTCTTTGGTGGGGTCCACTGGCAGCCTTAAATGGTGGAGTAACTCGGCCTGTATCCCGAGTAGCACTTCCCTTAGGCGACCCGGGTTTACTATGCTTGGGAGAGGTGTCCCAATGCCAGCATGTCTAATTGCGCTCTCACGTGTTCCAGCAAGGACGTCAACGACTGACTAGTTTGTCGTACCTTATTCGTAATTTTCATCAGTTGGAAATATTTTTGCATGAATCAGCTCATTTCTTGTAATTCGATCATTACAGTTTCTGTATCATTAATTACCTCTTGTCTCAACCCTGCCAGGTTATCTATTAACCAATTGATTCTGGCTCTGTTTTTGGCCACCTCTAACCTTGTCACATTTAATATGGTCACACTCTCCCTTGCCACTTGAGTAAGCGTCCTCTGGTTTACTTCCACTTCTCCCAGTTTCCTTCTTATGAATTTAAGGTCATCTTCAGTCTCTGTTCCAAACAGGACATTTAACGCTTTTCCTCCAATCGGAACTACTGATCTCTTTTCCCGCGTCTGCAGTTTGCATGTCCCTCCATTGAGCCTCTATCATAGTGGCCTCTGATTCTAGGGAGTGTAGTAAACTAAGATACCCTTTTTCTTGGGATAATCTTGCCCTACCTTCAACCGGGCTGCATCCAGCTGCGTTAGTTCATTTCTTAACTTATTTAGTAGCGACTCGTATGGTTTCAAATCTATCACGAATGTGATCAACCATTTAGACCTGGTTATTATTACTTCACTCGTCTTTTTAAAAATGATGTTTCGGTTGTGCTTCCCAGCTTTCGCCATCGTCACCATCAGTGTGGCTATCATCATCATCATCATCAGCCCTTTCATCTTGATCATTCCTGTAAGGTAACAAAATTTTCGTGTTGTTATTTTTCACAACCATTCAGTCTTGCTCAATTCATCACTCAATTATTCCATAATTTCTTACTACGTCCGGCTCTTCCCTCCTCTAACTAACTCCTAGCAGACAGAATGGTCCGGACAGGTGTGCGTGGCGCTCACTCCCAAAGGTCGTACTTCATGACACCACTGATGGCCAGTCAGCAATGCCAATAATCTTCTTCCGTCCTTCGTGAGATGCAGCCCGCTACTCCATCCCCTCCATCCACATCCACCACAGTCAGCCAGCAGGTTTTTGGATGAGCCAGTGTCGTTACCTGTCGACACCGACTGTTTCTATTCTGCACAGCCTTCTTTGTTCTACTGAGATTTGGGTTTCTTCACCCTTCTTCATCTCATCTTCCGAGGTGGTCCCTGCTCAACCTCTAACCTTCCCTCTGTGTTTAGTTCCCGTCCAGGAGGTGTTTTGTCCTCTTCTTCCTCCCCTGATTCTTCCTTCTGTTTAGAGTCCTCGCCTTGGACGTCTTTAATACCTCCTGAGTATGTCTAGATCTCTCCTGTTCCTTAGCTTTTCCTTGAGCTGGGAAAGGGGTATTTGATCCGCTGGGCCCTTCGTCCTGTTCAGGGTGCTTCTTTTTAGAGCCCTTGGCTGCTTGATTGGATCTCCTCGTCTTTCTCTTTCTTTTCTTTTGGACATGGGGTGCGATGGCGACCACGCAGGGTCTTCTCTGTACCGATTCAGTCGACGACTGAACACCGCTGATATCCGCCGAGGGTTCCAACCCCGTCACTCGGATCGCTTCGTCTATCTGGCCAAGTCGATCTATCTCCTCATTTTCTTCGAAATCTTCCTCCGTCTCCATTTCTTCCGGCTCAACCAGAGTTACCCTCCTTGTCTTGTTAGGCCTCGGTTCGCTCATTTGCAGGTTTGCTATTTTAGCCTTCTTTAGATCATTGGCATGGACCCTCCTTGCTCGTCCTGCCGCTTGATCCCATATTACATATGATACTGGACCCGTCTGCTCTACAATCCGGTAGTACGGTTCCCATCTTTGGTCCAGCTTTCCTTCTCTCTGGTGGATATTATAGTAGACAGGGTCTCCAACCTTCAATTCTACTACCTTTCTTTCAGCATTCACTCTCTCATTTCTTTTCTTCTGGGCCCTCTTTATTCTTCTTCTGGCCTGAACAAATATTTTATGTTGTTCTAGCAACAGCTGATGATGATCTTCTCCCATATACTTTCTTCGGGGCTTCAATAGGTTATCAACAGGCAGGACCACGTCTCTGCCAAACAACATAAAGTAAGGTGAAAATCTGGAGGTTTCGTTTATCGTAAACCTCACGGCCTGTGTCAAATACAAGTCCCAGTTTCCAGTGTTCTCTCTGACCAGCTTGGCCAATACATCTCCCAAGGTTCTATGAAACCTTTCCACTTGGGGGTGATATGGAGATGTTTTTACATGCTCTATATTCAAACCTGTCAGCACTTATCACACTATGCTGTTTACATTCTCCTTGCCATTAACTGTTACCAACTGCACAGGGGCGCCATACCTAGGGAAGATTTCACTTATTATCAAACCGGCCACAGTTCTAGCCTTCTTGTCTGGTACTGCAAATTCCTCAGGTCAATTTGTTAGCCAATCGACAAAACTCACTATGTAGTTGTTTCCCTGCGCAGTTTCCCCATATGGTCCTGATACATCCATACTCACTTTCTCGAAGGGGAAGTTCGGCACGTTCTTCTCCTCCAATGGTGCCATTTCCTGCCTTCTGCTCTGCGACTGGCACACTACGCAGCTCCGAACATAGTTAGTGACCTCTCCGTACAATTTGGGCCAATAGTACTTTCTTCCTATTAGATCACATGTCCTATCAATTCCCATGTGACCCAACCTCTCGTGGCACTGTTCCAATACCTCTGGTCTTAAACTTTTGGGCACATACAACTTGGGCTTGACTTCTTCATCCCTGCCTGAGAGATAATACAGCCTTTCCTCTATTATGGCATACTTGGTTGTCTCTCCTGCCTTCACCTTTTCTCTCAGGGCAGCTATTTCACTGTCTGCCTGCTCCTTCTCAATTCCTTCTGTCCAGTAGGGATCGGTTATTATCTGTGTGTCCCTTTCTTCGTCCGATTCTAACATAGGGCGATCTTTTAGCTTATTAGAGTTAATTACTCCTATTCTATAGGCTTTATCATCTACTTCCTGCTCTACTTTTACAGATCTTTCTTCCAGTTGTTTCGGTATTCTTGAGAGTAAATCTGCGCACGTGTTTTCCTTCCCTGCCAAATACTCTCTCTTACAGTGGTAGCCACTTAACTTAAGTGCCCACTGTTGAATCTTCTTATTATTTGTCCACTCTGCTTGCAATAGGTACTGCAGAGGTTTGTGGTCTGTTTTTACAGTAAAGACCGCACCATTCAAGTAGTAGTCCAGTTTTTGGAGAGCATACATGATAGCATATGCTTCTCTTTCTATTACTGGCCATCTCTGTTGTGTCTCTGAGAACTTATGAGAGAGAAAGTATATCGGTACTTCCTCTGGTATGCCTGGCACTGGTCCTTCTTTATCGGAACACGGCTGGGTAAGAACTGCTCCTACACACTACTCACTGGTATCAGTGTATAGTACCATGGGCTTGCTGAGGTCTGGGTACGTCAGCAGTGAGACGGCTGTCAACTGTTCTTTTAACGTATCAAATGCCTGTTGACAATCCTCTGTCCACTTGAACCTAGCGTATTTCTTCGTCAGGGCTACTAGTGGTATGGCAATTCTCGAAAATGCCGGGATGGGGCGTCGGTAGTAACTTATAGCTCCTATAAAACCTCTTACCTGTCTCACTGTCTTAGGTTCTGGCATTTCCCTTATGACTTTCACCTTATCCATATCGGGTTTAATACCGTCTCCGTTTAAAACAAAGCCCAAATATCTAGTCTCCTCCTTCAGAAACTGACACTTCGACAATTTCAATTTTAAGCCGTGTTTTCTTAACCTTCCCAACACTTGTTTTAGATAGAAAAAGTGTTGTTCTACTGTCTCCGAAAATATTAAGATATCGTCCAAATATGCCATGGCAAAGCTCTCGTATCCTCCTAACACTATTGACATCAGCTGTTGGAAGATTCCCAGGGCATTAGCTAAACCGAATGGCATCACCCTGAACTGAAACAGTCCTAGGTGACACGCAAATGCGGCCTTCTCCTTGTCAACCTCATCAAGGGATACCTGCCAATACCCGGACCTCAAGTCCGACGTAGAGAAGTACTTTGCCTTCCCTAATAATGCCAATATGTCATCTATTAGTGGCAATGGCACCGCCAACGGCTTCGATATAGAATTCAGTTTCCTAAAATCTACACAAAAACGGTGCCCGCCATCTTTCTTACCTACTATTACGATTGGGAAGCTCCAAGGGGAGATCGATCTTTCGATCATCCCAGCTTCCAACATCTCTTTTACTGCCTCTTCTACAAGGAGTCTTTTATGAATAGGTGTCCGGTAGGGTTTTAATTTCACAGGTGGGGTGATCTCTGGTGTCGATTTTCATTTTGACTGTGTGGGTCTGGCCCAATTCCTTGTCTGACTTGGCTACCACATCTCGATTATCCCTCATCAGACCTCCCACCCTGGTTCTAAATTGACCCGGTGCGAATATATCTTCGTCCACTATTCCTTCTGTTTGCTCTACAATTTTTTCTTCGTTCCTCTTCGAATCTCACCCGATTCAGAGTCCGTAGGGTTAGCGCTTTCCCTATCTCTTCCCCTCTCCTAACCTTTATAGTCTTTTGGGCCTGGTTCACCATCATAATGGGCACTAATTAAGCTGACTCCACCACCGTCTCACACAGAGTTACCTCATTCTCTTCTAGGCCCTTCCCTTCCACAGGGACCAACTGCAGGGGTCCTTTTCCTATTTTCGTCCCTGACATTAACCTACCCTTTCCCGACACCGCCGTTCTAGGGGGTAGCTTTACATCTTCCTCCACCACTATTGTTATATCTTCTTCCGGTGGGCATCCCAATGGCGTTCTCTCGCCATTCACTATCAGCACAGTGGGGTTGAACTCTATCTGGGCCCTCTGGCTCCGGAGCCAATCTTCTCCCAAGATTGCCTCCGTACACAGGTCGGGGGTTACGTAAAAATTTTGGGTGCTTCTTAATTTTCCAATCCTCACAGGGAGCCTCACCATCCCTTTTATCTTCAGGGGGGTTCCATCTGCTTGCGTGACCTCTATGTCCGCTTCCCGTAACCTACTTTTCCGTTTCACCCGCCTGTATGCTTCCTCTCTCAGCAATGGCACAGATGCTCCTGTGTCTACCAGAGCTTTCATCGCCTTACCCCTATCTCTGCTCTACAGGATAGCTCCTTCTCTTGCGTCAGCGAAGAGAACACTTGGGCTTTCCTCTTCCTGGGCCCCCACCCTTGGGTCATCCCAGCCATAGGCGCCGGCAGCAATAAATCACCTTCATTATTCTTACGGGGGGCAGTTCTGCGCTTTTCGCACCTGGGCGGGCCCGGCTGGACCTCTCCCAGTCTCCCGCGGCTGTTCCTAAGGATACAGCTTCTCTTCAAGTGCCCTGGTCTCCTACAAAACCAGCACCTTCTTGCCGGACAGTTCTCCGCAAAGTGGCCCACCTGACCACATGTCCAACATTTTCCTTCTTTTCTCTTCAACTGGGCTAACCTCTCGTTTAATCCCGGGGGGGACCTGTCCTCTTCCCAAGCGGCTCGCCTGACCACTGGTCCAAGCTTTTATTTCCCTTCTTTTTAACAGGGCCACCCTCCCTCTTAATTACGGGGTGGCCCGCTGGCTTTTCCCTGGTCTTGTCTCTTGGGCTCGGCCTTCTTTGTTAATATCGGTGGGACGCCTTTTCTCAGCCCGCACCACTTGGCCAGGTGTCCTCTCTTTCCACACCTGGTGCACCTGTCCTGTTCGAAGTCTGGGGGCAAACCCCACTTCGTCGGACATTCCGCCGCTCTGTGGTCCTCATACCCACAGGTCCAGCAAACCAGCCCGTATCTACCCGACGTGGGCTTATAAAATCCATGCCTGGTTGACCATGCCTTTCTATTGGGGTCTTCTTCCCACACCTCAGGCTGATCTACTTCTAGCTTGACCCTCAGATTCCACGCGGGGGGTCTTCCGCCTTTCCTCCTTTTTCCGAACTCTTGACTTAGTATCTGGTTCCTTCCACACCTTTTCACCTTTTCCTATACGCCCTGGCTCTCCTTGGCCAGCTCTATTGCTGCCGATAATCTCACCGGCCCCTCTTTCAACACGTCGTGACGAACACGCTCGTCACTTAGCGCCTGCTTAGGTCTGCTAACTGGGCCTGCATGACCGCATTGTCTCTAACCACTTCTGGGAAGGCCAATGATGACAGCTTCCCCGCTCGGGCCCCCAATTCTACATGGGTTTCGTCCTGCAGCTGTGTCAGCTTTAAGAGGACTCTCATGGTCTCTATAGCCGTGCCCTCGTCGGTGAATTCCTTGGTCAATAGTCCCTTTAATCTTTCCCAAGACAAGTGGGGTTGACTCTCCAAGAGCTCCTTCATAAACTCAGAGGCTTTCCTCTTTGTGGCATCATATGCCAGATACAGGGTCTCCTGCTCTGTGAGTTTCATATATAATTCGGCTCTTCTCCAGGATTGCCAGCCAGTTTTTGAAATCTTTCCCACTGCCGTCGAATGCTGGGACCCTCGGTCCACCCAACAACTTTCTCAGGTCAGCTGACAACCCTTGTCTAACCACCTCTTCATCCTCCACTGCTCTATCTGAATCATAGTCCGACATATTTAATGAGAAAGACAATCTACGCAGCAACAATCGAGGTTGGGAAATCAAGCAAAGTGTCCTACCTTACAGACGATTCTGTTCTCGTTCCTCTCGGTCCCGGGTCGTTTTGAGTCCTATTCGAAATTTCTCAGCAACAGTGGTCGGTACAGGATCCTGTCCTGCTGTCACGGTACTAATTGTGGCAGTGGCTGTTCCAGGGTCCCATCCTGTAGTCACGGTACCAGTTGTGACGTCGTCCCCTGGTCGCAGCGCCAACCGTGACGTTCTATCCTAGTCTACCACGGCACCAACTGTGACGTCCCTAAAAGCACCAATTGTGACGTCCTCGCCGCGGCGCCAGCCGTTCGCTCCTCGCTGCTCCGTTCGGGTGTCGCCGCTCCAAATGTGACGTTCTAACCTTTTGGTGATTCGGGTGGGAATCTGGTTAGATTTGATATCAGCCTCGTCGTTCCCAACTCGCTTCCAACGCCTGGTTACCAAGGTAACTGCACTGATCCCCCAGTCCGCCAACCCACGTTGTGAATTGATCTTAGGCAGACGAGATCCAACAGTGGTTGGGGCCGTACTGCAAACCGAGTTCAACGGGGGTGATACCACACAAATATGCATAAAAGACAATAAAATGAAAATTCAAAAGTTCAAAGTACCAAAGAAAAAGGTAACAAACTTTATGTCTAGTTGTTCGATACATAGGACTGCATCTATCTCCCGACCCGTTCTATGGATTGTGACACGTCGTTTTCCGCTAGGCAAGTTTTAACACTTCAAGTTGTCTGCTCTCTAAGAAATTGGTGTTTCGGTGGGTCTTTGGACGAAAGTAAAAAAAAAAAGCTTATTTCGGTGATCTGGATCTAAGTCGCTCTTCAAAATAATTGTTCTTGGGTTGAAGAGGGGTCCGGAATGTGCGTGAATCTTGGTCAGCTATCAGCGAGGCTTGCTTCAACTGAAGACTGACTCTGGGAACTGCTGGAACTCAACTCTGCTTGTTGTGGCTTCGTTTATATGGGCGCCGACCAAAACCGGGGTGAGTTTGTCGGCGCCGGGGGGTTCTTCGATAATTCTAAATACATATCCACCTCTCTGGTTAGGAATTTCCATCGTTTTTCTATTTTTTGGAACCTTTGCAACAGCCTCCCTCGTGCGTCACGTGATCACCACTCGACCAATGATGTCTCAGTCGGGCGTGGACGAATCCGCGGCTTTGTTTCAGGGAAAAAAATATCTTGCTTAACTAAAAAAAAAAATTATCTCTTCTCTTTCCTTTTTCTTCCTCATAATCGCCGTTATCATTTCTCTGGCCGCGAACGGGACAATATGACAATGGGGTCATAACTCTTGTTCTACACGTGGTTTACGTCAGGTATTTTATTGCTAATTATCAGAATGTGTGGTCTTCCTAACACGGTCTCAAAAAGAAACATCTCCAAAGTTTCAGTCAGTCTGTCGCCTCGAAGAAAGAAAAAAAACACTTCTAGGTTCCCATTCATTTTCCTTCGGTACATATTTCTGATAACATTTTTTTATTATCGCAGGCCAAGGATGTTCCGTCGAAGGAAAATCGGTCAACGGACACTCGTAGGTGGTCCTTAATTTTTCATATCTGTCCAAAGTCTTTTTAGTTGCCTGTTTTTCGTCACTTATCGAAATAACATTTTCATTTGATTTTTTTTTCTTTGGCCAGCCGGTCTGTAGTTGATAATAAGATGTCTTCCCGTACCAATAGTTTGTTTTCATATCCTTAGATAACACAGCCGATGCCAATACATATCTGATTCTTTCTTTCTTTCCCTTTCTTTTTACTCAGAATTTCCCTGTCATTGTAATGACACTCTTTCGCCATTTGTTACTTATCAAAATATCCTTTTATCCATTGTCTCTTAGCTGTGTGTGTGTTCTTGCTTATCACTCACGATTCGGTCCTTAGCCTCTCCTTTTCCTCGTTTCTTTCTTTTCCCTTTCTGCCTCGTTAAATGGTGCCACAGTCTTGCTCCTCGACAATACTTCTGTTTTATAATTCTCCCACACCGAGAATTCCCTTGTCTCTTAATGGCTTCACCTCTTTACTTGGGAATTAATTCGATTAAAAACAATTAAGGTGGGTTGCTTTCTTTTGCAAAATGATTTTTTTAAATCTTAATAACGGCGAATATGTGCCTAATGTTCATACATATAGTTTGGCTGTTTTTGAGGCAATGGTCGATATGTGTAACAGGAGCGCTAAATTTCGTTAGATGGCAATTTAGTCCTTACGATAATGTGGTGGGTGAGTTGCAAATGACGTGGTTTGCGTTTCTAACGCTAACACTGAATTCTTTAAGCATGTTTAGTTGGTGCCTGTAACGATAATATAACGATTGCTTTATGTTTCAAATAGTATAAGAAATTATTCTGCTCAATGTATAGTCAGTGGTAATACATTATTTGATCAGACAAGAGCTTAATATTATGTTAAAAAATTCAAATACTGTTCTTTTCCATGTTATTGTATTAGCTGTGATCACTATTTGTGTGGGAATATGTTTTTTTTTTTTTTTTAATCTTTTGTTTCCCTTGTTTTTTTTTTATCTGTTTTTTCTTTGCATTTTGTCTACTTTCTTTGGCCGTTTCCATTTTGCTTATAACATTTTTAATCATTTTCTCTGAAACATGACAATAAAGACCAGACAGAAATGGTAACTGAGTGTCGTAGCATATGAGAAAAACATTAATGAAAGGAAAGTATAACAGAAGAGAAATTAAGAGAACGAAAATAAGGATTGATATTTTCATTTAAATTTTTTTAAGGTCAAAGTTGAGTATAAAGCAATAAACTGAAAGGAAACCCACAAATGAGTAATGCGAGATAAGGAACTGTTAACATTACAGTTATATTTAGCCTTTTTAATTGTAGAATGAAGAGACCTTGCCGCCAATCTAGTGCTGCGCTTAAATTAATAAAGTCTAGTTACCAAAGAAGAAAGCTCATCAGAACAATTAATATGAAAATAATTATAGAAAAGGCACAGGCAAGCTACGATAGGGAAGTGAGAAAGTGACTGAGGCCGAGATGCCAATTTCAAGACCAATAATATGGCAGATTCTTTTCATTTTATCTAGAATCTGTGCCCACGTAGAAGGAGACATGACGGGAAAATTAAATGAATGGGCGATTGTTAGAATTATAAGCGTGTAAGAATGATTTTGCAGAGAAGAATTGTCCAGCATGACACAGCGAACCAACTTTTCTGTCTGAAGACCTAAGAATTAATTCGATAAAATCTTTCGTCGCAATGTCAGCGGAAAAAAAAGTTAGACCAAGAAGCCGCAATGTGTTATTCTACTCGACTTTATCACAAGTGATGCAAATGGAAGGCAAAAAGGATTCTCTCAGTCGATTACAAGGGACTAGTTTCGTTTTGGAAATGTTAAAATTAACAAGTCATTACTTGCCGCAGCTGACAACTGATTTTAGTTCATCTTTGAGGTCAGCTGCCAATTTGAACTTAGCGAAATTAACTGAAACAACCGGGTTAGTTTTCTTTCTTTCATAATAATCAGTTTAAATCCATTGGACTGAGAATATAATTGATTTCTATTTTTTCCTCAGATTAGGTCATTTGCAGTGGTGTGCAGTAATATGAATGTATTTTCGAGGTGTATGATGAAATTTGTTTGGCTTTGAAAAATATTGCGTTATCCTTGATTGCATCAGATTTTCTAACGACCGGACACTATTTTCTCGACTGTCGATTATTTGTCTTATGGCTATTGTCGGTGATGGACGTTACCCCAAGGAAGCCTACGAAAATTTTAACGCTGCACAAACAAAATAATAAGCCTTACCAGTGAATAAACTAAATTACTAGAGACTGGCCCGAAAACTATCCGGAGTTAAATGCTTTTGAGAATCTGTAGTCAATCTGCAAGGAAAGACTTCAGGGAACTGATATGGGAAGTACTTACATGTGCATTGGGTCATTTTTCATTGGAAAATACGAAAATAATTAAATAATAGCGGAATTATACGTTTTGTTTCAATTAATCTGTACCAGGTTTATTAAGACAGGAGTACATATTTGTGCCATCAACATAGCCACTGATGACAACAAGAACGTATTTGATGAAAATTAATTAAAGCGTCTGCCCCAGGATAGAACCATGGGAGGGACTAGAATTATTGAAAAATAGATTTAGAAGTGTGTCCTTCCCAGGCAAATTCAATTTCGTGATTTCATGAGAAATATAGAATTTCAAAAATTTGTCCAGACATATCATAACTTTTGGAACTATGATGAATACCGGTTTATCTTACTCTATCAAATGCCTTCGAGATATTCACTACCACAGCTCAAGTTTCGCCATTCTTATCCTTCACAAATAATCGCTAATACATCATCAGTTGATGTTAAGAAGCGAAGCTATATGAAAGAAGAATCTGTTAGGTAAGATACTAAACAATACAGAGTTGATAAGCGCCCCTAGTATTTTGCCGAAAAGAAACGTTAAACAGGCCGATAGTGAGAAGGATTAGATTGTTCACCTGATTTCCTGAAAAACAGGATTATATGATTCACGTTAAATTCTTTAAAAAAAAAACAGGATTATATGGTTTGCCTGAGTTCTTAAAAAGCAGGATTTATGGTATGCCTTCTTAAAAAAACAAGATCATATCGTTCGCCTGAAGTTCTTAAAATACAGGATTATATGTCTCCCCTGATTTCTGAAAAAAACAGTATTTTATGGTTCGCCATATTTCATGAAAAACAGGAGAATATGTTCCGCTGAGTTTTTGAAAAAAATATCTTATGATTTGCCTTAGTTCCTGAAAAACAGGAGTATATTTTTTGCTGAGTTTTAGAAAAAATGTCTTATGATTTGCCTTAGTTCCTGAAAAACAGGAGTATATGTATTGCTGAGTTTTTGAAAAAAATGTTCTATGGCTCGCCTTAGTTCATAAAAACAGGATTAGATATTTCACCTGAGTTCTTAAAAAAAGATTATATGGTTCGCTTGACTTAAAATTAGGATTATATGGTTCGTCAAAGTTCTTAAAAAAACATATGAGGATTATCACAACCTTCCAGACAACAAGAATTAAAGCTCTCATTTAACAGATTAGAAAGAACGTGAGCCAGTTAAGGAAAGCATGGACTATTGAAAACCTACCATCAAATCAACATGTTTTATGGGGACCCAGTTTAGCGATGATAGCAGAAATCAGGGAGAGATTTATAAGCGTAGCACACAATGGAAAGTCAGTTTCACGTAGAAAGTCAAGCAAAGATTCTCCAACTGAGTCAAGAGTAGCATTTGAACAGAAATTACGAGCAAAACTGTTGCGATGTAATCAAATGTTAACACCTCAATTTGAGTGAAGAGAACAAAAATAGAAGACTTACATTTACTTAAAACCCTATTACTCTGTCGCCAGTTGTCACGAGAGTCAAACATTTTAGAGGCTATACGGTACCATATTCTATCGGCAAACAAAGACTTAGCCTAATTAAGGACACATTTATAATTATTACGAGCAGACACAAAGAAAGAGCTTGATGTGGTCGGAACTATCACGCAGGTAAAGCCGGAAAACGTGATTTCTGTTGGTTATTGCGGCTCAACTGACAGGTGTGAACGAAGAAGAAGATTATGGTTTCACCTGATACGCAGGCATCTTGCCGACTTTAATCCAATAATAAAACTCAGTGGAACAATACGTAGTAGGAAGATTAAGAATATCACTCCAAGGGGCGTCTCAATATAAGTCATGGAATGAATTCCAACCGGTGCGCTGGCAGCATAAAGAGTATTGTGAATAGATGAGTGCTGTACAATAGACGACGCAAAAGAAATATCAACAGATACAACAGCGTGACGGAGAGCTAAAGGAGGATGTATGAGAAAAACAATTTATTTCATTTTTATTACACACATACGCACACAGACGCATATATATATATATATATATATATATGTATATATATATATATATATATATATATTTGTGAAAAATATATAGGAAATAGGAAAGAACTCGTTATGTAAACAATCCAAAGTTCTTTAGTATTTTAGTGATTATTTTTTTTTAAATAGTGCTCGATACAAAAGTAAAGCATAAATATAATTATTTATTTAAAAATATGATTCTATACGCTACATAAGAGTTCTCATGTTTCAAAACAAGAACCGAAAACTTCAGTATAATTATTTGAATTAAATTGAATTAAAGTAAGCTCTGTTCCATCTTCAAGCGAAATTGTTTTGTTTTTTAATAACTTATTTCTGAAATTGACGTGTTTTAATAGCAGATTCATTATTGAAATCAAAATTTCAATGGTAAAGGCTAGACCTTTTGTTTAAATAAAAAGGGGTGTAGGGTGTTAATAATTTGTATCAGTATAGAGTTACATTCATAGATGTCAAGTCAGGGTAAGGTTGGGGTGTCTAAATTTAAAACGGAAGATGATTTAGCCTAGTACGGTTTACGTGACTATGGAGATTTATTTATTTTTTTAATTTTATTTTTATCTGAAAGGGTTTTGTGTATATAAAAAAAAACTGCCGTAACATTTGTTTTTTGACGACTTCATAAAGAGTTATCTTTTTTTGTATGGTATTTAAACTATTTATTAGGACTATGGATTTTAAAATTATTTTATTGTTTGTTTGTTTTTATGCTTATTATT
Organism: Acanthosepion lycidas; assembly: GCA_963932145.1. Classification (NCBI taxonomy): domain Eukaryota; kingdom Metazoa; phylum Mollusca; class Cephalopoda; order Sepiida; family Sepiidae; genus Acanthosepion; species Acanthosepion lycidas. The sequence goes on along the minus strand of OZ010601.1, from coordinate 16,130,644 downwards.
CAATGCAAAAAATTGATGATGTCGGGAAAAACCGTTAACTCATGTCTATTGTTTAATAGATTTGTATTATTTAGAAAATCATGTGTAGTTTTTCATTTTGGCATAAAGGGCATGGGTCATCCCAAGTTTTACAAGTTCTAGTTATGTTTATAATTTTCCATTTTACTTTTGGTGTTTTATTCATTTCCTCCAAATGCCAAAAAATATTTAGATAGAGATATCTGATTTATTTTATTTCTATTGTTGAAAGAGCACTTATGTTGCCTCCATCTGGCTTTAAATTCATTCTTCGTAGACCCAATATATATCATATTAGTATTAGGACTCTCGATGGATGAGATAGTACATTGGTATACCACAGATTTGACGCAGCATTTATTTTCCAATGGACAGTCTTCTGGGTTTCTACAATCACATAATGTTTCACTGTTTTTGTCTAATTTAAGTGTAGGGTTTTAATTAATACTATTCAGGCATGGGGGTTTGTTCATGATTTTATTATTGAGTTTTTTTTTATTATACTTTCTAGATTTTCAGTGCAGCTGTAACTCAATTTTAAGGTGTTATTATTAGATATTTTACTAAGTCTACTATTGGTAGGAAAGTGTTTTTCAATTAAAGCTAGGAATTTCTGTCCTAGCTTAATACTAACCATTTCGTTGTACGGAGGGGTATACCAAATGATTTTTCTTTTCCTGTTTTTTTTTCTGGTTAGTACAATTGTTTCTATAATTAATGTTTGCATTCTTGTATCCACTATTTTGTAGGGCAGCGTTATAAAAGCTACTGTGTTAGGAGACCTAAAAAATAGTGGATACAAGAATGCAAACATTAATTATAGAAACAATTGTGCTAACCAGAAAAAAAACAGGAAAAAAAAATCATTTGGTATACCCCTCCGTTCAACCAAATGGTTAGTGTTAAGTTAAGACAGGATTTTTATCTGGTTACAATGGCCATTTATATCATGGTCTGTTGTCTTTATAAATACCTTCTAAAACTCAGATTGGTTGATAGTTACTGTCGTTTGGTGTTTTTTTTTTAATGTTGATGATTTCTTAAATGGGTACTAACATTATGATTCGGTTGTATTTTTCAACCTATAGTTTTAATTCAATTTGCTAATAGATTTTTATGGCATTGTGTAATTAATTTATATGTTATTGTGGATGATTTTTTAATCTCTCGTGTGAATTTTTTTCTGTCCATTTATAAAATACTAATTTTTAAGGCATGCATTCGGTGATGTCTACCAAAAACCGTTATTTTTTTGATTTAATAAATTTTTGTTCTTTTAGAGACTTGATAATGTGTATTTTATCATGCAGGCACAAAAGGCATGGGTCATCCCTGGTTCTAGTACTTCTTGTTCTATTTATTATTTTTCATTTTACTGTTGATGTTTTATTTGTTTCTTTTAAATGCCAAAAATATTTAGATAGAGATGTTTGGTTTCGGTTTTTAATATTATTGAAGGAGTCTTGGTGTAGTCTGTATCTTATTTTAAATTCATTTCCTTTGGATCCGATATATATATTTACAACATTTGGAATCTCAAAGGATGAGATTGTCGATCGATATATCAACGACACTATGCGGCATTTTTTATTCAAAGAGCAATTTTCAGGGTTCCTACAATTACATATTTTTTAATTATTATTGGCTAGTTTTATTTTAGCGTCTTTATTTATTTGATTTGGTATGCGTATTTTTTCAAGATTTTATTATTATGTTTTTTATAATGCTTTCTAAATTTTCAGTACAGCTATATCCTTATTTCAGGGTGTTTTAATAAAAAAATATTGCTAAGTTGGCTATTATTAGGAATATGTTTTTCGAATAAAACTAGGGATTTTTATCCTAGCTTATTACTAACCACTTGGTTGAACGGGGTGGGGGACCAAATGATTTTCTCTTTCTGTTTTTCCTCTGGTTTGTACTATTATTTTTTTTTATATAACTGATGTTAGGGTGTTTGTAGCCACTATATTTTAGAGCTTGATTGTAAAAATTATTTAGTTTATAGAATATGTCTTCATTAGCGGTATTCATACTAATTATTTCCTCAATTGATAAATGTTTGCGCTTAATTATATAGAGGGAATGGTTTGATCTGGGGTGTACATAAAAGGGATTAGTATTAGGTTTTCATTATGTCTAATGTTATGTCGAGGAAGTATACCCTTTTCAATTTTGTTTTAACCGTAGTTTTTAAATTTATGCTACTGAATTCTATGTGTATTATATTTCCAATTTTATCTATTTTAATGCTTGTAAATCTTCTCACTACTATGAGGCCATCATCATTGCATACCCTGATATCTTTAACCCCTATTCCATGGTGCGTAGTTAGGCTATATAATATAAATAGAGCGACGAAGTCGAAAGACTCCGCAGAGTCTAATGATTCCATTGTAAATATCAAAATGGTCTTAGGAGTTTTTAATCCATTACTTCCCATTATGAATGAGGACAGATTTTTTTGCGCTGATTTTTATATGTTACGAATTTTTTTGCGCTGGATATATATGTTACGAAATTGTATCATATAGGTTAACCACGGGTTCAAAAAATGGAAACGTTGGGGTTCTTTTTTCGGTATTGACTCGGGGATGAAGTTTACACACGGGATTCAACAAAAAAACATACAGAAGATGAAGGATTTCAAAATAAAAAATTTATTCACAAATATAGAAAAAGCTAAAGAAAAAAATTCCTCTAACCAAGGGAGGGAAAGTGATCATAAAAGAACAGATGTTACGAGGGAATATATATATATATATATATATATATATATATATATATAAGTAAACCTGACGATCCACGTAGGTGAAACTTAGGTACGTTTGTCTGGATCTTTAGGTTTACTTATTTTGCTCTATTTAGCGTATTGAGCACTTTGTTTAGCTATTTTGACTCTACTTATGTCGTAGGTTTTTTTTTTCTTTGAACTCTGAACTTTGATTCTAGACGATTATTTTCACCGGAAGTACATGTTCTTAGTTCTTTTTTTTTACATTGGGTATTGGTTTGTTCATTTAGAAGATAAAACACCTAAGATTTTGTCGGACGTGTATAGGTACATATATTTATATTATTAATATTTTAGCTCTAGGTTACTCTATTGAGTACATTATGAAATGAACTATATATATATATATATATATATATATATATATATATATATATATATATAGCAAGATCAATCCAAGAAATCAACTTAGCTGTCTTGATGGGTCAATCATGTTAATATCTCAACGTAGAGTTCTAATTGTCCGCAGCAAGAGTCCTTATACTAAAACGATATTTTGTCGGCCGGCAATTTTCCTGGAGTCCTTTTATTTTGTAATGGCCTGTGGTACACAGGATCACGTACAGAAGTTCATTGGTCGTTTAGGTTTAGTAGTAGTCCTTTCATTCTGTAGCTGACAGGCTTTGCTGTCTTCTTAATTCCGACGGGTAGACCATTTAGAATTGGAACCATTCGCTCGGCGATGTTCATCTACCGTTTGTCAGACACATGAAACTGAAAGGCAGTCCATATAGAAAGAAACAGAATTTTGCGATAAAAAAATTAAATATAAGTTTTATAAATATAATAAATGAAAATACAATTGTAGCATCTAATTCATGAACGTTAGATCAACGATCTAACTGTTCTTTCCTATTACATCAATGTGCACACACACACACACACACACTCACACACACACACACACACTCACTCAAACACACAAACATATATATATATACACACACACACACACATATATATATATATATATATATATATATATATGTGTGTGTGTGTGTGTGTGTGTGTGTGTGTGTGTGAGGAGGCACGGTGGGATAAGCGGCTTGGATTGAGTAATCGGAGAGCCGTGTTCGAATTCCATTCGAATTCATTACATTCACTTACGTGCTAGTACCCTTGGGAAAGGTGTGAATACTCTTCTTCTGCCTCCAGCTATGGATAAATAGCAGGACAGACTGGGTTCTATAGCCTTGGATGGAAACTGGTCTAGGAGAAGGACATCTCTGAATTCAAAACCTGCGGATGTTCGTTTGGGGACATTGTGGGACGTAGTGCACCAGGTGTAATTATTCGGCCCTTCGAAAATTGGGGATTGTCCTGCACGAAGCCTCCCCCACTACAATCAAAATCTCATGTGCTGTTGTTGGACTGTCGGTTTCCTAGGAACTGATCTGCTTGACATTCATACGTCCAATTCGACGGGGAAAGTCGATGTTTGTTTGTTTGTTTGTTTGGGTTTTATGACATATCAACCACTGTGGGTTATTTAATGCCAAATCCAGTTTATATGAATTGTAAATGCCTATTTTGTTTATAATAAAAAACGTATAGCTGGCAACATTATTGTTTAAAAAAAAACGTATAGCTGGCAACATTATTGTTTAAAAAAAAAACTTAGAGCTGGCAACATTATTGTTTCAAAAAAAGAAACTTAGAGCTGGCAACATTATTTTTCTGAAAAAATTATCTGAGACCTTGCTGTTGGATGCAGTTTATCGCCGTACCCAGGACGTGGATGTAGTTTACCGTCATACCCAGGACGTGGATGTAGTTTACCGTCATACCCAGAACGCGGGGAAAGTCGAGTGTGTGTGTGTGTATATATATATATATATATATATATATATATATATATATATATATATATATATATATATATATATATATATATATATATATTAGGTTGATTAAAGAAACTTGAAAAACATAATAATAGGTAAGGGAAGACCGTGATTTTAAAAGAGAAACGCACTGATTAACAATGTTTAATAACATTTCAACAGACTGTTTGCATTCTTCATGTCATATTTTAACAATTTTAATCACTTACCGGATCAGTAGAATGAACAAAATGATAGGGGAGTTCCATCAGTTTTATAGTAAGCTGTTTGATTAATTCTTCTACGTAATTATTTAGCTAACGGATACTTTCAAGATGAATACGGTCACCATCGTATTAAGCATGCTTCAGTTGCACGCCTTCACGCGGATGGCGTTTCATTCGTTTTGGCGCGTTTATTAATGGTGTGGCCGTCTTTTCGTTACAAAAGCAACGTCTGCTTCAAAGGCTTATATTTTTTGGGAGATTTATATATTTCTATAATTGAAAAAAAAGTATTTAAATAAACCTTGAAGAAGACAGACATGCTGCAGAAATATTTTTTTAACATTGTCAAACACGGTTTTTTTTTTTATCTTTTCTTAAATCTCGCTCTTCTCTTAACTGCAGAAAAATATTGGAAGAGTTACGTCAATCATTTTGTTCAATAATAATAATAATAATAGGTTGGTGCAAAAATAATGTCGTTTTCTCACATATGTTACTATGACAGAAAACAACATTATTTTTACACAAACCTAATAATAATAATAATAATAATAATAATAATAATAATAATAATAATTATTATTATTATTATTATTGTATTTTGTTAGAGCATTAATGCAGTTTAGGAGCATTATGAGTAAAATGTTAATCGAAATTTACGGGCACGTCTCTCTACTGAATGAAAAATGGTATTAAACTAGAATTTAGGCGAAAAATATGGCTTCGATTATTGTCATTCCGTTGGAGTTTGTTTTTACAACTTCTACACCAAAGAATTAGTCAATGCTACTTCAATTTTAGTAGTTGCCACTTACTAACTTAGAAAAAAAACATTAATAATCTATAGACAATGTTTACCCAATTAAAATTTTCTAATCTGACCCTGGCAATTATTAAAAATAAATAGGGGAGATATCCAATTAATTTCGTGTTAGAATATTATACCCCTAAATAAATTAGAAAATTCCCACATCTTTTGATTACAACATTCACAACCTATTTCCGGAAACAAAATCTTGGAGATACAATTACTCTGTATAGGCGTAGAGGTTAAAATGAACATTTGATTCACCCACGCCAAGAAGATTAATGGAGGCTGAGAATTACGAGGAAACACACGGGTAATTTTAACAAAACAAGAAAAAGAATTTATTTTCGAATTTACATGCTTGAAGTTGTACCAGCAGCTCATTTCAGGAAAATAAATGAGATATTTTAACATTCGTAGTTTTAACGTAATGTCATGAAGAGGAAATGTTCATATATCAGATTGAGTGATCACAAAATATTTAAAAAAATGTTTAAAGCCAGGTTAAGAGAGTTTATTGCTCACAGACTTGACATATGGTTCCATACATTCAAAAGTAGACGAAAAGTGACGATTTGAAATAATTAGCTTTCTTAGATCGTTGAATGAAAATTCTTTGAAGTGTCGCGTGCTTAGTTAAAAGCCGATAATAAAATTGCAGAGTATTTGTACACCGGCAAGAAGGTGACTGCTGGTCGCGAAGAACAGAGATGTAACATTTCATATGACTTCAGACAAACTTCCCTTTTAAATTTAATGATTCTCTTAGTTTTATATCAAAACAATTTCGCATATGCTCGCGATATTTTTTTCTTTATTTCTTGGCTCGACAGCTAATTTCTGTGAAGACATTGGTCCAAAACTAATTTCACATAGTTTTGCAAATTTGTTTTCGTCTTTTTTCTCAGTTCGCCGGCCAATTTCTGTGAAGGCATGGATTTCACTGGCCGAAAGAAAATGTCACCTAGCTTCGCGAATTTCTTTCTGTTTTTTTCCTCAGCTCTCCCAAATTTGGAAAGAACTTGGTAAAGGCGGTTATTATTATTTCGTACCCACTATATACGTTATACGTCAACGACAGATAAATTCCAAATTCGTAATAACTCCTTACATCCTCTAAATTACCCAAAACAAGATAACGTAAAATTTAATAAACCCTGATGCTATGTTATCAACAATGTTAGCATTTTACCCCACCTAATATACATATAATAAACAAAGATCTTTACTTGGCAGTTTATTTATAATTGTTGTGGTAGGATCCACCTAATTTGCATAGTGGAGTACCGACCATATAAATAAGGTTGGTACCGGGAAGAGAGCGAAGGAATCAAAAGATTCTGAGACCGAGAGACAGACTCTCGGCGACTGTCGAACTCTCTGCATTAGCAGAGGGGAACCCGGACGAGGCATTGCCGAAGGGCAAGGTTTCGTCCGGGGAGGTTAACAGGGCCTGAACCCGTCTAGGTGGGTTCAGAAAGGCCATATTTTCGGCCGAGCCTACGTGCTCGGGGATACCCACATTAAAACGGCCTTGTGCCACATTCGATCCTCGTGGGTGGATTGATAAATACAGGAATCAAGAGAGTCAACCAGAGACTCTGCGCGACTGCGACTCAGTCCACACATTCTCCAGAAACGGTCTTCCCAGGAATATACAAAAGACTATATGTAAATATTGTGTACATTTTCTTGTTTCAATACATTTTGTTAAGTACATTTTGTGTTGCATTATTATTCCATGCATTAGTCAAGTTTCAATAATAATATATTTAATTTTTGCCACAAATGCAACGAAAGAAATTATATCGGAGAAATCCCTACTGAAATATATCTCCGGTATCACAAGTACAAGTAAATCAAAGACAACTTAATTCAGTTCACTTTAACTACACTTTTCAATCAATCGAATATTGTATGTTGAATGTACGCGCATTCTTTTAACGACGTCACTTGACAGCTGACAATAAAATAGAGAAATTCGAATTAAATTTAAATAAATTCCATAACTATAGGTGAAAATAAATAATTAGATTAGTAAAGTAGAGGATAAAGTAATAAGTAGATTAGTAAAGTTAATGATAAAGATTTGTATGAATGATTCATTGCAATATAAATTGAACTGCACCACATATTTTTTATATATATATATATATATATATATATATATATATATATATATATATATATATATATATATATGCCCAGTATTAAAATGACAGAAGAGTGAAAAAAAAAAAAAAACTATGAAAAAACTGTTAGAGTCACCGAAAAAAAGTACCGAATCAATGATCAATCTGATACTTTAAGTAAATGTTTCCAACGAATAAAAAATTTTTGCTGCAGTATTCAAGGCTAAAGGAGGATATTTTGCGAAAGTAAAATTTATTCATGATTTTTTTTTCTAATAATTATCATTTTTATATAAAATTTATCTTTCTGAAAAAAGTTCTAAAAATTATGTCCACTATTTTCATCCCGTATAATAATTTTCTCTTACTCAATGTACAAAACAAATATTTTTCTTGGCCAATTTAAAAAAAAAAATACCAGGGGTTTCAACAAAAGTTTGAACTGCAGTGTATACGTTCACACACATTGACATTGACACACACACGCGCGCACACACACACACACACACATATATATATATATATATATATATATATATATATATATATCAGAATAAATCCTAAGTCAAACCAACCTAGGTTTCACCTAAATGGATCTTCAGGCTATACTAGCTATTCTTTGGTCTAAGGACTTAAACCACTTTGCGATTTGTTTCGTTTTATTCTCCTGTTTTTAGTTCTTTCTTTATTGCCATTTTCTCCTCGGGTACCGATTTGTGCTGACATATCTGAAAGTTGAGCTATCCGATGTTTTCCAAACGAGTAATACTATATATATATATATATATATATATATATATATATATATATATATATATATATATATATATATATGTGTGTATTTAGGCAGCATCTTTTCATTGATAGACGTTAAGCCGAAAGCTTAGATTGTATTAAAATATATAAAAATATCGATCAATATTGTGAATTTCTTTCTTCGTTCAGCGATAGTGTTATTAAACTTATCAGATGTTACGAAAAAATCTTACACAAAATAAATAGACAACACTTGTCTATAATATTTAATGAAACGTGTATCAATATATATATATATATATATATATATATATATGAAGAAAACATTTGTGTAATATATGGGATATTTTTAAGTTATATTGTTCAATAACAGGCAAGGAGCAAATGTAAATATAGAAGTGGACATGCATGTCAACATCCGGCGGTGACCGTCTTTTTCATTCTGATACCATAAGCATTGTGTTATGCCACTGCTATTTATATATGTTGGCCACTTATGTATTTTGTGTAGATCTGTTGTATTATTTTAACAATTATTATACAGTCTATTTAGTTGGAATAATTTTGGAATCCAATTCAGCTTTGTGGTATGATTCTCTTTGTAAAATTTATTATTGATTGTCGTGTCATTTCTTCGTGTTTCTTATTATTAACCTTTACTTGTGTTTATGTGTGCATCCGTAATTTGCTAATTTGCTCATTATTCACTTAGTTTATATACGTATTTAATGATTTGGACTAATTCTTATAGTTAATAATTTATTTATTTTTAGTTTGTTTCTTCTCTTTTATTTTATTTTTACTTTTTGTTCGTTTTTATTTTTCAAATTTTAAGTAAAGTATTATGGTCCAAGTTCCTTGTAGCACGGTGATGGTCCAAGGTTAGAACCATTGAAAGAATAACACGAACACAGGTATGGAATACAAAGATATATTACAAGAGAAATATAATACAAAAGAAGTAGAAGTATTAGTAATGACTATCAGATTTGGTTAGAGTGAACTATGTTGTCTCGACAAGTATCACTATTCCAATGTCCTTACAATATGCTCTCAATTATCTCTCCTCGTCTTACAATCTCCTGATATCTCTTGAGAGGCGCAGTATTTATAATGTCAGGAATATTCCATTATTACTATGGGTAAGTTCCCATAACATAAAGTAATGCAAATTTGTATTCATGTCTGCCTTTTGAAATGATTACTGAACATTTGTTGAATAATTTGCGTTGGTTTAGAATGACAATTATAGCGATTTACTCCTCTAAACGGCTTATTATTGTTTTAGGAAGATGCCGTTTTCTTTATTTTCCACGATATTTTCACTATAATTTGGTTTTTGCTTTTAATTTTCCATACATGTTTCCATGCATTATGTTGTTCGTGTATTTCCTGTTTGAAATGCACTTTTCTTGTGTGTGTTTTCTCTTTCTTTCCATCACCCTTCAGTTATTACTATGTATATTTTTCTACGTTAGTTCTTTTTTCGAGATGGTGTGGAAGAATTAGAAAAAAAAAACAGTAATAATGAGCGAAAATAGAAAAGAATAATCAGGAGATAGCAATTGAAATTGCATTTAATTTTTAACGGATTAAAATTTGTTGGAATGCATTGACCTGTAAGGAAGCTCCACAAGCGAGAAGTGCAAACAAAGAAACTGTTAAACTAGAATTTACGGCTACATGTAGCCATCTCAACTCTAAATTTATGAAATCTCGACCCCAGTCCATTACTACGCCTAAATTCATAAAGTCTAGCTAATATAGTAAAAAGAACATTAGAACAATTACCATAACAGTAATTATATAAAAAGCACAGAATGTCAACTTTACGGTTTTGAGTAACTGACTGAGGCCGAGCTGCCAGATCTGGACCAATAACATTGCTAATTCTTCTTTGGATTTTATCACGGTACTCAGGAAAAATAACAGGAACACTAGGCCATATGTGGATGCCATATTCTAAGGAGAGACGAATGGTAGACTTATAGATAGTAAGATAGATTCTAGAGGGAAAAAATATCTAGAACGACACAGTAAACCAACTTTCCTAGCAGTTGTGTTAGCAATATAGTCAATATGATCTGTCAACTTTATATGACCTGAGAAAATGAAATCGGTCATCTGCAAGGAGTCATCTGCCTAGAGGTTAGCATCATCGATACTGATGGAATCAAGGGAGGGATCTCGCAGATGATTAATGGTGAAAAGTTTTGTTTTGGGGGCGTTAGAATTAACAAGCCATCTTTTGATCGAGTTAACGACGCACTTGATGTCATTTTCGACATAGTCTTCCATTATGACCATGACGGTGTGATCAGACTTACTATCGAAGGAGGAGTAAATGGTTGTGTCATCAGTGTAGATGCCAAATTGAGAGCTGATGTCATCGTGAAAGTTATTAATAAAAATTAAAAACAGAGTAGAACCAAGGATGGAGCCTTGATGGGAACCTGGAGAGACGAACGTTATATTCCTGGTGTGAGAAAAGGCTAAAAGATCAGTCATAATGAACTAGTTCAGCATTGATTAGTGCCTCTAATAGTTTCCTCAAAAGTGGTACTATGCTTATAGGCCGATAGTTGGAAGGGTAGGACGTTTCACCAGGGTTCTTAAAATCTGTAACAACAGACGATGACATCCAGCAGACAGGAAAGCAGGAAGCTGCGAGAAATTAATTATACAGTTTAGAGAGAACAGGAGCCAGATACCGAGCTCACTTCTTAATTACAATTACAGGGATACCATCGAATCAACAAGCTTTTTGAGTATCTATGAGATGATATCAGAAAAATGGATGGGATTATATGTATGTTACTCGTTTCTAAGTGTGATGTTAGGCAAGGATATTCAAGATGAGTCAAATGTAGAGGAGATTTTACGGGTAAAGCATTCACCTCAAATGAATTGATGACGAGGGAATAGCGACATTACACTTCTTTATTAATCTATTATACAGCCGCCAGTAAACAGGAGAGCCAAAATTGTTGGAGGCTATGCGGGGTCTTCTTCTCTCGTCAAACAGCTCATTCGAAGACTCGCTGACATTTATTATGAGCAGTAATGAATAGGCGCTTAACAGGATGATAGATGTCAGACTGGTATACCCAAAAAGAGTAATCCCTGTGTGCTATAACGGCCGAGGATAATGGTGTGTACCATGGGAGGATTGAGGTTTCACCTGGTATTACTGAGAAGAGATGAATGCTTTCATGCCTGAACAGTTATCAGTTGAGGTGTTGATAATGTCAGAAAAGAAGAAAGTCACGGTGCAATTCCGAATCAGCATGCTGGTAACGGAAAGAGTTCTTATGGGTAGGGGGTTTCTGTTTAATAGACGAGTCGAACAAAATAACAGAGTGGTCTGATGTAACAAGATGGCGGTGTTGCGAAGCTCGCCAGGAGCGAGACGAGGAGGGAAGAAATGAAGGAAGTAGAGAATACTGTTGCTTGGTTTTTGTTAGAGATTCGAGTAGAGTAATCCCGATTTGAGTGTTGGATTGGACAATGTAAACATTTAATATCGGCAAATTCATCGTTTTGTAGTGAGAAGTAAAGTCACCCATGATAAAGATTTTCGCAGTGGCAGTATATATTAAGTGACTGAGTAAATGTCCCAATGTCTACTACAAACATAAACACAGGATGGAAAATCTTAATTCTCTCTTGTCGCGTCCATTTGTCAACATTGATAAGGAACAGTAAGAAAGCCCCATTCTAAATTGAGCAAGTTCAGGGAGGGGCTGAAGTAATATAAATATGATAGTAAATAACAATGAAGAAAAGAAAATATACGACAGGGAATGACGGATAAGTGAAAATATCAGAAACAAAACCAAGAATAATGAAATTTTAAAATTTACAAACAACAAGATGGCACAATACATTGTAAGTTACTTACATTTCAAATGATTCTTTCCAGTGTTTAAATTTGATATTTTTATGGTCATTTAATGGTTTCCTAAAAATTAAGGAGACTCTAAAATGGTTCTCGGTTTCCACACCAAAAGTATCTCACTTCAGATGAGTGATGGAAGTAGCTGAAGTGTTCGGTCAAAGTTTTTGACTTCGGATAGATGATGGAGGCAGTAGGGAGCGTGGAATGTCCAAAATCTCTCACTTGTGATTGGTGTTGATGGTACGTACGTGGTAATGTATCGTTTACATGGCAGAGGTGAGTGATGGATTTTTTAATGGGCGTCCGACTTTCTTTTTCAGTGGCTTGGTATATTACATGCTTCTGAAAGAAATTTCCGTTTGAGGGTCACTCGTTTTTCGTCACAGTTACACGTGGATTTGATTTGTGCGGGTGGTTTTTGGTTGTATTCTTCTGTTTTCTTTTATTATTTATGTCATATCCTCGTTGTAACTGTAGCTGAAATTTTACTGTGTTTTGTTGATTATCATATGTAGAATTCTTGACGGGGCGAGGTGTTTGTGTATATGACTTTAATGAATATTTTTCCTACTTATGTTTTTATGATTTGTCATACACCCCGCACAATAAAAACGCCAACCTGAAAAGAATAGTCAAATGTCTCCGCAGGATGTTCACCTCGATAACCATATATATATATATATATATATATATATATATATATATATATATATATATATATATATATATATATATATTCTTTTTGGGGTATGTATATGTGTGTCTGAACCTATGTGCGTGTGTGTGTTTCGTAAACATGGACATTTGATTTACGTTATTTAAATTATTCGGACGGACGTTCGCATCTTTATTGTCATGTTCACGACATTTCGGCCGTTATACTTTGTAAGGCCGGAGCGTACAACGGCCTAAATGCCGGGAACATGGCAATAAAGATGAGTCCGACATTCCGAACAATGTAAATAATGTAAATAATTAAAATACCTCTTCTCAGAATTATACACATATATCAACATTTGGTGTAATAAAAATGTCGTTTCGGAAATGTGTCCGTATATCTCAAAATATGTAAGCAAAATATCACGCCACGACTCAGAATCATATTTGGAGCATTTTTCAGGCTATATATATATATATATATATATATATATATATATATATATATTAGGTTGGTGCAAAAATAATGACGTAATAATGTCGTTTTTTGACGTTTTAACGTTTGATAAACGAAACAAAAATTTGCAAAACAAAGTACATGTAGCTGAAACTCAAGAATACAAACCCCAAACAAGAAAGTTTAAAGCATAAAACAATATTGAAGAGAGCCAGAAAGTCTGTGAAAAGTCTGTTTGAAAATTAATGGGACTAGGTTTGCTGTCTGAGCTATGGTCGAGTGAGGGATAAGCGGATTGTTTTATCATCTAACATGATATCTCTCGAGTATATAACTGTAATCTTTCTGTACATATTATCGTTTTCCACACGCGTCTGTGGCAAGCAAATAGTGGCTGCTTAACGATAACAATGCGCCTGTACAGAATGCCTTGAGCATACGGTTGTTCTTGGTCGAGAAGAACATCACTGTACCTCCCTATTTACCTGAGCTTATACCGTGTTAGTGTTTGCATTTCTATATTCTCTACGGAATCATCAAGGGCAATGATTTTGAAGGCTTGGAAGCTTTCGAGGGTGTTTTGATGACAGAGCTGAGAAGCATCCAAGAATAAACATTCTAACAGTGCATAGGAGCGTAGGAGCGACCGATATAATAGGGCACCAGAATTGATAGTGGGGCCTTTGAAGGGAAAACATGTAATTTGTTCATGGGAATTGAAGTATTAGGTTGGTCCAAAAATAATGACGTTTTTTGACGTATTTTTTAACGTAAAAAAACGTCATTATTTTTGCACCAACCTAATAAATTGTATGCGACACCATCCAATGTAATTTTCAGACAGACCTGTGGTAAGACGTTGACCAAAATGTTCGTTCATTTACTAAATACAGAATTAACTTAGCCTTCTAAACAAAACTTAAAAACGTATATATATATATATATATATATATATATATATAGAAATAATTCCCAATTATGTTTACTTATTTTGTTTTTATTTTTTTAATATTTTACGATCAATTATTAAGGTGATCGTAAGTGTCCATCCATTAGTTAAATATCAAATAGAATTTAATTAAATCCATAATCAATTATAACATGAAGAATCTGGCAACTCCATCTAAAAATCCTTCTTTCCAATTTTTTTTCTTAACCCAACACTAAATAATTTGTGCTTGTGCCCAAATATTCTCTTTCCCTCGTCTGAGGTCTCCCTGCTGTGGAGGATACGAATATATTTGGACATTATTAATAACTGATCATGCGAAACATTGAAACAGAACCGAATGACGGCCGCCAATAATATTTTTCTCTTTTTATTTTTCTGGTTTTCTTTTTTAGCCTTATATAGGCATGTTTTTTTTTATACGACTACCCTTACTTTTATTTAGACGTTCTTATTTTTCGAATTTTTTCTTTTCCCAGAGGGTTACCAATAAGAAATTAAAACGAACCAAAAATAAATAAATGATAGCTGGTCTATTTTTTTCTGTTTTAAAGCACGAATGCAAAGCCATGGCAGTGAAATATTCTGTACCCACTCCCCAATCCCACGGCAACATACTCCAGTATCCCCTTTTTTCTTCTTCTTCTTCTTCTTTTTCTTCTTCTTCTTCTTCTTCTTCTTCTTCTTCTTCTTCTTCTCATTATTATTATTATTATTATTATTATTATTATTATTATTATTATTATTATTATTATTTCCCTTGATTTCTGGCGTTTACACATTTCTTTCCGGGTCCCGCCCAGGGACCTAAGGTTAGAAATGGCATTATCCACTGACAATGAAAATTACATAAATAAAGCCCTTTGTAAAGTGTGGGCTGTACTTGTCAGAACAATTTATTGTATCTCTTTGATTGACTTCCAGAAATCCCTTCAATTAATCTACTGGAATCTATTATTATTATTATTATTATTATTATTAGTTTTATTACTACTACTACTACTACTACTAATATTATTGAGGGAGAGTAGCATGTTCAGTGATACACGGGTACATGCTACACAATCAAACATGCGCCATATTGTAGAAGATTTTGGTCCATTTAAAAAAAAGAAGAAACCTTTGCGTCGGGTAACCCAGTCAAGTCAGACGATTTCCCATTTATATAGCTGTGACTCATAAATCGTGTCGGTTGTCTCAAATGTACCGTACATTTGATATACAACTGATACCTCATTATTGCTGTTGTTTTATTGTTAATCCCATTCTCAGTGATCAGGTGGATTCCCACGAAATCGATTCAATGATCTGCTAAATGAATTTCTGAGGACAGAAATCGATCCGGTCAATTGGAGACGGAAACTGCTGAAAAGAACCAATTAGAGAAGAACAGTCCACGAAAAATCAACATTCTTCGTAAAAAAAAAACGGAAGACAAATAGAAAAGACGAAATGAGACTAAAGAAAAGCCAGAGCTCTCCAGCCCCTGTAACCTCCTTTTCCTACCATCATGTGGTTGCTGGACGACTCTTCAGATCCAACACAGGACGTTTCACAGGGAATGAAATGTCGATGATTGCTCCAATACTCGGCAATGAGTTCTGGCAACGACGACAACGGTTGTTATTGTTTTGGGTTTTGTGATTTGCCATTCTTTTTTGCAGTAAATGTTGCCCTCAAGTCTCACCGATTGACATCAAGAGTCATTTTTCGTATCAAAAGAATCAAACAGATGAGCTATTATGGAATCGGAGAGAAATCTATATAAGCTGTTGGAAGTACAGTTTGGTCCAAACGTTATGTCACCTCTGCATAACGTAATTTGTATTTAAATGTCTCTGGTTTATTATCAAGGATAGAGTTTTCGCAATGAACGATACCAGAATACCCATCAGTTGAAGGACGCCGCTCGTAGAGCCTATGAAACAATCGACAAGCATAGCTTCGTAAAATATCACACATGACATGACGTCGCATCATTTTGTGTCAGGATGGTGTTCTGGATTACTTTATTTTGGTTCATCGATTGATATTATTTTTTTGGTATGGTTGACAAGATTTTCGGTCCATCTTGTACATATAAGTATATATATATATATATATATATATATATATATATATATATATTAAGACATTTTTATGTTTATACATTCTTTTTAGAGATACAAATATTTAAGTAAATGATCTGTTTTATAATAAACAGTATTAAAAAACATTTACCGGCCTGAATGTCCTAGAAATTTTCACAAAAAATATTCGTCCTCCGTAGGATTCGAATCTGTATCCTATACGTAACCATCATTTAGCTTGACGTGCCCATAACCGATTCGGCCACAGAGGAGCGTTCGGTTAGCAAGGTCGAATATTTTTCATCGACTGATATTATTTTTTGGTACGGGTGACAATACTTTCGGTCCATCCTGTACATATGAGTATGTTTTTTTTTGTTTTTTTGTTTTTTGGGGGATTACTATATTTTAAGAGTACCAGTAATTTGTTTCTATTATTTGCTTTCTCCTTTTTATAAAAAGAGCCCCAGTAAAAACGTATATTGATTTCGACTTGAGATGCCACATTTTAATGGTTTCTATCACGACATGCACGATTTACTTAATTTTTCAAACGATTTCAAAGAGGATTTTTTGTCGGCTGAGGCTGCAACATGAATAAGATTTTTATCCCAATGATGCCTGATCGATTTGTCTGGGTTTCTCTATCAGTCTGAGCTCTGAAATTCCAGAGGTATTAACCTCTTTATTTTTGTGGTAAACCCTCCTACTGCAGAATGAACTCTTCCTTATCTCATAAATACTAACTGCGAGAGTCGGACGGGAGCGCAGAGTGTGAAGTGGAGTGGAGCGGAGTAGTAGACGCAGTGCTAATCGACTTATTACTGACGCTATTGTTTTGTATATATCTTCAATATACTTTATCAACCTAACTTCGTCTTCCGTGTCTTTCTTTCTGGCCCCTAAACAGGCCACAATCTTTATTCTGCACATCTTGTGATGTATTTTTTCGATCAATTCTCTTTGCGAAGGAGGTTGAATCCGAAACATATTGACTAATATATATATATATATATATATATATATATATATATATATATATATATATATATATATATATACTGACCATTCATATAGTAAGTTTTCTTTCATTTCTTTCGTTGCATAGGTTATTAACGCTCTCTAGGGATTCTATCTCCATATTATCTGTGAGTTGCTATGATATTTTAGAAAGGTGGGTGAGCGGTTTCGCGTTTAATGATTTTGAATACAAAGTAAACCGTCTGCCAAGCAAGGCTAGAGAGCCTAGTCTACCGTTTTGTTTTACACAGAGATGATGAAGGTGGAATGAGGTCATGCCTTTCCAAATGACACTTTTATTTAAGTCAAGATTATCGAATAGGATTGAATTTAAAATCGGATTTTCGATATTCTATACGGCTTTCGCCAATTAATGATATTTATTATTTCTATCGCCGTACTGACACACGATATGAAGATCAGGTCAGTAAGGCCGAGGTCATGACCGTCAGCAAGAGACCAGAAAAACTGGACATTGACATGAATGGGACCCAGCTAAAGCAAACCAGTGAATTCAAATATCTGGGCAGCATATTTACTGAAAGCGGCAAACTAGACAGAGAAATCGAAACCAGATGTCAGAAAGCCAACGAAGTCATTTACAAACTTGATCCTCTTCTAAAACATCCTAGCATTTCCATGAGAACCAAGGCAAATCTCACCAATGCTATTTTCCTAATATGATGAAATACCAGTGCCAAACATGGCACCTAACAGAAACTGAGGAAACTGATCACTTGTGAGATGAAATACCTGAGGAAAGCAATGAAGAAAACCAGACGAGACAAGACCAAGAATGAGGCAATAAGAGATATGGTAGGAGCAATGCGAATCATACAACTCATCGAACGACAGAGGATCAAGTGGTTCGGACACATTCACTCGTTTGCCTATCAACCAAACAATTCTAAAAGCCTCAGGTAGTCTGGCTGCAGAGCGAAAGGCAGACAAACAAGACACTGGAGCGACTCAGTGACAGACATTCTCCAGAGCCCGTGAGTTATCTTCCATCCAGGCCACTCGACTTGCTACTGACATACGATTGTGTCTCTCCGCGACGCCTAACAACACACGCGGAAGCAAAAACTAAACTACTATTATTTATATTATATTATTAACATTTTATCTATTTTCTTACTTTGTATGCCAAGTCGGCAGATACGTTTAATGACAATCAATCAATCAATCAACCGATAATAATGATAAAAATAATAAAATATACAACGTGTACGTAAAGGAAACTGCCAGAAACTGGCATTGGCTTCACCTAGACCAGGTTACTGAGAAAATACCTGTAACAATTTTATGGTATTTCATAATGCACGCAGACAACACAATCAAATCTAATCACTTAGACTTCGTAATCAAAGACCACAAGAACAGAATGTGCTTTCTTATTGACAAGGCGTTCCCTGCAGATTCCTATCTATCTTTGAAGATCTTCAAAAAGCAATGAAAATACGAGCATCTTGAAGTGTATACCTGAAAAATATGGCAGATAAATAATTCTAGTTGTAGTTGTAGTCCTCGGATTGATTTGAAATCGTTCCCATATACTCATTGAAGGGATTCCTGGCAGTTGAGGCCTTAAAGAAATACAAAGTAGGGATCACACATTACCTTTTAATCATTGATTTTTAACCATTTGTCTTAGAAAATTATTGTATGCAAGTGACAGTTTAGATATTTTTGAACGGGTATGGTACCATGCATTACATTCATCTCCAGAAACACTTCGATTCCATCGGAATCGCTCCTGTCATTATAAAGTTGCAAAGTCAAACATTACAAGCAGAGAAAATATTGCGTTCAAATTGCATATATAGTCTGAAGACATTAAACTTAACAACCGTACTTAATTTAATTTCCATTGTTTGAAAACATTACCGTGCGTATTTCAACAATAATAATAACGACAAATGTATGTAATAATATGTTACAATGTTTATTTATATTGTTCGGACTGTTATCCTCATCTTCGTTATTATATTCACGACGTTTCGGCTGTTGTACACTCCGGCCATATTCAGGATCTGTCTATATTTCTGAGATGAGGTATTGTAACTATTTACATTGTTCGGACTGTTATCTTCATCTTCGTTATTATATTCACGACGTTTCGGCCGTTGTACGCTCCGGCCATATTCAGGATCTGTCTATATTTCTGAGATGAGGTATTGTAACTATTTACATTGTTCGGACTGTTATCCTCATCTTCGTTATTATATTCACGACGTTTCGGCCGTTGTACGCTCCTGCCATATTCAGGATCTGTCTATATTTCTGAGATGAGGTATTGTAACTATTTCATTTTTCGGACTGTTATCCCCATCTTGGTTATTATATTCACGACGTTTCGACGTTGTACGCTCCGGCTATCTTCAGGATCTCTCTATATTTCTTAGATGAGGTATTGTAATTATTTACACTATTTGCTCATGTCTTTACTTGCTGTGAGACGACGGATAACATATGTAAATTTGGCAGACGGTATTATGAGAGGTGCTAATAAAAAAAAAGTTATACTGAAATCATCTTGTGGAACAAGTTGCACCAAGAAATGTTTCTTGCGGTAAAATATGTTGCTGATTGTGGTGCTGAGTTTTGAGTTGCAACTGGACAAAGATTGAAAAGTTTAGCAACAATTTTCAGAAGTATGTGGGCAAATGTCTACATCTAAGTATCAACATTAAAGTACCTGACGGCCATTCTCCATCAAGATATGCTACTCAAATCAAAATCAGCCAAAGCGTCTCAAGTGGTGGATATGACACATAAAAAGCAAAAAGAAGCATACACTACACTCATCAAGATAACACTAAATGTTGTTGGTGAGCCAGTCACAATGTTGTCTGATGATATTTATACCATCTGTCCTCTCCTAACCGGGTGGACGCTTGGACAAAAATTAAGCCGTATATTCAGTTACTATCATGAGGAAAAAAGCAGACAACCACTTGCTGCCTCATGTGAGTATACTTTCGCTCTAGCAGAAACCTATTTACATTTTTCTTTTTTTTTTCTTTTTTTTTCTTTTTCTTTTTCTTTTTATATTTTTTTTAAATTTATTTTTCTCTCCCCCACTCGTCAATGAGCTCTATCATAGTAAGACATTTTGTCCCAATGATTCTCCCTTATTTGATAGTTTAGTAAGAAATCCCGCTTCGAAAGAAAAAAAAAAAAGAAGGAAAAATGGAAAATTAAATGTCTTTGGCTAGATGCGAAGGTGTCTCGTCAGTATTCTAATGATGTTGTGACCGTATCTTTTTGCTTGATATATTGTCTGAACTTGGAATTGTTCTCGCCGTTTCTTTCTCCAGTTCTAAATTTTATTGAAAGCATATCTCCCAAGCTTACTATTTGGTGAGGGCGGAGAATTGGCCGTTGATCCCCCCACCAGGTCGACGCTTGGACATAAGGTAAGCCGTACATTCAGTTACCATCATAAGAAAGAAAGCAGACAACCACTTGCAGAAACCCATTTGCATTTTTCTTTTTTTTCTTTTTCTTTTTCTTTATATATATATATATATATATATATATATATATATATATTTAATTTATTTTTTCTCTCCCCCCCCGCACTCGTCAATGAGCTCTACCATAGTAAGACATGTTGTCCCTATGATTGTCCCTTATTTGATAGTTTAGTAAGAAATCCCGGTTCGAAAGAAAAATCAGGAAAAATGGAAAATTGAATGTCTTTGGCTAGATACGAAGGTGTCTCGTCAGTATTCTAATGATGTTGTGACCGTACCTTTTTGCTTGATATATTTTCTGAACTAGGAATTGATACCAATAACAATATATTTGGAAGAACATTATAACTGACAAGGACACTTATGAGTGTGTGTCTAACATTATCAACGACTTCATAGCATATAATACTCATACAATATATTTTGTTTACTCATGCCTATCATAGATAAATTTGGCAAAATCTCCATTTTGTCCAAACTGAAGAATTCCTGTGACTTAAGACAAGTAGCAGAACTGGATGGAATCGCCAAGATATTGGAAATGCAACTTAGCGATTTTCGCGCTCCTTCATTCTTCAAAAAGAACTTTGAAACAAATAAGGCGAAAAAAAAGTATGACGCAATGGTAGTTGCTGGACGACCCAAGATTGATCCTGCTCTGCTTCCCACATCTCCAAGAGCAACGTTCTGTTATGCACTGAGGTTTATCACCAAATACGGGTAGTGAAGGCACATGTGTTCTCCTTTACGGCAGCGAATTCTGGACGATTTCCACAAAGAGGAAGAAGAGACTCGATGTGACGGAGACGTGGTTCTACAGAAAGATGCTAAGGATATCATACACCGAGCATGTGAGCAACAACGAGGTCTTAGAGAGGCTGCAAAAAAGGAAAAGTCTTATAATTAACATCAGAAAGAGGCAGCGGATGTTTCTCGGACACATAATGAGGAAGAAAGGCCTGGAGAATCGATACTCACGGGTCGAATAGAGGGGGAAAGAGAGACAAGGGAAAGCAGCCCGTGACATAGCTAACGAGGTTGAGTAGGTCCGGATTCCTCTCTGTCTAAAAACTGGACGAAATGTTGCCCTTCGGTAAAGCTTCGTCCAGATTCCTCTCTGGCAAAGCAGAGAGTTCGGCAGAAGTTGCACAGAGTCAGAGACTGCGGGTTGACTGTATATTTAACAGTCCCTCGACGAGGAATGTATCTTGCACAAGGCCGAGTTTAATGTGGATTTCTCCGAACCCGTAGGCTCGGCCAAAAACATACACTTAGTCTCGGACAAAAACATTCCCTTAGGACACGCATAAGCGGGTTCGGGATCTGTCTACCTACCTGGACCAAAATTTGCCCTTCGGTAAAGCTTCGTCCGCGTTCTCTCTGCCAAAACAGAGAGTTCGACAGAAGTCGCACAGAATCTGAGACTGTGAATGGATTGTATATTTAACAGTCCACCCACAAGGTAAGTATGTGGTACAAGGCCGAGTTTAACGTGGGTTTCTCCGAACCCATAGCCTTGGCCAAAAATATTCCCTTACAACCCGCATAAGCGTGTTCGGAATCTGTCTACCTTCCCGGACGAAACTTTGCCTTTCAGTATAGGTTCCTGCGTATCGACTGTATATTTAACAGTCGCTTCATGAGGAATATATGAGACACAAGGCCGAGTTTAACCTGGGTTTCTCCGAGCCTGTAGACTCGGCCCAAAATATTCCCTTAGAACCCGCATAAGCGGGTTCGGGATCTGTCTATCTCCCCGAACGAAACTTTGCCTTTCAGTACAGGTTCCTCCTGGTTCCTCTCTGCCAAAGTAGAGAGTTCGACAGAAGTCGCACATAGTCTGAGTCTGCGTAACGACTGCCCACAATATGTTACGCATGTTATTATTTATGAAATGAGGAAGAGCTCATTCTACTGTAGGTGGGTTACTGCAACATTTTGTCCAATGAGATTGTCTTTTCCTTGCCATCATTCAGTACTGCATTTTGATAAATATTTTTAGTCCATACGTTTAACATATTCTCCGTCATTTCTCTCCCAATGTTTCCTCCCGTTCCTTTTTAAATTTGCTCTTTAGAGAGATCAGTCTATACAACACATCAGAATTTTTTCGTGCCCCTCAGTGTGGTTTCCGCAATAAATTCCACAGAAATCTCGAGTGGTCGCTCTCTAAAGTCAAAATGGAGCCTATGGAAAGTCAGCAGGTTTAGGCATAGTTGTTATGACTTGTTGCATGAAACAGGCCGATGATTAAAATTGGATTGAAACCGAAACATATAATATAAATGAATTCATGTATTTTATTTTTTATCTCAGAAATGTAGACAAATCATGGTGAAGGCTGGAATGTAAAGATTTAAAGCTGAAATTTCTATCTTCAGAATTTTCCAATGAAATTGTCAAGATGATAAATAAGGAACATTTTTTTTTAGAATTCGTTGCAAAATTTTCTCAAACTATAAGTTACATAATTGATTCCATTTTTTCATTGACTCTAAAAGCTCTTTTTCATTTTTTTTCTTGGGAAGTTATTGAACAGATTGGATTGAAAGGTTTTTTTCTTACTTCAAAACATACTTTAATAATTTGTGTGTCTGTTTATGTATGTTTATGAGTTAATATATATATATATATATGTGTGTGTTAGTGTGTGTTTAAGTTTATATATGCGTGTGCTTTTATGTAAGCAATGATCATTTACAAGATTATTAAAATTATGTGAAGCAAGTATAATGTGATATTCATTATTTACTTCTCATAAACATTTATTAGTCCCAAAAATTCATACACAGATGTCCCTAGGGATACATGGCAGAGTGGATAAAGGCGTTGCTTAGGAACAATGAGAAGTGAGTGAATGAAGCACAGAACTTATGGTTACATCTAGCAACTTCAAAAATAAAATGATGAAACGTAGTCGTTTATCTAGTAATGCGTTTATAGTCATCAAGTCTAGGTACCATAGAAGGAAGTTCCGAGGAACTACATTTTTATTGCTACATGTCTCCTTTTCATCAGAGAAGAAATTGTCTCATTTGCTTTCTTAAGGAAACACTTTTGTCTCTCTGGTGTGTATAATTTAGCCAAAGAGCTCATGTGCATGACTTTGATGTAAATTCCTCCCTTTAATTCTCAAACCATTGGGAAATTTTTAATGATGCATACTCCTTTTACCTCATATGGGACTGGATGACGCGAAAACGTCAATCAACTGTGATTGCTCCTCTGGGCTCGCATCAAACGAATCTCTTCAAATAGTAATGACAGAAAAGCTTCCGCTTACAGCATGTAACCACAGATAGCATAATCCTTTCATGTGAGCACAGGAACAACTGTTAATGGTGCATATACAGTTTCTAATGCTTCTCTAAGACCACCTCCCTCCGTTATACAGTCAATAGACCCCAGGAAACACATCAACTGGTGGAAGCCTCCAAGAGGCACAAAAATCTTCATATTTGTAAACAAAACAACCCCATAAGCCTTTAGATACAATGGCTGATCAAATGTTATTCTTGGCGTTAGAACATCAAGGTTTCTACTCTGTTCACTAATAACGACAAAGTGAATGCAATTCTCACATACCAGTAGCTTAGCTAGTTGATTATATGAAACATTGTGACATAAGTTCTAGCTAAAGCTGCACAGTAGTAACTGTACTCATGTAGCCAGAGCAGCTTTGACAATTTTTTTTTAATACATGAGCGCATATCCATAATATATTGACAAGGCAGTGATTAAACTTTCTCTAACATAATTAGTGTTAGAATAATTTAAGTATAGTTTTGTCAACTGGATAATTACTTTTGATTGGGCTGCATTAGTTTGATATTAGGTCAGACCAATTCTCCTTTCTATCGCTTGGTGCAGCTGCTGTTACAGGTCTCCGATCTGAAGACTTCCTATTTGTTATTACAACTGAACCAAGTCCTTGATGTGGGATTTTTTCCATCAATTGTTGCAAGATCATGATCGGTCTTTTCTCCAACATACTGTAAATGTCCGGTATACTGTGGACAAATGACTTCCTTAATAGGTTAATTTTTGAAAACTTACTATAATTATTTTAGTTTTTTAGTGTTTGATAACAACAATACACGCTATTATAAAATGATATTCTTTCTAGCAGTATTTTTTTTAATAACAAATGATTTGTTGCAGAGAATCAGACTTATAGTTGCTAATTTAGGATCATTCAGGGACAGAAGTTACCACTTTAGAATAATTTCATTTTATTACCTCTGTGTTCAGTATGATTAGTCCTGTCAAAGAGTGGAAAGCAATAAAATCGTGAAATTTGATTCTAGGAAAATTGTAAGAAAAAAAATTGAGTTTCTTAGCAAATATAAAACTATAAAACATTATTAACTCATTCTTGTATTAGAGCCAATTATTTTATGAATATCTCAGAATAGGTACAATTTTACACCAAATTCCTGATAAAGTATTAATTCTCATTAAATTACCTCTCAAATGCTATATTAAACCAATATTTAGTTTTATCTATTAGGTTGGTGCAAAAATAATGACGTAAAAATGTCGTTTTTTGACGTATATTTAACGTCAAAAAACGACATTATTACGTCATTATTTTTGCACCAAACTAATAGCTCAGTTTTGTGAAGTGTCATGTTTTATGCTATTTTAATTGGGTGTTATTGGGGGTAACATTTGGTAACTTATCACAGAACCTGGAATAATTACGGCCGAATATTTTCTAACGCTATGTGTTTTACTACTTCTTTATTTAAAAATATATAAGGGTGCCAAATTTCATTAATTTCCCTTCAGTTTTTTGAGAGACCGTTGTCTTCGAATGCGTCATTTCGTCAAAAATACAGTACCTTACATTATGCTTCGTAACGTGTTTCCCAATAGAAAAAAAAAATGAAAGGTGCACCATAAAAAAAAAGCCCAAAAGATTCTCTATAAGAAAATGTCTATTGTAAATCTGTCTAAATTTCTTCTAGGTTAGCCACTTTTTGGTCTATTTCTACTGAACTCTAATTAAGTTTTAAATGTGTGAATATACCTTATGACGGTCAGCCTAATGTGTTTCGTAGCCTTACCTGGTTAGTACCTTCTATTGTGTGCGTAGACAATTCCTTAGTCGGCGGCTGCTGACTGATAATCAATTCCACTGTACGCGTGTTGCGTAGGTGCGTGGGTTTGTACGCGTGTGTAGAACAAACTGGCCGCCGAATTTGTTTTGAGCCTCGAGAAGCGGTAGGCTTCTATTTTTATATCTATCAGGGGATTCTAAATCTAATTTCACATAGAGGCGTGGACCTTTTGAATACAAGTTTTTCATTACTTAGAAAATAATTCGACAATGAATTTGAGGGAGTGATGAAAGAAGTTCTCTTTTAATGGTTCAATAGCACGCGGTCGACCTGCACCTACGTACGTATGTATTTTTGCGGTATTTGCCCGAGTAATGATTGTTTATCAAACAAATATTCTGATGTGATCATCGTATCGTTTGATATATATATATATATATATATATATATATATATATATATATATATATATATGATTTTATTCCTATAAGTGTGATGTCTGATGCGTAAAATTAACACGACAATACAATTAGCAGACTGAAAATAAAAATAAAATAAAATAAGTATTAGGAAAGAAAGAGAGGTACAATGATTGCAGATTAATTTAATGTTTAATTAATGTTAAGACTAATATAATATATTTATTATAAAGTTAAAAATCCGCTACTATTTTTTATTTAATCCTTGCCCCGTAGGCGATAATATCTACAGGGCATTTCACAATTGTTGAAACAAAGCAGCGGCCTCCCAGATGGAGAGCGCTTGAGGAGCGTGAGGACGATGATGATGAGGTACAATAGTTCCAGCAGCATGGTGTTCCTCCTCGCACTGCCAATGTTAGAGTGGCTCCGTGGAATGCTTGCAGCGTTTCGCATCAGCAGCAAAAAAGAAGTGGGATGGTAACCTCATTCCCCTGGAGTTAAAACCTCACAAATTTCTCCGAGTTCTCTTTTTTTTTATTGTATAATTACTCTCCAAGCCTAAAGGAAGTGTCGTGATGAAATCAATCCTAAACAAAAATCACATGTTCATAATTAATTAATTATAGCTAATTGTCGGAATCTCATGAAGTATTAAAATAAAATTCAAATATATATATATATATATATATATATATATATATATATATATATATATATATATATATATTATTACAATGCGTTGAATCAATTAAGGTTTCAGATCCTCATACGTCGCAACTGACGGGAGAGCCTATTATTATTATTATTATATATATATATATATATATATATATATATATATATATATATTATTCCAGGATCATTTTTACAACTTATTCAGATGATTTTCGCCCTCTCTAACCTTCTATCATTCTGTCCTTGAATAACACGGTCTCTGACACGTTTCAAGTAAGATTTCATTTTCAAGTCTTTTTCACTTACATATCTGAAACTCGTCTCTCATATGGGTTGAGTTGGATCTTTTCTAAATAATCTCTTTAGCTCTAAGTTGAAATGCTTAACCCTCTTCCTGTTGTGACCTTATGATCCAGTTTTCCTCTCTACTGTTCCCTATTTCTTAAACTCATTCACCTTTCTCTTTATGGTTCTTGATGGGTTAATTTTGAAGATGGAAGCCAATGTTCGAATGTTGGTACCATTATTGAAGGCCTGAATGCTATTATTTTCCTCTGATCATTGTTCCGTTGAGAAGACAGTAGGAATGACACAAAACAATTTTAATGTTTTCTCTTTTCGGCTGAATGCCTCCAAGGATTTTTCAACGTCTTATCTGAAAACCTGGAGAGAAAAAAATAGTTTTGTGTTTTTTTTTTTTATTTTTTTTTTTTTTTAGATATTAAGCATTTTGTGGGATTGAAAGTTATACTTTTACTCGATTTGGATAATTTTTACTGTTACAACCTGTAAAAACTGTTACGGGATTATTTGCTGCAGAAATATAAGTTTTGTACGGAGTTTTATGCCTTCAACTAGAGAGATAGTATACAAAATTTTATTCTTTCAGTATAAACATATATTTTTAGATGTATAGTTGGTAGATGATAAAATGTATTGTTAGTAATTTCTTTTAAATATGTTGCTGGTAATTTCACAATACAAAATACTGTTGGTAATCATAAAAAATATATTGTTGGTAATTTTACTATAACTATGTATTATTATACTTTCATTTTAGTATTCATTAATTGTCATTTTACTATAAAAATGTCTGATTGGTAATTTTTTTGTCTGTCTATATTTCTGAGATGAGCTATTATGTACACTATTTACATTATTCGGACTATTGTCCTTATTTTTGTCGCCATATTTATTACAACCTTTCGGCCTTTCAGTATATCTCTATATTTCTGAGGTGAGGTATTATGTACACTATTTACACTATTGTCTTCATCTTTGTTGCCATATTTGTTACAACGTTTCGGACTTTCAGTACCTGTCGATATTTCTGAGATGAGGTATTATGTACACTATTTATACTATTCGGACCATTGTCATCATCTTTGCTGCCGTATTTATCACATCGTTTCAGCCGTTGTACCATCCGGTTTGATTGTCGAACTGAACCCTTTATTTAGCTCGCTGGAGTAGATTGTTCTAGTTCCACGTGCCATGTCTAATGGATGTCAGTTATCAGTTATCTATTGTTAATTCCACTCTCCAAGTTCTCCAGTGCTGTAACCAAGTATTGAACTCACGCCTCTTTGGGTCCTGTCACAACCAACGCATTTATCCACTGTGCCATGTGTTCTTAAGGAATTCCAATACCTGGTTAAGGCAGTATAGAACTTGGAGAGGGGAATTAACAGGAGATAACTGATAACTTACATCCATTAGACAGGTTACGTGGAAACAAAACAGTCTATCCCTGGTAGCGAAATAAAGGTCTGTTCGACATTCTAACCACCCGAAGAAGGTCGGAGCGTACAACGGCCGAAACGTTTTGAAATATGGCAACAGAGATGAGAACAATAATCCGAATAAAGTAAATAGTTGTAATTTTATTTTAAAAATGTATTATTGATTTTTGTTGTTGGTTCACTATTTCTCTATCTGCGACCTTAGCAGCTGCTACCACGCCCAGTCAGATTGGCCATGAGAACAACAGTTAAGAGGTCGTTCCACGCTCCTCAATACCTCCAATATCTCGATCAGAGGCCTTGCTACCGTACGTAGTTTAGGGTTATACCATTGATACTACAGAGGACGTAATCTGTGATAATGTTGTAAAGCTTGTATAACGCTCATAGTTGCTAGTTAGTAAGAATGTAAGTAAAATCTGAAAGAAATGTTTAGGTGAAAAAATGGTTAAACACATGAGAACGGGGTTTGAGAATTTAATATTTCAGTGCGACAATCGTATGACTTGAAATCCACTTTTTGCCTCTTTTTAATGAGCTAGGGTTCTACGCATCGCGGATGTACGAGTTCATTTTTCAATAATAAGCGTGTTGAAGGTTAGTCAGTCTTCCTACAAAAGATACCAAAATCCGATGACGCATCAGGATAGCGGAAGATACCTTACAAATATTAAGCAAAGTATTAAAAAAAGAAAATGAATTATTACCTTATCGTTTCTTCTATATGGCACTGAGTGTTGGACAATCTGTTCACAGAAGGAAAAGAAATATAAGGGAAATGAAATGTGCTTCTACAGAAGGATGATGAGAATGACATGGATATATCATGAGTAAATGATGAAGTTTTAGAGGAAATGATACAAAAAGGACATGTATAAATAACAGCAAAAACATATTTAAATTTCTAGGGAAAATAATGAGGAAAATTGCTATAGAAAAATTGACTCGCACATGGCATATTAAAGTGAAAATGGACAATGTAAAACAGCTTATAATCTATATAAATGTCTTTTGCTAGTGTTTGAAAAGAAAAGGATTTAGGAGAGATAGCAAAAAGAGAGAATTTACTAAGTGCTAAAAATGATAGAAAATTGAGGAGAGCCATGATCGCCCAAGTTCTGAAGGGACATGACACATAGAGTGATAATTAGTGAAGATAAAATCCATGACAGACACGTTCCTGAGGTCTGGAAAGAAAGTTCACGATTTGTCGAATACGTCATTATAACTGATTTCACGATGTTTACTCTCGAAGCTAAAAAGTGTGTCGAGCTGGAGCGTGGTGAAAGAAAACAACAAAAATGATAGAGAAAATAATTCTTGAAAAAAAGTAGACATTGTTTTAAATAAAATACAAGGACGCAAGAAAAATATGTCACTGGTGTAACAGATTCTCATAAACACTTATCATGTGAATTCAACTGTTTAAAAATGACAGGTATTCTTTTGAGAGATGATACTTCGTGCGTAAATTGTATGTTTTTCTAATGACTAGAAGCTACCCTAGTTTCGAAAAAAAAAAAACTATTAACTGTTATAGATGCGATAAATATGACGGTTGTTTCTTTGTATAGACGTAATGGACACTGTATTGTTTTAGATCAGCACTTTCTTAATCATATAACTTCGTGAAAGACAATAAAGCCACTAAGACAAAAGGTGTCTGAGTGTTGAAGAACGATAGAAAGGAGTAACATAAGGGAACATGAAGTATAGAAGACTTATCAAAACATTAGACAGAGATTGACATTGAATTTAAATTTTTGAAGGTCAAAGTTGGCTGGAATTCATGGACACGGAAGAGAGTTCCACAAGCGAGAAATGCGAGAAAAGCAACACTTAGCATAGAACAGTGAATTGATGAGAAGTTTTCGCCAATTTGTTACTGTGTTTAAATTAATAAAATCTAAGAACCATAGCCAAGTGATCATCCAAATAAAATACACAGTGAAGCTACATTACGACAGTGAGAGATTGACTGAATCGGAAATCCCATGTCAGAACCAATAATATAGCTGGTACTTCTGAGATTATATCAAGAATCTCTAAATATACAGCGGTATCACCGGACTTGATTAGACAGCACTATTCAGTGCAGGGACGAAGGGTAGACATATAAACATGCATGCTATGTTATAGATAGATAAATTATCAAGCACGACACAATGACCCGTCTTTCTTAGAAGTATACTTAGTCTTTCCAGTGAGAGTATTAGACTGAGAAGGCGCAACATGTCACACTCATGGGGGTTAGCATCAGACACGCTGATTGAAAGCAGGAATGGTTCTTTCAGGTGATTAATAGAGAGAAGTTTCGTTTTGTAGTCGTTAAAATTAACAAGCCGCTTCTTGCCCCAGTTAACAACAAACTGTCAGTTAATTATTTTTTTACATCACCTGTCAATTGTGTAACTTATACTGTTTTCCGAAAAGGCTTAATATATTACGATAGTGGTTTGAAAAATTCATACGGTAATTATGAAGGAATGATGCCAGATTTGCGAAATATTGCAATTCTTCATATTAATAACAGCATCGAGTATTTTAAAGATAATCTGATATCAGGCACAGTAGCTATTGAATCACGCACAGTAACCACTGAAATCAACGACGTGTGCATTTTCATGTTGAATCAAGATCCCTTTCGTCAATTAACCTGGGGGTTTGGCCTTGATAACAATCCGTGCCTGCCTCATGTACTCTCCATTGATGGTGTGGCCCTTTTGAAGATAGTTAATAAATACAATGCCTTTTGCATCCAAAAATCTGAAATTATTACCATCCTTGCAGATTAAATAAAATTGGATTTCTTTAGATTACGCAGGGAGGGATGCTACCACTGCATGTTTAGCCTCTTTGTTTCAAGCTCAGTGTGATATAACATATCCTGGGTTACGAAAATTTCAAGGAAATTAGCTGAATCGGCATAAAACAATGTAAGATTTTGCCGTAAACCGATCAGACTCTTGCGCTTTTTATCAGTGTCAGAAAAGTTGACACACACCGAGCAGAAACCTCCCTTATGCCAAGTTCGTTGGGCCAAATATTCTTAACTCTCTCACCGAATACGATAATCACCCTGTCATCCAACACCATGTTTTCAATACGATCAATGTTTTACTCGGTGGTGTCTGTTGCAGATCGTCCAAACATTGGGTCATATCAAGACACCCGCTTCATTGATAAATTAATCTGCCCACCTTTGCACTGTTGGTAATCTCAATCTTAATTCCTAATGTAGCAATCATGTTAGCATTAATGGTTTTGGGGGCTAAAATCTTTTGCTGCGTATGTTTGATAGCAACACGATGTCATATTATGTCAATTAACAAGTGATGTCGCTATTTACTTTTCAAGTTTTCTTTGCGCAATCAGTCACATTATCTGGAAAAGAATGATTCAGTTATGAAGATATGAAATTAAAACAGGCAAAATCTTAAAGCTCTATCATCTATCCTTCATCGTATACTTATAAAACTTTCAGCCTACACTTGCAACTTTAAAGGATCAATGCAGTTATTAATACGAAGAATTGCAATTTACTTGGTACGTTTTA
Source organism: Acanthosepion lycidas (assembly GCA_963932145.1). Lineage (NCBI taxonomy): Eukaryota > Metazoa > Mollusca > Cephalopoda > Sepiida > Sepiidae > Acanthosepion > Acanthosepion lycidas. The sequence goes on along the minus strand of OZ010601.1, from coordinate 16,098,099 downwards.
GTATTTGTTTAGATCGAGTAAAGATTTTGTGTTCAAATGAATAGGTTATTGTGGGTTTGAAAATCTCACGGGAAAATTAAATTTTGTAATCCGTAAGAGATTGTAAAAATATGTTTCGTACTACAGAAGTTATTTAATAAATTTTGCAATACCCATCACCCAGCTCTCGAATTTGACTACCGAAACGCTTCTGAGTGATTATAATTGATTATATACCCGGTTTTCGATGAATCAATCCTAGTAATTTAGAGGCATCTAGGCAGAGGAAGATTGGTCCCAAATTCCCGATATAGTTTGTGATTTTTCATCGAACGATTATCGTCTTCCGAAACCATGGAAAACGAGTATAGATTTGTAAATTCTTGACTCTGAGAGAGAGGGGGAAAATACATACATTTACTTCTGATATTGATTCGTCTTTTTCCTTAACTGGCAAGAGTTAAGCATACGCTTCTCATACAGTCATATTTATTATATATTTTATACTTTTCGGCCATGTTTATTGCATTGGCTTCTCACAGGAATGACCAAAGCTGGATAGTCATGCGTGAAACAACTTTAGCATAGAAACAGAAATACTTATATCACAATCATCTGCTGAACAAATATCATCATTATCGTCATATACGAATCGCTGCTGGAAAAGCATCATCATTATCATAATATAGGAGTCACTGCTAGACAAAAATCATCATTATCATCATATGCGTATTACTGCTAGACAAACAATGTCATTATCATCATATACATATCACTGCTAGACAATCATCATCATTATCATCACATAGAAGTCACATGCTGAGAAAACACTATCATTATCATCATATACGTATCACTACTAGACAAACATCATCGTCATCATGTTTGTATCACTATTAAACAACCATCATCATTATCATCATATACGTATCACTGCTAGACAATCATCATCATTATCATCACATAGGAGTCACATGCTGGGCAAACACTATCATTATCATCATATACGTATCCCTACTAGGCAAAATTCATCATTATCCTCATATATCACTGCTCGACAAACATCATCATCATCATCATTATATAGGAGCTATTGCTGACAGACATCATAATTATCATCATATACGTATCACTGCTCGAGAAACATGATCATTGTAATCATATAAGTTTTACTATTGAACTATCATCATTATCATCATATACGAAGTATTGCTGGACAAGTACTATACAGTTTTTTTTTTTCTTAGATCTGTTTATCAAGTATTTTATTGAAATCTAAATTGTATATAGAAGTGGGTGGAAGGCAAGATACGATGGGAGAACGATAAGAAGGATATGACGTAAGAACGACTTAGAAAAAGACCAGCCAAAGAAGAGGAAAGGAGATTTGACATATTGGATAAAATAATATATAAAAACAATAATGATAAAATACTTCCAACCACCTGAAGAAGGCCGTAGCGTAAAACGGCCGAAACGTTGTGATAAATATTGCGACAAAGATGAGTACAATAGTCCGAATAATGTGAATATTGTAATAAAATACTTCTCAATCTTCCAAGCCAATATAAATCATTTTCTTCTTCTTCTTCTTCTTCTTCTTCTTCTTCTTCTTCTTCTTCTTCTTCTTCTTCTTCTTCTTCTTCTTCTCATACTTCATTAATTTTCTTCTTTTTCTGTATCACAAATATTCGCGTTCTATGTAAAATGTGCATGATTTTTTGTTTCACGAAAAACATCATGAAGACATTGATGGCCTTAGGTCGCTGGTTGGGTGGGATTTGTAATAATAATAATAATAATAATAATAATAACATAATAATAATAATAATAATAATAAAAATAATAATAATAATAATAATAACAATAATAGTAATAATTGTTCTGACAAGATCAGCCGAAGAGCTTTATCTATGTATATATATATTTTTTTTTGTCAGTGGAAAGTGTCATGATGCCATTTCTAACCTTAGGTCTCAGGGCGGGACCCGGAAAGAAATGTGTAAACGCCAGAAATCAAAGAAAATAATAATAATAATAATACTAATAACATAATAATAATAATAATAATAATAATAATAATAATAACATAATAATAATAATAATAATAATAATAATAATAATAATAATAATAATAATAACAATAATAGTAATAATTGTTCTGACAAGATTAGCCGAAGAGCTTTATCTATGTATATATATATATATTTTTTTTTTGTCAGTGGAAAGTGTCATGATGCCATTTCTAACCTTAGGTCTCAGGGCGGGACCCGGAAAGAAATGTGTAAACGCCAGAAATCAAAGAAAATAATAATAATAATAATAATAATAATAATAATAATAATAATAATAATAAGAAGAAGAAGAAGAAGAAGAAGAAGAAGAAGAATTAAAGTAGATACCGTAGAAAACGAAAATAGAACAAAAGAACCAACTGCTGCAACAAATATATGAAAAAGAAAGGTAATGGTATAGCTCGTATGCAGATGAAACAAAAGCTTGCAAGAAAAAACCCTGTATGACGAATTTAGAGCGCCTGCTAATTAAGCCGATCTTGATAAAATTGAAACTCTTCGATTACGAACATCTGGATTAAAGCCTGAAACAGGAAGCATTTCACAAGGACTTTTCAGGCAGATATCATACATAAGAGTGTGGATTCAAATTGCAGGTTCTGTGACAAATATGTTGAAACCATAGACCATTGAATAATGTTCTATACTTGTTCCAAATGAATATAAAAACCGTCACGATAGATATTTAGACTGGAAAATGTGTAAGCACTTTAGAAATGATGTTAAGAAACACCGGTATAAACATTTATATTATTAAAATCATCTTTAAAGACAGGAAAATTGAATTAGGCCGGACATAATACTCAAAAATCGTAAAGAAAACAACCTGCCTACCAATTCATATGGCGTGCCCAGCAGACTGTAACATAGCAACCAAGGAATTTGAAAAACTATCGAAGTATAAATACTTGGAAATCGAAATAGAAAAATGTGGAAATTTAAAACAAAAAGAATACGAGTCATAGTAGTTGCTCTTAGATTAAAAAGGAACACAACAACACATTGAAAAAATCCGAGCTAAAGGCGAAAAAAAAGTTCTACAGCCAACACACTGAGAAAAAATGGTGTCCATGTAACGTTAGTAATGTTATGCGAGTTAAAAAAAACAAATCTTGAAATGTTGTCATAACAACACGACACTACATGCCTGAGGTCATTCCGATGACTTGGTAGGTAGTGTGACCAGAGCAGAAATCGAAATATAAATTTAATGACGAATAATAATAATAATAATAATAATAATAATAATAATAATAATAATAATAATAATAATCAGAAGAAGAAGAAGAAGAAGAAAGACAATAACGTCATTAAGAAGAAGACGGTATTTATGAATACGAATCATGATATGAGGAAAAAAGAGAAAGAATAAAAAAAAAATAAGAAAAAAGAATGCGAAGAACAAAAAAGTGTTTAATGAAGAGGAAAATGGATGTCATGAGGTCGAAAAAAGAAGAAGCAGAAAAAAAAGAATATACTGAAGCATAAGAAGAAGAAATTTAAAGAAAAAGAAGGTGTTATAAAATAAGAAGAATATTATATGGGAAAAGGAGAGAGAATAATATAAAAACGAAGAAGGATGAAAGCAACAAGAACTATCATTTAATGAGGATGAAGAGGAGGAGAAGAAGAAGGAAAAGAAAAAATGCATTATAATAATAATAATAATAATAAGAAGAAGAAGAAGAAGAAGAAGAAGAAGAAGAAGAAGAAGAAGAAAAGTGTAATAATAATAATAACAAGAAGAAGAACGAGGAGGAGGAGGTGAAGAAAAGGAGAAGGGAGAGAAGAAAAATCGAATAATAATAATAATAATAATAATAATAATAATAATAATAATAATAATAATAATAATAATAATAATAATTATTATAATAATAATAAGAAGAAGAAGATGAAGGTGGAAAAGAAGAAGGAAAAGACAAAGAAGAGGAAAATAAGAAGAAGAAGAAGAACAAAAAGAAGAAGAAGAGGGAGAAGGAAAAGAATAAGATAATGAATAATAATAATAATAATAATAATAATAATAATAATAACAATAATAATAATAATAATAAGTAGAAGAAGAAGAAGGAGAAGAAGAAGAAGAAGAAAATGTAATAATAATTACAACAATAAGAAGAAGAACGAGGAGGAGGACGTGAAGAAAAGGAAAAGGGAAAGAAGAAAAATCGAATAATAATAATAATAATAATAAGAAGAAGAAGAAGAAGAAGAAGAAGAAGAAGAAGAAGATAAAGGAGGAAAAGAAGAAGGAAAAGACAAAGAAGAAGAAAATAAGAAGAAGAAGAGGGGAAGGAAAAGAATAAGATAATGAATAATAATAATAATAATAATATAATAATAATAATAATAATAATAATAATAATAATAATAATAATAATAAGAAGAAGAAGAAGAAGAAGAAGAAGAAGAAGAAGAAGAAGAAGAAAAAGAAGAATGTGATAACGAATACTGTTTTGGAAGATGAATGAGAAAAGAAAAACTGATAAATATGAAGTTAAATATGAGTAAAAGAAAGTCATGCAAAACATAGAATAGATATATATGTGTGTTTGTGTCTTTGCGCGCGCATGCGCATGCGTGTGGAAAATAAATAGATTTAAATTGCTGTTACCTTAAACCGACTAAAATAATAATTCGGAATAAATTCACTTTCTTTCTGTAAAGTCAAATAATAAAAGATTTATATCTTCAGACATTCTCTTCATAATTTCCGGTTGATTGCAAGTATTTCCTTGTAAGTGACTCGCCGAAGAATTTTATTATTTGCATTGCTTCCAATCTTCAGTTCCGAAATATGTTTGTTTAATAATTCTAATCAATTCACTCAGAAGCATAACTACAAATACAAACGACGTCGCTCTGTCTCGTTCTCCACTTACCAATTTCACTGAGATTTGACCATGTTTTTCAATCGGTACAAAATAGAGACATGGTTTAGATAGAACAGGTGTAATTTTTTTTCGAATGTGATTTAAGTAAATATAAAATTCCCAGTTCAGTTTTGGGGAATACTAATTAGCACCTTTCCTGGTTGAGGGCCGCTGAAGGCGGACTTTCAGTTCAATATTAACTCAGTTACTATTTATACTATTAGGTTGGTGCAAAAATAATGACGTAATAATGTCGTTTTTTGACGTAAAAAATACGTCAAAAAACGACATTATTACGTCATTATTTTTGCACCAACCTAATATTTAGGTATTTAGATCGTTGTCGGGTCGAGCCAGAGCATCTAAATGCCTCTTCCCTTCAGCAGGGTCTAAAATCACTGAGTCCTCTATGTACGAATTTGAGTCCTCTCCAGCTTCTTGTTCTTCTCTAACTGGCTGCTAATTTCTTCATCATGCCTGATGCAATATCTCGCTAAACGTAGCCTTTGCTGCACCATTTATATTACAATTGGTATTGAACCATTATTTACATAATTCAGACTATTGTCCTCATCTTTGTCGCCATATTTATTACAGCGTTCCGGCCGTTGTACGCTCCGGCCTTCTTCAGTTGGTAGTAATGTCAAACGTAACCCTTTATTTCGCTCAGTGGGATAGACTATTCTAGTTCCACGTGCCTTGTTTAATGGATGCCAGTTTTCAGTTATCTCCTGTTAATTTCCCTCGGGTTGAGATCATAGACAAGGAACACCATTGGAAGATTCGTAAACTTTAGGAATCAGCACATATACTAGGCCACAACTCCTGACCAAGCATAGAAATGAATACAATATGGGAACCAGTAATAAGGAGTACCAGAGAAAAGCAATAATAACAACAAAAGTTGTAATATGAGCTCTGGTAAAAACATGTAGTAATAACAGCAAGAAATTGCAATATGAGCACAGGTAAAAATGATTGCTGAAGACATTAGGTTTATAATACCCAGAAATTCATACACAGATATCCTCAGTGGATAAAGGCATTACTTAGATCCAGTGACCGGACCCAAAGAGTGTGAGTTCAATACTCATTTAAGGCAGTGGAGAACTTTCAGAGGGACATTAACAGGAGATAACTGATAACTGACATCCATTAAACATGGCACGTGGAACTAGAACATTTAAGTTCGACATTCCAACCACCTGAAGAAGGCCGGAGCGTATAGCGGCTGAAACGCTGTAATAAATATGGCGACAAAGATGATGACAATAGTCCGAATAATATAAATAATGTACATAATACCTCATCTCAGAAATATAGACAGATACTGGTATTGAACCATGTTTTTAAATCTGCGCAAACGTGGTTTAGATAGAGGGTTTTTTTTTAATTTTCCGAATGTGATTTCAGTCAATATAAAATTTCCAGTTCAGTATACTGAATGCTAATTAGCATCTTTCCTGCTTAAATGCGGCTGATATTCAACTCAATTATTACTTACATTGTTTAGATTATTAGTCTAGACAAGACTAGATCATCCACCGCGATGTCCCATGGCATCTACAATTACTTCATTTCATCACGGTTTACCATTCTTGAGTTCTCTAGCAGCGTGTATACGAATGTGAGTTCTTTTCCTCTTGTTCTTCTGTTGCTTGGATGCCAGATTTATAATTTGCTGGCAACTTCGAAATCATGATAGCGATAGGATCCTGCTAGACGTTTCATTTGCTGCAGTTTTGAGGCTACATTTGATAACTCACTGTATATGTTCAATCATTTCAACTCAATCAACGTAATAAAGCTATACAACACAAAGGGTTAGTAAGCGTGAAAGTATAATTAAAAACAAAACTTTATTAAGGAGAGCGAACAATAATAGAAGCGGAATGAAGAAGACAGTCGGTAACGATTGCCATTGCATTTATTTTTGTTAAGGTCAAAGACGGGGGTAGACAAGAAGACAAAGAAGAGTTCTACAAGAGACAATTGATAGAAACTGTTAACAAATTACATACGGTTATATCTAACCAATTCAACTCTAAAATCATTACATCTGATTGATAAACTATAGGGTATCTCCCACCTAATAAAATAAGACAGGATAATTGCTACAGTTTATTTAATTGTTGGAATTTTTGTAACAGTAATTTGAACAAAAAGCAAAGGCTAGAAATTTAGTAACTTAAACCAGAAAAACATAAACGTTAAATATGTTGTTCAAATTATTTTTTTATATATAATTAAGTAATTCATCTAGTTCAGACTGTGACTCGTCCTGTGATTTCCTTCGTTGGAAGTAGTTTTTAATCATCCAGCTCAAAAAAAGCGCGTCTCAGGTGTCCCCCTGCGTGAAAGCTAGCATCGGTGTTTTCATTCCAGCACGGAAATACCAAGAAACCTCAGCAGAATGCAGAAAGCCATAGGCGGCCGTTTTGTTCTATATTTGGGACTCATCAGCATCGCGCATCCACTACCGACAATTGAAACCTGGGCAGTTACGATATGACGCAAACGTCAAAACGTCATACCAACTGTACAAACGGGCTTCGGTGACTAATTACACTCGATATAGCACTGCTATAGAAGAAACCTCAAGAGAATGCAGAAAGCACTGGACGGTCGTTTCGTCCTATATTGGAGAGTCATCGGAAGGGCGCATCCACTTCTGAGATTTGAAACCGGGACAGGTATATTATCAGGCAGACGTCATACCAAATGTACCAATGGGCCTCGTTGACGAAGAGGTAGCGAATTCATCTCCATATAGCGCCGCTTGATCACATATTCCCTGGTGGAATTCATACGAGTTTCACTCAGAAGCCGATTCAAGCGGTTCATGTATTTTTTTTTTATATATGTCCCATAGAAAAAAATGCCATCTTTTGATCCAAGACACACTCTGTCGTTGATCCCGCTGACATCTAAACCATTAATTTTCAATTACTCAATCTCACACGGAAGTGGTTGATATTCCTACGCGTTTCTCTTTTTTTTGACTCGTGTCACGCTAATCAGCTCTGCCTTTTGGCAACACTGATCAGGCTGTAGTGTCTGTAAATATCTCCTTCAGCTTCGCACCACGCATGAACATCCTTCCAACAGAATATCTTTTTGTTATTAACGTGAAGACTCGGACTCGTCCTGTGATTTCCTTCGTGGAAAATAGTTTTTAATGATCCAGTTAAAAAAAAGCGCGTCTGAGGTGTCCTCCTGCGTGAAAGCTAGCAACGGTATTTTCATTCCAGCAAGGAAATGCCAAGATAAACCGCGTTTATCTCCTTGGATCACAGCTGATTGATCGGCCGCTATATCCCAAAGGTATCACTTATTCCGACTGTACCAGAGCTCTATGTCTGATTGCAACAGATGTCTGTTTGTCTCTGCTCGTGACGAGTGCAAGCGTGTCCTGAAATACGTAAAGTTACTGTTTGGTGATAGAATGAAACAATTTATAGCATCTCGCGCAAGTGTGGTTCTAAAGATTATAGGCGACTCTGCAAGAGTCTGCTGAACAACAGTAAGTCCGCAATACTTTCTCTATTCAAACAATCCGAAGTCCTAACATCTACAGCAGATAATGCTGAATGTTTTTATGGAAATTTTCATCCAATTAAACACTCGATTCATCCAGAGTACCCAAACCTGATTACCCCCACACGCTAGAACAGAAGCTATACTGAGATATATGCATAACCCTTTCTGACATCACTTATAAAATCTGATGCACATAAGGCATGTGGAGGTGACGGGATAACATCCACCGTTCTAGAGAAATGTGCGCCCGTCAAGTTCTCTCTTCGGTGCTTCCTACTTTCCATCACGTTGGAAGTCCTCCTCTGTAGACCTCGTTTTAAAAACACTTGAGAACCTTCTGACCCTTCAATTCTTTAATCAATGTCGAAGTAGTTAAGCGTCTTACCTCTTATGATTTACTCTCTGACAAACAATATGGTGTCAGTTTTGCCCAGTCTACCGCTGATGCGCTTACGGCCATAACTGAATATGTATATCAAGCTGTGGTTCAAGATATCATGAAGATATTCGGCAGCGTTTAGGCGTACTTGTCTGCTACGTAAGCTTCGGAGCTACGGTATTAAAGGACAATTATTTCATATTTTTTAGCCTATCACCCCAAGCAAGGCGTGAGTGCTACTAGCACCCAAGGGAAAGCAGTGTACAGGGGAATATATAGAGAAGAATGGGGATCAGGGTCAAGACATCAGAAGATATCGATTGACATTACATTTGGATATTTGAATATTTTAGCTATCAGGGAAGCATGTATGAGGAAGGGAGTTCCACTGATTTGAAGACCGAGAAAGAAGCTGTTGGAGTAGAAGAGACGACTACACTTAACAGTTTCGACACTGAAAGAGTAGGGCCGAGATGCCAACTAAAGCAGGCTTAAATTCTTGCAGTTTGGGAACCAGTAAAATTTGTTCGTCAGAGCAGTTGCCATGAAAATACTTATAGAAAAGACAGAGGGAGACCACAATACGTCTGTAAGAGAGTGTCTGTAGACGAGATGCTAGATTAGGACCTATTGCATTGTATATCTTTGTCTGTATTTTTAATCTAATCATCCCTATCAAACCACGAAATGAAGGTCATTTTGAACGGGCTATCTTCCAGATCCTTTCATACGAAAGCGGGTGTTCTCCAAGGTTACATCCTCGACTCTACACTGTTTCTGATCTTCATCAATGATCTTCCTGATGTCATCAGTGCCTAAGTAGGCAACTCTACAGATGACACTTTCATTTACTCCTGCCACAATAGTACACTTGACCGCTGCTCTTGAAAAGGATCTTACTCATTGGCTAACATGGAAATAACTTGTGATTTTAATGTCTCCTAAACTAAAGTGCTCTCATTTAACCATCAAGGAGAAACCTATCTGCCCACCGTCAGCATGGTTACGCCTCGTTGGCCTCATATTTAAACTGACTTTGTAGTGGAAGAACTATATTGAATAAATAGTTGGCTCTACTAGATGGAAAGATGGTTCACTGTGTCGTGCCAGAAGGTTTTTCTCATCTTACACATCTACAAATCTACCACTCGTCGTGAATTGAATACTCATGCCACATGTGCTCTGTTGCCCTTGTTGTTCATCTCGATATTCTTCACAAAATCAAAAGAAGGATCTGCAACATAATCGGTTCTGACTTGGGATCTCGGCTTTAGTCACTTTCTCACGGTCGTGATGTGGCTTCCCTCTGTCTTTTATAAAAATATATTCAAGGCAACTACTCTGATGACATGTTTTTATTCCCGACTACATGAATTTAAGCGTGTTGTTTGATTGGCATCTATGTCCCAAGTTTTACTGATAAAACTGTTAAATGAAACCGCAACTTCTACTCCAACATTTTTTCTTGCACTTCCCTACAGTGGAACTCCCTTCCTCTTACTTGCTTCCATGATAACTACAATATTCAAAAGTTTAAATGCAACGTTAATCGCCATCTTCCGTTTCTTTGATCCCCCATTCACGTTTTATCTTTTATTCAATCACCCTTATATCCAGTCTTTTCTTCTACTTACGAGCTATGTATCCCTCTGAGTGCTAGATGCACGTCCACCTTGATATTAGTGAAATAACTATAAAAAAAAAAGGTTCTGCGCAATAGTTAGTCTCTTGTGTCACCCCACATCCTGCTGCTTCTGCAAAGGATTTGGTACCATACGGTAAGAAACCATAGCGTAACACAGATTCTATATATATACATTATATATATTATCAACACAGATTCTTCATCGCGCAATATAATATCGGACATTTAAAATTATTTTTCAATATTTGACAGCCAGTCCAAATCATAATATTTAGAAACTTCTAATACAGCATGAAAGGATGAATATACAATTATGTAGATACGATATGTATTTATTATTACACAAACATACTCATCTCACCCAACCCCACCAACACCCATACACACATAAACATACACACAGATACACCCGCATATTGCATAATATCAAATCCTTAAGTGGTGAAGATAATCCAAAAATGCGTTTATAAAATAAAACAGCAAAAACATCGATATTTGAAGAGAGCTCAATGTATCAAAATGCAGAGCAATCCGATAAATATGAAAGTAAAAACTCAATACATCATTAAAGGGTTCCTGTAATAATTTATTTTACACAGCCAACTGCCTCATCAGACGGGAATTATAGAATGGTTTTATAATACCGGTCTGATGAGGCAGTTGTCTGAAATAAATTATTATCGAACTTTTTAATATATATATATATATATATATATATATATATATATATATATATATATATATATATATTGGCATATAATTAATTTGTCTTAATATTTTTCAAAAGTTACTGTTTGCAAATATGTATGTATGTATATATACGTGAACATAGAAGTGAACACGTTGAGGCGACAGTCTGTTTATTGCTAGTCGCAATGTTCAGGCCACGTTTGCGTCTAGCATGAAACAGACTCTAAATGTTGACTTCTTTGTTCAACTTTATATTTACACATGCTCTATCTCTAATATTGAGCACTTTGTCCCATGAATATACCACATCTTAAGAGAATATATATATATATATATATATATATATATATATATATATATATATATATATATATATTATCAAGACGTTTAAAATTGAATCTATCAAATACAAGTTCCGTTGCTAAACATTTAATAACACATTCCTGTCTACCTTCACAATACCAAAAAATGCTTGGTGACAAAACCAATATAAAAAAACCATTGTGAAAATAATAAACTAAAAATTCAAAATGTTCGAGTCTCCTTCTATGAAAAGCAACCAACCGACACTGAACAAAATATATTATGAGTATAGTAGAAAGGTTTGAAAATAAGAAGCTACGGCGTCTTCCTAGTTTAATTTCAACTTAACATCAGGAAGACAAGTAGAAAACCCGAAAGGATGATTATAAAAATAGACATGCTTCAATAAAGGAATACGGCCTAAATATACATACATACGTGTATATATATATATATATATATATATATATATATATATATATATATATATATATATATATATATATATATATATATATATAATAGAGCGTGTGTAAATGTAAAAGTGAACATGGAAATTAACACTTAGAGGCAACAGTCTGTTTCATGCTAGATGCAATCGTCAGGCCTGGCGATTGCATTTAGTGTATATATATATATATATATATATATAGAAAAGGTTAAAATCCCAAAGATATATATATATATATATATATATATATATATATATATATATATATATATATATATATCAAAAAAGGGTAAAATGAAAACGATTCGCAACGAGTCCTCAGGTAAGTTAAAGCATCTCTCTCTCTCTCTCTATATATATATATATATATATATATATATATATATATATATGTGTGTGTGTGTGTGTGTGTGTGTGTATGGTGCGTGTGTTTAATTATAAAATCAATTCGTGTTTTTAAAAGAACTTTTCTGTTTTCTTTATTTAATATTTAACCTTTTTTTAGCCCTTACTATGGCTCAAATATTTTCTTCTTTCCAAATCTTCACATGGTTTCTTTTATTTTCACAGATTTCTATTTCTGCTCGATCTCATCAAAAACCACACCACCCCTAGCATCACCTTCTCTTCCGGCATCACATGCCTCTTGCCCAACATCTTTCATAAACGACCACCCACTGTGCAAACCCTTGCTACAGCCTCTATATTCGTTCTGCAAAATATTAACAAACGTTATTTTCGTAGCTCGCCCCTGTCGGAAGGACAAAAGAAGCTAGATACGGTAGAGATCTGGCCGAAAGACTGGTGGGAGAGGAAGCGACAAAACCAGAAATCCAAGCCCCCAACGGAAAGGTTTTGACTGTTGATGCAGAACAGCGAACAAAAGAATTGTATCAATAATCATGTCCCAACTGAGCGGCGTTCGAACAGTGGCCCCGTTGTTTTATTGACTATTTCACGAAGCAAATCAGTTATAAATATGCCCGCGACTTGTTTCAATTGACTGGCCTGCATAGATGTCTTCGGGTAACCAATCGATGAGAGTTCGAAAACTGTCAAGTTTGGAACATTGCCTGACTCACGTTCTTCAATTTAAGTTGTGGAATTATGGCACAGGTTATTATATCGGTTTTGTATGGAATAAGTTCAACTGTATTGTATTAAGGGAAATATATATATATATATATATATATATATATATATATATATATATATATATATATATATATATGTATGTATGTATGTCTGTATATATATATATATATATATATATATATATATATATATATATGTCTATATATGTATATATGTATATAGATATATGTGTGTGAGTGTGTGTGTGTGTGCGCGCGTATATATATATATATATATAGTTTACGCCAGAATCCCATATCATATGATATTGGTTACAATGGTATCTACATTTACTAATATGATTTATATTATCTGGGCGGTATTTCTGCTCCAGACAATATATTATATTATTATATCGTGTTTGTATGGAATAACTGAAAATCACATGTGCTAAGGGATATATATATATATATATATATATATATATATATATATATATATATATATATATATATATATAGAGAGAGAGAGAGAGAGACATATATATATAGACATAAATATATATATATATAGAGAGAGAGAGACATATATATATGTATGTATATATATGTATATACATAGATATATAAATATGGAAATGCACATATGTATATATATATGTATATATATAAACATATATATATATATATATATATATATATATATATATATATATATATATATATATATATAGCCATAAGTACATATATGTATATATATGTATATGCGTAGATATATAAATATATGGATATGCACACACACAATCACACACACACACACGAACATATCTCTCTCTCTCTCTCTCTCTCTCTATATATATATATATATATATATATATATATATTCATACGTATGTCTGTGATTGTGAGAAAATTTATACATTTACAAGTAAACACAGGGATGTCTCTACGCTTGAAGACAGTCCCAAACAAGGGTGCGCATAGACAAAATGTCGTATTTTTGTCGGTACTCTTATCGACATATGTATATATCCTTCATAAGCATACACGTATGCACACTGACACAGGCATGCATATATATATATGTATATATATATATATATATATATATATATATATATATATATATATATATATATATATATATATGAAGAAATATAGTCGTGCAATAGTTATGGGATAAATGATCAATACCAAAGATAGAGGGTATGTAAATATAAATATAATTGTGAAGAGAGAATTCAACACTCAGAGGCGACAGGCTGTTTCTGGTGTTGTCAAAGTTAACTTTTGTATATATATATATATATATATATATATATGTAGTATCATTATATATATAGTGGGATTAGATGTTTGTTTGAAGGAATTTATATATATATATATATAATTGAACATATAAGTCAACACTTAGAGGCAAAAGTCTGTTTCATACTAGATGCAATCATCAGCCCTGACGATAGCTTCTAGCATGAAACAGACTGTTGCCTCTAAATTTTGACTTCTATGTTCACTTTTAAATTTACACACGCTCTGATATTGAGCACTTTATCCCATAAATATATCACATCTTACGACTGTATTTCTTCATATATATATATATATATATATATATATATATATATATATATATATATATATATATATATGCATGTATATATTCAGAAACACACACACACACACAGTGTCCCCAGATACGTCTCAAATGATAATAGGAAATTAGCGCTACTGGTGTCTATATTGCTATTTTTCCTACACCCATTATATATATATATATATATATATATATATATATATATATATATATATATATATATATATATATATATATGTGTGTGTGTGTGTGTGTGTGTGTGTGTGTGTGTGAAAATATTGTAGAAATTAGGAAAGAAACTGGTTTGGTAAATAATCCAAAATTCCTTAGTATTTTTGTTATTATTTAAAAAAATAGTGCTCGATACGAAAGTAGAGCCTAAATATAATTATTTATTTAAAAATATGATTCCAACTCGCTCATGTAGCGAGTTGGAATCATATTTTTAAATAAATAATTATATATATATATATATATATATATATATATATATATATATATATATATATATATATATATAAATTCCTCCAATCAAACATCAATTTCCACTAGAATGTAGTGTTTAGTGTTGGGATCCACACGGAGAGATTGTGAAAGGAATAAAATAGACTCGGGAGGATTTGAAAAAGGACAAAAAATAAACAATATACAAGAAGTCAGAATAGAGCCATTAACTTTGCATTTTAAAGTGTGCAATTATCAGGAAATCCAGTAAATGAAAGTGAATTCCGCAGATATGAAACTTTGGAATTATAATTTGCGGTTGCATTTTGTGATTTCAACTTTAAAGTGATCCAAAGAAATTGAAATCTAAGTAAAACGCTTGAATTCATATATTCTTGTCACGAGGAAAAAACTCGTCAGAGCAGTTGCCATGAAAAAATATCTGTACAGAAGACATAATGAAGCCACGTCACGTCAGTGAGAAAGTGACTGAAGTCAGGATCAATTACATTGCAGATCCTTCTTTAGATTTTGTCAAGAATATCAAGATGTCCATTAGGAGAAGCACACCAGATATGGCAGCAGTATTCAATGCACTGACGAATGGCAAGATGTATTCTAACGAGGAAAAATTTACACAGTGAGCCAACTTAACTTACAGCAGATGAAACAATTGATTTGATTTATTCACTACATTACACATCAGCGGAACACGTTAAGCCATAAGGTGTCGTACGTTACTCGCCTGGTGTTTAGATGGCAGAAAAGAAAACACTTTTCTTTTGGAATAACCCCTTTTCATTTTACCATTTAATTTTTAATTTGATTTTATGTTTCCTTGTTTTCCTAAGCTATTTTTCAGAATTCGGATAAAATCCAAATATTTTATATATTTTCGCCAGAATGATCAGGTTATCTATATAAATCTCAAAGTCTCTGATTGCTTACGTGTTTGCGTGCTTGGGTTGTGTGTGCGTCCGGTGCATAACGATTTATTTTAATCTGATTTGAAAATATTTAAACTGAATAAGAGGTTAAAATACGAGGTGTTTATATAGTAAGTCTTTTTATTTTAATTTCCTTCAAACACACATTTTTCTAATTAAAATCTTTTTAAGTTAAAGACAGACACAAAGAGATCCTGCTTTGCTGTTTCGTTCTGTTTTTTGTGCATTAAGTATTTATATTTCAACTTTCTTTAAACAAAACAAAATTATTTTAAATGTTTAGAAAACGATTCTTGATATATTTAAAGATATTTTCAAGTGAATATAATTTAACAATATCTTTTGGCATATTATTTTTAAGTAATTTGATTTAAAGTTCAAGTTTATCCTGGACTTATAATCAAAATAAATGATGTAAACAATCAGTAATACGTTACACATAAACTTGTAAACCAGACGAATGAACACACGAACGAATTGAATTATTTAACTGAATCTTAATGAAATTAACTTTCTTTTAAATGGAATATTGAAATCAACTTCAATGTTTTATAACTTGAAATGTCAGTGACCAAAAAGATCACGGGTAGTCTAATTATTATTATTATTATTATTATTATTATTATTATTATTATTATTATTGATTGTTTGATTGATATCCTCTCTGAATCTTAGTCGTTCCGGCCGTGTTTTAATGATCATATTTCAGAGCTTACTCTCAGCTTAGAGACACAAAACCTTTCCCAGTACATGAGTCGTTCCAAGAAGTGTTGCAAACTACTGCCTGCCAGTTATGCCAGGAATCCCCAAGGAGACTTACGAGGCAGAAGATTTCCTGGAAATAGTCCCATGTGTGACAACCACAACATGACCAGAGTAGTGGTAATGGCCGCGTACAAGTATTTCTCGTATATTCCCATGTAGCTTTCTCATTCATCTATGCCTTTTTGTTAGGTTGGTGTAAAAATAATGTCGTTTTTTGACGTTAAAAATACGTTAAAAACGACATTATTTTTGCACCAACAATATTCTTCTTCTTCTTCTTACTCCTCCATCTCCTCCTCATCATCATCTTCTCTTTCTTGAATAAGATTTAAAAATATGTTGTTTATACAGTAATTTAGCAATTTTTCTTTTTTTGGCATTTTGTGTTTACATATACCATAAATGAATGCTGTTACTGGAGTCCAAGTCTGTCCCAGAATTTCTATTCCTATTAAAGGCTGTAAACAATTAATAAAACGATAACATGAACTTGTTGTACCCCCGACCAATGACGACACGAATTAATTGAAATATTTAACTGAATCATAATAATAAAATTAACTCTCATTTCACTGAAATGTTGAAATCCACTTCAATGTTTTATAACCTGAACTGTCAGTGACCCAACGGATTGCGGATAGTCTAGTTTAAATTAAAATTGGTATCAAATCAGCAAATATTGATAGAATTTTTTTTTTCGAATATATTTTCAAGTGTCTTTAAAAAGGATTTTATAATCTCGTAATGTAGCGCTTATGAACGAAATGTCGGACCGGCGTGTCCAGTATAAATTCCATATGAATATATTGGGTTTGCTTTCGCATAAATACAAATGCGTACTATAAAATCTCTGCAAGAATGGTAGACTTAATTGGTGTGTAAATAATTATTTTCCATTTTGCAAACACTTTCGACCCGCGAATGCAAATATGCATAACTGACACTACGCCATTTTTATTTCCAAGTCGTATATTTATATGAAAGTAATTATAATTCAGGTTATCACAGCTGGGAGACATCATGTTATTTCCACAGAAACACATCACCCTAAAATTCCATCCGTTTTCTAAAAGTAAGAGAAAATTTGTATTTAGAGACTTTTTTTTTCAAATAACTGCCAGTGGCTGAAATAGACTTTAGTTTAGTTTTAGAATATTGGAACTTCTGATCGAGCGACAAACAACATGGATCTATTTCCTCTTCATCTGCCACCCATGATTACTTATATCATTACACGCAGAATATTTTAGGATATTCGTGTTTTTTTACAGTATCCTTTTTCAATCTATACATATTTAATCACATAATATGAATGTAAAACTTAATGCGTAAAAACAAGAAATCTAAATACCTCCAACACTGGGTCCACCAGTTATGTATCTTTAACTTCGTCATTAAATAACCCTCCAAGCTTGAGTCACTCTTCTTACTTGTATATAGTAAGCAATGCCATATATAAAGGATTATTCGAAAGTACTTGCATTTAAAAAAAATATAAACAGGAAACAACAGACAAGAGTTTTATAAATGAGGATCACATCATTCTATGGATTAACAGTATTTTAATGCATACATTATATACTATTAGCTTGGTGCAAAAATAATGACGTAATAATGTCGTTTTTTGGCGTATTTTTAACGTCAAAAAACGACATTATTACGTCATTATTTTTGCACCAACCTAATACTAGCAATGGATATCGCCAATAATAGAATTGCTGATTGATTTTACGCGTGATTATTTCTTCGTATATAAATTATATGCTGCCTAATTTTTTATGTTTATAAAATCTATCGATCCGCAGTACAAAAAAATCCTATAAAAAAAAACTACTAAGACATAACACTATATTAATTGAAATATATACTTAGTTCATGACGTATTAAATAAAAACCTTTGTAAAAATAGAAGCCGTGGATTTAGCACATCACAAGAAAAAATTTCAAATAAAATTCTCACTTAAAATTTTGAAAAACTTAGCGTTGCGTATTTGCACGTTCCAATATTGTATACAACCGTCAATAATAGCACATTCTCAAAAAAACATATTTCAGTCTACAAACAATTATTTCGTCTCCAAGATTTGATTTTATAAGAAAAAGATATGCCTGACGATGAATAAAGGATTATTCGAAAGTACTTGCATTTAAAAAAATTATAAACTGGAAAAATCAGACAAGAGTTTTATAAATGAGGATCACGTCATTCTATGGATTAACAGTATTTTATGCATACATTATACACTACTAGCGATGGATGTCGCCAATAATAGCATTAATATTGCTGATTGATTCTATACGTGATTATTTCTTTGTGTATATATATATATATATATATATATATATATGAAATGGACAAAGTCCGACAATTATTTTAATACATTTCTATGCTTAACATTATTTTTATAGATACAAATATTTAAGTAAATGCTCTGTTCATAACAAACAGTATTAAACAACATTTACAGACGCGAATGTCCTAGAAATTGGCATAGAAAATATTCGTCCTGCGACAGGATTCGAACCTGTATTCTATACGGAATCGTCATTTAACCTAACATGCTTTTTTACCGATTTGCCCACAGAGGAACGTTCGGTGTGCAAGGTCGAATTTACTGCTTATAAACTTCAATCGTCCATGAATCTCTCACGTATATTCATATCTGCTCATGGCGTATCAAATGTAAGCAAATGACGTCGCACATTATGAAATGCACAAATATGTTAAGATATTTTTAAGTTTAACATCTTTTTATTATAAACAGAGCATTTACTTAAATATTTGTATCTATAAAAAGAATGTTAAACATAAAAAATGTCTTAATATATATATATATATATATATATATATATATGTATATGAATTTATTCGAAAATTATAACATATATATGTTATAAAATCACTACAAAAATATGTTTTGTTTCAACACTTCTGGTGTTTTCTTCGGTGAAGGTTTTGAATGTACATTCAACACATTCACTTGAGAAAACACGAGAAGTGTTGAAAAAATGGCTATTTTACAGTGATTTTATATTTTTTTGTTATAATTTTCGTATGAATGGGGATATATGCTCTACTCTGTATTAAGCAAGCTTTTAAAAAGTGTATTTGTTTGATATTGGAATTTATTCCGTATACACCAATCCTATACTTGTGTATATATACATACATACATATTTGCAAACAGTGACTTTTGAAAAATATTAAGACAAAATAATTATATGCTAACATATATATATATATATATATATATATATATATATATATATATATATATATACTGTATTAATTTTAAGAAGGGATGTCAGGGAAACAGAAAGAGAAATGGATTCATCTAAGGTGATATATAGTAATAGCCTGTTCGCCTATCCATCTTGGGGGATATACATCCGATGTCATGTCAAAAACATTATCGTACATTAATTACAAGAGATTAAGGACAAGAGTAAAATAAGTATAAGAAAATCAAAAGTAATGTCTCAATATTCAAAATGTCTTCCTCGAAATCGTCTGCTTTCTCTTCAAATGTAGAATATCACTTTTAAATGTTGCTACATATGACGGAATAGTAGAATCTTATAACGTAAGATTGTGAACATTCAAATCTAGAACAAATTCCATCTCTTGATGAAATGCTTATTTACAGTGGCGCAAAATAAAAGTACTCAAACACTGACGCCCTGTAAATTTGAAACTCTGATAGGATTTATTTAAATTCAATGCAAGAAGTGCACTTAAAGAAAAAATATTCCCTCTTATCCAGACACACCCAACGAGAAAAGCTTAGTAGCAGTCAATCTACTAACGTTTAAAATAACAGATACATATTAACTCATTGCATGTAGTTAATAAAAAAACTTATCCTTACTGAAACTCCAATATATATATATATATATATATATATATATATATATATATATATATATATATATATATATATATATATATACATATATAATAATAATAATAATAATAATAATAATAATAATAAATAAATATAAATAAATGTAAGTGCAAGTGTTCACATGCATGTATATATATATATATATATATATATATATATATATATATATATATATATATATATATATATATATATAAAACTTGTAATTACAAACAATAAAAATAAATATAAATGATTGTATGTGCAATGCTCACATGCACACACTCACACACACACACATATATATATATGTATGTGTGTGTCTGTGTATAGTATATATGTATGTATATATATATATATGTATATATATATATATATATATATATATATATATATATATATGTACATGGAGTTCAACTATATAACGAAACATCTATTCCTATTAAAAGCTGTAAACAATAAATAAAATAATAACAGAATTTTGTAAACCAGACCAATGTGTGTGTGTATATATATATATATATATATATATATATATATATATATATATATATATATAAGTCGAATCTATTGCATTAACTTACATTGGGAAAGGTATTAAACCAATTCTGCTTCCAGCTATGAGTAAACAACAGGTCTGTGTTCTTTAGCCTCAATAGAAAACTGGACACTAAGAAGGACACCTCTGAATTCAAGACCTGCGGAGGGTCGAATGGTGACATTGTAGCATGTAATGGACGAGGTCTCTCTATTCGCCCCTTCAAAACCTGCGTATGGTTTATACAAAGTCTTCACCACCATAATTAAATCATATGTACTGGTGTTTGGCGGTCGGTTCATAGAGTTACCACTATATATATATATATTTATACACACACAAGCACACACACACACACACACACATATATATATATATATATATATATATATATATATATATATATATATATATATATATATATATATATATAGTTTATGCAAACCTAGGTAATCCGGATGGGTAGACCCAAGGAGGATGATATCCGGAGATCTCAATGTAAAATTCCGAGCAAATATGTTTGAATAAAAACAGACCACTTTAAGGTTCCATGTAATAAATTATTTCACCACAACCCCTTTAACAGGGCTCTGAATCATCAGACTTTACTTCCAAAGGTTGAAATGAAAAATGAAAAGAAACTCACGTTTTTGATGGACCTCATCAAGCATATGTAAAATTAATGAAGTGAGTACTTTAAAGGGCATATTTGGGAGGTTTAGGTTTGATATAGAAATATGCCCTTTAAAGTAACGCGAATTAACAGCATCTAAGAATTTGAATGAAACCTGTCCTCGTGGAATGTGTTTATTAGGGTTGTTGTAGCTTCTTCCTTTAATGTCGGTCTTCTTCCTCACCCCTTAGCCATCTATATCTAGAGACAAGACGCGTTAAATTTAAGCAACGTCTAGCCGACACACATTGGGGTTAAAAATAAGGAATTGAAATGGTACATATAACAAACTCATATCTTGTCTCCCACCTTACTTCCACACTTCGTTAATTTTACATATGCTTGATGAGGTCCGTCAAAAACGTGTGAATTTCTTTTCATTTCAACCTTTGGAAGTAAAGTCTGATGATCCAGAGCCCTGTTAAAGGGGTTGTGGTGAAATAACTTATTACATGGAACTTTAAAGTGGTCTGTTTTATTCATATATATATATATATATATATATATATATATATATATATATATATATATATATATATATATATGCAGCAACTTCTCTTTTAGGCAGGTATATATGTGTGTGTATATATATATATATATATATATATATATATATATATATGTATATATGTTTATATATATGTATATATATATATATATATATATATATATATATATATATATATATATATATATTCACATACATGTATTGTATGTTAAATCACACGGTAGGGAAGTATTTATTGGCAGGAATAGAATGTAATCTTTAAGAATGGATATTCCGATTTTAAATCCGGTGAGGGTGCAAAAGAAAACACACACTCTATACTTTTTCTCAAGAATTCAATGCAATTCTGTTAGCAAATTAAACGAATCTTTTGAGAGTCAAGAACGCCCGGATCTCGAAGAGACATGGTACGATGGTTTGATGACATTTGGTGGCTTTGTATTGTTAAAGAGATTATCGCTGCTACGCATGGGTTACCCCATGTCGGTCTAAACAAATAAGCATTAAGATTCGCTTTTGGCACTGTAGCCGAGACACTCTGGCTGGTGGGGTGTTTTTTCCTTATATAAATACAATTTGTAAATACCGATTCACTGGAACGTTGATGGAAAGTATATTGTATGAAAAAAAAGAGAACTGTTTATTATTTTGAAAAGGGAGGCTTTTTACTCTGCACACAAAAGCAGGAAAAGTAAAGCGAAAGCAGTTTCATATGAGTACTCAGCCAGAGAGTTTGAGACAGCATATCATTCAGTGTCGGTTGTATTTTTTTCAGTGGTTTCTCGGTCTTTGATGCAGACATCAGGATATCCCTCTCATTCGGAGCAAAAATTGCTTTATCAGTTGCTGATATCCTGTTTGACTTTTCGCTAACAAAATTAACATAAACATGCTCGCACGCACACGCACACGCACACGCACACGCACATATACATGGATTTACAATACACTTACTTTTCTTCTCTTCCAACTTTTTCTTTTTCCTTCTTCTTCCATCTTCCCACCCACCTACTCTCTTTCCATTACATCCAACGTCGAAAATAGTAATGTAGCTTAATTTAGTTGTTTACTTTTTTTTAATTATGAAATGCGTTATATGGTAATTTGATAAAAAGTATCACCTGAGGATACAGTAAGATGTTGGATATTAGGGTGGAATTGTTTATAAATTCTCAATGCATGTTTTTTTCTTATTTTGTTCGGAAAACAGTATTTTATACTGTCTCAGCCATTTTCAAGAACTATGTGTTTTCTGTGAGGTAGGCCAGATTTCGTTGGCTTTCTTTAGAAAGCTAAAATTATAAATGCTCTAAGTTCACGTCATTGGTTGCAGTTCGGAGACCGCAACAATTAGCGGTCCTGGGTATGGCGATAAACTACATCCGCATGATCGATGGTGCCAATGAACGTCATTCGGTCGAAGAACTACGAGTCGTGAATTGTTTTCGTGGCTCAAAAGTGCCGGAGGACAGTCCACGCATCAGCAGACCATAGGATATTCGAAGTGATAATTTACTAAAGTAATAAATGTGTACAATCAATGATGAACACAACCTGTAGCATTAAAAGCAAAACGTAGCCTTTTGTTTATTCCTTAGTGTGGACAATGATTGCTTCACATTTGGAGGTAAATAAAGTCGTAATACATTACGAATTGTTAAAACTGCGTGAATCTGGTACTGAAGGGCTTTGCAGTTGTTAAATAAGAAGTCACAGAACACCAGTGAAAGCGAAGACAATGTAACTGGAAAGGCATGTCTCTTTATTATTTGGTTACAATAACAAAAAACAAAAACCCGTCCTGGGTAAGACGATGAACTACATCCAACAGCACGGACTCTGATCAGGAGGTTTTGAGAAGCGTGGAACCACTTCTTAATTGCTGGTGTTCCCAGGTCGAACCTGACCCGGGGTGGCTGCACCTGTTACGGTCCCAGCTAAGGGAAAATTGTTAACCCCGAAACTTAGGTAAAAAGCATTATAAAAGTGTAAAAATAGGTTTTAATATCAGAAATAAATTTTTACAGAAAAAAATGTTACCAGCTATGTTTTTGAAAAAAATAATATTACCAGCTATACGTTTTTGAAAAACAATATACATTTTGAGGAAAAATATTAACAGAAATAGATTTTTGACAAAACAAAAATATTACCAGGATAAAAAAAAAAGTTGTCGGCATTAAATGACACATTGAGTTTGATATGCCGTAAAACAAAACAAACCAAACCAAAACAGTTAGATCATTTGTGCATGACGTTACAGATGAAAAGATATGGTGTTGTCGAATTTCGTGAAAATGCAGGCCAAACTTTCTAAAAGGAAAACAGCGGCGCACAAACCGAAATTGACTTGCAATTATCGCATCATGAACCCACTGAAGAATGCAAACATCAGTCAAAATACAATTATTTTATATGACGTTAGCATTTCGTTCCTGCCGGAGGAAAGCAGTTCAAAATAGTAACGCAGGCTATGCAGAATCATTTTCCATAATAAAATCTCAAGAAAGATCTGCGTAAGAGCTTAGATGTTAATTTCACTTGTAATGTTACTGCAGAAATTGATCGAACTTCTAATGAGTGAAGTCGTGATTGTCCCAGTAGACCTTAAAAATTATTGAAAACTGCCCTAAAAAAAGAAAACGCTTAAGGCAATCCTTCATTTAAATAGCGAATAATGAACTGTCAAAAAATTGTGCTTCACTTAAATAGCGTAAAATAATCTCTAATTTTATATATTTAAATGATTTTCATTGTGAATATCACTTTGGCCAATATGTATCTGTATATATATATATATATATATATATATATATATATATATATATATATATATATATATAAATGTGTGTGTGAAAACTTTGTGTATATAAGTGTTTGTCTGACGATCGCAAAAGCGTGAAACCCAGGTTCACAAACTCACATCAGTCCAACCAAATATGTATATATATATATATATATATATATATATATGGGGTTTCGGTATGTGTTTCGGTGTGTGTGTGTGTGCTGAAATAATGAGTAGTAAGGTTTTTTTGTTTTGAGGTATGAAACGTATTCTAATTCTCCTCTCTCTCCCTCTCTCCCTCTCCCTCTCTCTTCCTCCACTATCCCTCGCTCTCTCTCTCTCTCTCTATATATATATATATATATATATATATATATATATATATATGGGGGTTCGTGTGTGTTTCGGTGTGTGTGCATGTGTGTGTGCGTGCGTGCGTGCATGTGTGTGTGTGTGCTGAAATAATGAGTAGTAATTTTTTTTTTGTTTTGAGGTATGAAACTTGTTCTCATTCTGCGTCTCGAACTCATTCTCCTTTCTCTCCTTCTCTCTCTCCATATATATATATATATATATATATATATGTAACCACGGCAATAGCGTATTCGGTGTTATTCAGCCGGATTCCTTAATTCGGCAAGCAGAGACTCTGAAAGAGGACATTGTGCAATATATTTAGCATGTAAGCCATATTGTTTCAGATCGGTGTGTTGTTTATGCTGAAGAAAATCATCTTTGGGGTATATTGTCATTGGGTTTGTATTCCTCAGCAGCATTTTTTGGAGGTCAGCGGTAAAAAAACAATTCTCGAATTTTCAGCATTTATTTACTGCGTATTCAGCCATAACACGTTGTAAAAGCGTTTAATTTTAATAAACGTATAAACATTGGTAATTAATTTTACGCTATTCTATTTCCATTCTCTAAAGCGCCTCGTTGTTGGGCATATATTCCGCTCAGGGTATCCTCAGCATCTTTCTGTAGAACCACATTTCTGTTGCTTCAAGTCTCTTCATCCTTGAGGAGATTGTCCTGCGTTTGATGACATATAATTGGACATATATCACGCAACATTCGGTACTCTTTTCATTGTTTCCAACGAAATGGCACTATTAATACTCTGATTATATTTAAATCTTTGTCGCTGTGGCCAAGTTTATAAAATATGCATTATTTTTAGAATCACAATACAATCGGATTTGTATTTGCCTTCTTTCTTTTTCTTTTTTTCTTTTCTTGTTCCTTTTACTTCGGTAGTGGGGTTGATTTCTTGATAATATTAAAGATTACAAAGACAGCTAATATGTACAGAGTTTATAAAACTGCATTCAAAATAACAATGCATTGAATTATATTATTGTGAAATTTGTAAAAAAAAAATCAGTTTACTATGAAACAAGGTAAAAAGAAAACTTTTTTTACTTTTTTCTAATAATTTTCTTTGAGTGTTTGGATTTTTCTTCTCTGCGCATGCGTACGGCGCAAGTCTCTTCATCCACCATTAATCTTGCCTGAGAGTTATGAGTGTCAAGTCTCGTCTGGTTCTATGTATCAGAAAAGCTGGGTCCAAACTTAAGAACGACACACGATACCAAATTTTGCCATCATCATTATTTTTATGGCGTATTTTTCACTTTCTCCATTTAGGCATTGTCTACATCTATTCATCATAATATTACTTCTTCCTGTCTTATTTTCTTGATGGCATCTGTGTTTCTTCAACGCAGCCATAAGTAGACGACATTTTCTTTTGTACTTCTGTCTCACGGATTTTGTCTGAGTTTGAGAACCAGATTAAGTTTATAGCGTATTTAACAGTGAAGACATTAAAGATGTATAATAAAATTGCATTATATATATGTAGTTGTATATATATATATATATATATATATATATATATACATATACATACAACTACATATATATATATATATATATATATATATATATATATATATATATATATATATATATATATATATATATTTATATGTTGGTATAAAATGACAATTGGAAAAAAGATCTTAGATTTTGCCGAGGCGTTTCGTCTTCCGGCTTTTCAAGCCAAAAATGAAATCGAAATGTTCTTGTTGTTATAGTTACAAAAAAAAAATACAAATTTAAAAAGATAGACGTTTCTGTCTAAGCCTTTTTTTCTGGTTAATGTAAATTACCTTTATAGTAAGAGATTTGTTTTTTGTTTTTTTTTCCATGTCAACAATATAGTTAAATTCCCAGATCAATTCTTTGGACAAGACAGATTGGTATAAAATGACAATTGGAAAAAAGATCTTAGATTTTCTCTTAGGAAGAAACGGCCGTCCAGTGCTTTTTGCATTCTGTTGAGGTTTCTTCCAGACTCGATGAATTACATAATTATGATTATTTCAAATCCTCCTTATTATTTTATCTGTATATCCTTGCTTGAACCGGCTTCAAATGCTCTGGACTGAGTGGCTTTGTAATATGTGACTAAGCGGCGCTATATCGAGTCTAATTTGTTACCGCTTCGTCACCGAGGCCCGTTGGTACAGTAGGTAGACTCGATGAATTACTTATGTATGTGTGTGTTTGTGTGTGCGCGCGTGTGTGTATGTGTGTGTGCCTGTGTTTGAGAAAGAGGGACACCGTAAGAATAATTGTGTAATCCCTGCAAAGGGCGAATTAGTTCAATGAAGAACAGAGAAATAAAATTTGAATTGCGATGTAAAGGTGTTTATTTTCGCGCAAATGTCTCTGTTCCAGAGTATTGCTTTATTATTCAATCAAAGTCCATTTTTATCACTGAATATCTTAAATAGGTGTAATCATAAATCTGAAACCGTGTGTGTTAAAATAACACTTGCTTTTATAAATACAATACTTTAATATTTTACATGCTTTTTTTAGTAAATGATGAGGAAAATAGGTTATGTCCAAATTCTCTTCTTCACATAACATTCTGTAATCTGAAAAGGTAGAAGAAAATGGTGAAGGCTGAAACCTGCATTATGCATATTGAAAATTGGAATATCGATATGTGAATTAAAATATCGATTAAATCCGAAAATAATAAAAGTAGACTATTCACATGTTCGTTTTAATATATACAAGGTGAAAAAAAATCACAATTCTATACACGTTTTCACAAATGTTCTTCGTTTAATCAGGAATATATGTCGAAGTATAGTTTAAGGTGTAAGTTATTTATGGGATAAAGTGCTCAATATCAGAGATACAGCGTGTGTAAATATAAAAGTGAACAATTACGTTAACACTCAGAGGCAACAGGCTGTGTTATGCTAGACGCAGTCATCAGGCCTGCTAGCATGGAAACAGCCTGACGCCTCTGAGTGCTGACTTCAATGTTCACTTATATATATATATATATATATATATATATATATATATATATATATATATATATATATATATATATATATTAAATTTGCATAATATTATTGCTCACCCGTATCACGTGTCGAAGTTTCATATACAATACAATCTTGAGGTGCAGATTCGAGACTTATAATCTGTATATTTATTGATATATACTAAATAGACCTGTTATAATACAACGATCACTCAATTTATTTTATACATATATATATATATATGTATATATATATATATATATATATATATATATATATATATATATATATATATTATGAAATAAATAAATAAATAATGAGATCATTTTTAAAATTTAATGAAAATTACATTTAATATTTTAATATGAAGGATTAAATAAAGACTTCATAAATAACGACGAGAGAGATAAAAATGACATTAGGCTTAAGAAAAAGAACGGATAAGTATTCGCACACACATTCTCTCTCTCTCTCTCTCTCTCACACACACACGAACACACACACACAAACACACACACACACACACATATATATATATATATATATATATATATATATATATATATATATATATATATATATATATATATATATATACGGTTTTATTAAAAATCACTTAAAACTTCCTTCCATATTCTTGAGGTTAAAGTAAATTCAACTTTTGATTGTTTCACTGATCAAAGCCCCTCATTCACGAATTATTTCAAAATGGACGTTTTACAATATTTTGATATATATATATATATATATATATATATATATATATATATATATATATATATTCTCCATTTCGACGGATTAAAGCTCTCTTTCTCTATATCTATATCACTTTCCTTACCAACTCTCTCTTTCTTACGTCTAAACACGCACACACACACGCAAAAACACATACACATAATTTATCATTTGAGCAGCAAGAATTCATTCAAACCATTTATATAAAATTCCAACCAAAATGTCTGTGTATTCATCTTTTCATTATATTTTTCCTATTTGAAAAAATAGGGATTGAAGTTATGAATAAATTGGGGAGGTTAATATTTTTTTTCTTCTTATATTCATTCAAGTACTTTCGATTGTTATAAAACGGATGTTCACACTATGCCAAGCAAGATTCATGATTTTCTGTTTAACGGTTACGAATGTCATTTTGAAATCATTCCATTTCTTATTCCGGCAGTGTAAAAGCCGATAATTTGCTCAAATATTGTTTACCATACAGATAATACTCACTCTTGACAATGGATGTTATAATCGAAAGTACTTCAATCAATATGGCAAGCGAATCGTCATTTGTATTTGTTTCTATTAAATCTATTTATATAGAGCACTCTAAAAACATGGGCCATAATATATTATCTCGAACAAATACTATGGTTTTCCATTTCGATATTTAATATTTGTGAAAGACAATACCGTATCTGTAACAGTACAGTCATATATATATATATATATATATATATATATATATATATATATATATATATATATATATATATATATATATACGTACACACACATATTAGGTTGGTGCAAAAATAATGTCGTTTTCTCACATATGTTACTATGTGAGAAAACGAAATTATTTTTGCACCAACCTAACATATATATATATATATATATATATATATATATATATATATATATTGATAATATTAGTGGTAAATATACACATACATATGCAATCATATATCTAAAATATATAAATATATATACTTACATGCATACATACATAAATACACATGCATATATATTTGTATAAAAAATAAAGAATGTGTGTTTCATTAAAGACGTCAGAAAAGTTATTCCAAGTATGCATTTTATAAATGTTTACTTTTCTGGACTCAGAGTCTGTAAAAACGCTCCAAATGTTTTTTTTTAATTCTGAGAGCTTTCGGCTATACTTTTTGCCATCATCAAGGATGTTTTTATTTTTGGTTTTTACCTGGGTCTATGGGTTGTGTGTATATTTTTAGAGTTATAGTGGCATTTTATTCTCCGACCACATCATATTGTCGCGGTGTTCGTACTAAATAAATGTTGGCTCTTTTCTTTTTTATTATAAAGATTCCATTTTTTAAATATTTGTTACATATGAATAAGGTTATTATTTTCTATTTTCTACTAATATGTTTCAGATATTTGCGTGTTTAAATGGGTTCTAATGGATCTGTGTTCGGATAGATGCTATGTAAGGCGTCTAGATATGCATGTAGTAGTGTGTCCTATGTAATTCTTTATGAGTTCGGTTTGATCAGGAACTCAGTTCCTTAAGGGAAATTTGTAACTGATATATAATTTTCGTTCGTTGTCGTTTTGATTTTGCTGGTGTGTTGGTATTTTTGAGGATGAGGTAAATTTTTTTTCAATTTTTTGTAGTATATAATTAATTTAACTTTTTTTTGTTCGGCTCAATTGGGGTAGTGTATTTCTTTCTGATAATTCTAAGTGAATATTCAACTTGTTTGCTGCTGGCGTGCATTTGGCTTTTGTGGAAAATATTTGTATTATTTTTCACTGTGTTCACTATTATTATTATTAATATTTGCTCTAGTATGTACTTTAATGTAACATGTAAAATTAAGAGATTGCTGCCTAAACACTATATATATATATATATATATATATATATATATATATATATATATATATATATATATATATATATTAAAGAAAACAGATAACTTTAAGGTCTCATTATAATAATTTATTTCATCAGAGCCCTTTTAAAGGACGCCGGATCATCTGATATCACTTAAAAAAACGAAGCGAAATATATATATAAATATATATATATATATATATATATATATATAGGGAATCTTTATGTTGTCTTTTTCTTAATTATTTAATTAATATTTGCTCTGGTGTCACATTGAGCTCTCTGGATTACATCCTCTTTGGAATTATCCACACGTATTCCGAAACCCTTTATTCCAAATATATATATATATATATATATATATATATATATATATATATATATATATATATATATATATATATATATATATATATATACATATACATATATATACATATATATATATATATATAGGATAAAGAAAAAATGGAAAACTTTACACATTGAACGTTTCGCTTTGATACTATTATATATATATATATATATATATATATATATATATATATATATATATATATATATATATATATATGTGTGTGTGTGTGTGTATAAGAAGTAAAGTCTATGTAAATTTTAACATTTTTCTTTAATGTATTTTTCGTTGTTCAGTCAGTCCTACCAGAACTAAATCAACATTTCACTTTGACGTCTATTCCCTTTTATGTTGTATTTTTTTTAAAACTTTCTTTTGTTTGTTTATGTCTTGGACATAAAAACAGATCCAGTCTCCAGATCTCAGCATAAACTAACTCAGGAAAAATTCATGTCGTCTGCAATTTCTCATTTCTCGTTGCGTCTGGCTGACTATCATTTCTCCCACGTCGCATGATAAAAGCGAATATTTGCTTTCTCTTCACTCAAATTAAGGAGACGCATATTTCATGAACGTTTTCAAATAATGTTAAGGAAATCTTAGAAGCTACAAAGGCAGTCCAATTTTCGAGAGATATCATTGAGACGTTAATATGATGACGCTGTATTGTTGAAACCGATGACAGAAAATGTGAGGCAAAAACTCGAATGCGCATTGCAATAACGAACGACGCCTTTTAGAAAATAAGTGTTAAAATATGGAAACATATACGTGAATAAAATGAAATATTACTGGGATTCCATGTAATTTAGAAAATTAGAAAAATGACTCCAAGTAGGCACCAAGTGGAAGATATTTGATTCATTTAAAAACTTTAAGAATATATAAAATAATGACGTAATAATGTCGTTTTTTGACGTTAAAAAATACGTCAAAAAACGACATCGTTACGTCATTATTTTTCCACCAACCTAATAGTTCTACGGAAAGGTCTTCACACAAGCTACTTTCTTTAGTTCCTTCAATACACAACTTCATATCTAGGTCCCGCGATTTCAAGTGCGAATATTAGTCATCCTTATTCACTTCCTATTTAATTAGTAAAAGTAAGGTCTACGGAAACAACTTCTTTCCTCAGAATTTTTATTTGTCAAACAGACCTTAGATGAAAGTTCCCCAATCTCTGCAAAGGTAATTCAAATCTGTACATGGGTCAATCGTTATTTATCCTCTCTGACCACATCGAACGCCATGGTTGATGCTTGTCTCCGTGAGAGCGGCTCACTGACCTTTCTTGGTCACACGTATTCGACTGATTTGTAGTGGAACAACTACATTGAATGAATAGCTGCATCTACTGCAAGGAAACATGGTTCACTCTGTCGTGCCTAACATATTTCTCGTCAGAGTTCATCTCACACATCTACAAATCTACCATTCGTCTTTGCATTGAATACTGTTGCCATATCTGATCTGGTGCCCCTACCGTTCATCTTGAGGTTCTCGACAAAATCCAAAGAAAGATCTGTGATGTAATCGGTCCTGATTTGTCTTCTCGACTTCGGACACGTTTTCAGAGATAAGATGTCGCTTCCCTCTGACTTTTCTACAAATATTTTCCTGGCTGTTGCTCTAACGAGTTTTTTTTTTTCCCAGTTGGCCGAATTACATGAATTTACTACTAGATTGTAATCTAGGTCTCATCCATTTAATATTAAAATATTAGGTTGGTGCAAAAATAATGTCGTTTTCTCACATATGTTACTATGTGAGACAACAATATTATTTCTGCACCAACTTAATAGTTAAATCTAACCGCCACTTCTACTCCAACAGTTTCTTTCACAATACTTCCCGACAATGGAAAAGACTTTCTTCTCAATTGTTTCCCTAATTAAAATCGTCAACAATTTAAATGCAAGGTCAGTCGGCGCCTTCTTTTCCTTCGATCCCTGTCCTTTTTTCCTTTCTTCAGCCCCAACTAGATCCGCTCTTTTCACTCACGTTCACACTCCGTAACCCCATTCGTGTCAATAGCACTCCTGCCTTGCGTAAAAGATTATACTCAATATATGTACTTATTACTCCTCTTTTCTACTCTATTACAACAACCACATTCACTACCCCTCTACATTTAGGGGCTTTTGAGAGTTGTATTTTTCGAACAATAATACAAATAAACGTCTTCAACTCAAGAGTTGACCCTGTTCTATCAGAGAATATCATACTATACAAGTTTTACTCGCTCGGTGTACGCATCTACAACAATTTCAACAACATTTATTCACCCTCTTCCTTGACTGACATTTGGGCCTTATATTAGGTGAATTTTCGTATAAAATAATACTGCGTCCAGAACATGTAAAAATACTAGTATTTTAAAAGAGATTCTTAGGATTGAAAAATCTTTAAAATCTTAGCGAAGAAAAAATCTTAAATTTGAGAAAATATCTTAAAAGCAAATGCGTACCCCGGTATTTTCTTAGCTCAGATTTCTCGAATCTGCAAGCCGGTAGACGTAATACACAGTGCTTAATGGATAAACGTAGGGCGTCTATTTCAAATACGAAGTATACAGTGTAATAATGTTTTAATTATTAAAAAATTATTAAGATAAATCAGTTAATTCTAGGAATGAAAACAATGATTTTGTTTTACCAAAAAAAAAAAAAAAAAATTGCTGAATAGTAATTGTACATAGGAAATCGAGATTAAACTGAGAAAACTTTGACCAGAATTGTATCTCTTGTGTACTTTGATTTGGTTTGTTTTAGGACATATGAACTCCTTGTGAGTCATTTAATGTTGAAGTTTAATTTTCTTGAGAGCATAATTAATTTAATTTACAAAAGTGTATTTCTTCTAATATTTACTATAAAAATGCATCACTGGGAGTCTTACTTTAAAAAAATGTTTATTTTTATAGTTTAATGGTGTTTGTTTTTTGGTTTGTGGGTTTACTATTTGCAAGTCGCTTAGGTCCTAACAAGTGCTACCACCCCTAGTCAGGCTGAACCTGAGAACAACAGCAAGAGTTGGCACTATGCTTCTCAAAACCTCCCGATCAAAGACCTTTACATCGGATGTAGCTTGTCTTCATACCCTGGTCGCTGTATCACTTGCATATTTGGCTTACTATACTGGCAGATAGTTTTGAAAGTGTGGGTTAATATTGCTAATTGCGGAAAAAAGATAATTCACAAATATTGACTTTGTTATAATTAACATCAATTAACATTTAAAAATTTCAATAGGTAAATCATCAAATCAAATTCAGAAATATTAATCGGGAAATACAATGAAGTGAACTAGTATCATGTGAACATATAAGGGAGAGTGCTTATCTAAATATAAAAGTTGATATTATGGTCATCGTCCAGCGGGAACAGGTTGTTGCATGCTTAAACGGACGCTGCAGGGCAGGTTTAAGCATGAAACAATGTATCGCCGCTGGGTGTTGATCACAATGTCAACTTTTATATTTACATAAGTTATATGCCTTATATTGGGTATTTTAACCGGTAAATATGACATACCATAAAACTATTTTTTATATATGTGTTCCTTATACCGCATGACGACGCAGAGATTCCCGTAGGGTCCGTTTACGATACACTGGAGTTGAGGTACTGAAGATAACATCAATAAGCAAAGTGACAAACCCTATATTTGTATTATTTCTCTCTTTCTCTTCACACACACACACATATATATATATATATATTTGTATTATTTTTCTTTTTCTCTTCATATATATATATATATATATATATATATATAAGTATACATATATATATATATATATATATATATATATATATATATATCCGTTTGTAAATTTCAAAGAACCAGTTCTGTCTGTTCCATTTGTTCTAAGTCTTTGAACAAGATGTTGGGATTTAAATTGTGAATAAAAACTACAATTTTATCTTGTATTTTGTTGTTTTTGCTCAAGTACATTGGTCCGACCCTGTCATTTTCAAGAGCAATGTGCAGCCTGTGTCCTGGGTAATATTCCGTTGGTGGCACCCTCCCATAATCTGAAAAGCTAAATCTTTCATATGAGCCACGGTAAAAAAAAAAATTCTAAGCCTCACCCAAAAAGAAGAACCACAGCTGGACTTTTTTTTATTATGGCAACATACTAATAATTATAAAATCAGACAACAAACTAATTCAGAATTCTG
Organism: Acanthosepion lycidas; assembly: GCA_963932145.1. Classification (NCBI taxonomy): domain Eukaryota; kingdom Metazoa; phylum Mollusca; class Cephalopoda; order Sepiida; family Sepiidae; genus Acanthosepion; species Acanthosepion lycidas. Next base: position 16,062,450 of record OZ010601.1, on the reverse strand, counting down.
TCTTAATTTCTATGAAAATGAGGTCCATACAAATATAATAGGTGTGCAACAAATTTTTATCGACAAAACAGAGGTCCGAGCAGTCGTACGTTACCTGCAAAAGAAATGTATGAAACTCAGGGAAATCGATGAGGAAACAGTACGGACACTGGCCGAGGATCCCACTTCCTTTAAACCTGTAAAATAGTGGGCTCCAGAATTCAAGCGAGCAAGGGACAACACATGTTAACTCTCGGTCAGGTCGTCCAAAAACCTGAACCACTAATGAGCAAGATGATACCATTCAGCGTATGATTTTGGATGACATGTGACTTACTGTTCAACAGATCGGTAATACATAGGCATCCATATATAATCCATTTATTTTCAACTGAGATCTTGCGGAAGAGCAATGGGTATGGAAAATGGGTCTTAAGAATGCTGACACCAAAGTAGAAGCTAAAAAGAATAGGCATTTCCAGGACATTCGCTTCCAGTCAAACACCGCAGATTTATAACTGAAGATGATACCTATATATTATACTTTGGAAAATGAATCAAAGTTTTAGAACCAATACTGGAAGCACTCTGTGTCTCCTGCCTCGAAGAATTTCAGGCTGGCCATGTCTGTTGGCAATGTGATGCCTACTGTTTTCCGGATTCAGATGGTGTAATCATGATAGACTACATTGAAAACGGGTAAACTATTAACGGATCATATTGTGCAATAGAATTAAGGCAACTGAGAGAAACAATCAATTCAAAACACAGGGAAGCTTAGGACAAATATGCTCTTGCACAGGGATAACTCGTCCGTCAAAATTGCTCAATTTGCTGTAGCTTTAAGTAGCCAAATGTGGCTTTGAACTGCTACCTCATCCGCCTTACACATTAGACTTAGCTCCATCTGGCTTCTTCCTATTTCCTAATCTCAAAACACACGTGCGTGGTCGCCATTTTTGAAACAATGATGTTATTAGTTGTGCAGTGGGGAAGTTTTATTTGGGTGGGGGCAGGAGTTCACCTTCTTACGTGATGGGATTTTAATGTTTAAAAATAGATGCACCAAGTCGATTTATGTCAATGTGTGCTGTATTGAAAAATATTAAAAAAAAAAAAAATCTTTCTTGCTTCTCCTACTCCTTCTGCGAGAATCTTAGACCTTTTTGAACGACCCTAGTACCATGTTGTTAACGTCGTAATAACGATTTGAATCTGAATTCTGTTACTTCCCAACTTGATGTAACGAAGAAAAACAAAGCAGGAAAAGTTAATATATTTACCCGGCAGCTCCTAATATCTACAATCGGAAAACGTAAATTTACGGAATACAAAATTAATGAAAAACTGCATTATTGGAATGAGAACATCTGAAAAGACTTAAAAAATAAAACTTAATACGAACTATTTTTCCATTCCGTACACAATGCGTTAAAACACCAACTGAAAATGATTCAGATCAGTACATCGATGTTTATTTAGCACAAAATGGTTTCCATCTGTCTCACACAAAAGCGATGAAGACGTCTGGGAACGAAATCAATCAATTATTCATTTGCTAGATGTCACTGATACGGACATTCACGAAAATATGACTACACGCACACACACATACACAGCCATATATATATATATATATATATATATATATATATATATATATATATATATAATTATTTATTTAAAAATATGATTCCAACTCGCTACATAAGAGGTCTCATGTTTCAAAACAAGAGCCGAAAACTTCAAAATAATATTTGAATTAACTTGAGTTAAAGTAGGCTCTTTTTGGGAATGACTTATTTCTGAAATTTACGAGTTTTAATAGTATGGTCAGAATTGAAATCAAAAATTTCCATGGTAACATCAAGGGTGAATTGTTTAGAATAGGCAGGGGTGGGGGTGTTAATAATTTGTATCAGTATAGAGTTACTTTCATAGATGCCGGGTCAGGGTAAGGTGGGGGTGGCTAAATTTAAACGGAGGAAGTTTTCGCATAGTCTATGGAGATTTATTTATTTATTTTTATTTTATTCTTTTATTATATCTCTTTATGAAAGGGGTTTGTGTGTATAAGAAGGCCGTAACGTTTGTTATTTGACGACTTCATAAAGGGTTATCATTTTTTGTAGGGTATTAAGACTATGTATAATGGGCTATGGATTTTAAAATTTATTTTATTGTATGCGTGTTTTTAGCTAGTTATTCAGAGCATAAGTTCGGTTGTGTCGGAAGAAAACCATTAATTCTTGCCTGTTGTTTAATAGGTTTTTATTGTTTAGAAGCTTAATAATGTGTAGTTTCTCATGGAGGCACAAAGGGCATGGGTCATCCCAAGTTTTGCAAGTTCTAGTCCTGTTAATGATTTTCCATTTTACTTTAGGTGTCCTATTTTTTTCTTTCAGGTGCCAAAAATATTTAGATAGAGAGGTCTGATGTCTTAAGTTTATGTTGTTGAAGGAGCATTTATGCTGCCTCCATCTGGTTTTAAAGGAATTTTTCGTGGACCCAATGTATATCATATTATTGTTAGGGTTCTCGGTGGATGATATAGTGCATTGGTATACCACAGATTTGACCATACTATTAAAACTCGTAAATTTCAGAAATAAGTCATTCCCCCCAAAAAATTTGCTTGAAGATGGAACAGAGCCTACTTTAACTCAAGTTAATTCAAATATTATTTTGAAGTTTTCGGCTCTTGTTTTGAAACATAAGTCCTCGTATGTAGCGAGTTGGAATCATATTTTTAAATAAATAATTATATTTATGCTCTACTTTCGTATCGAGCACTATTTTTTAAAAATAATAACAAAAATACTAAGGAACTTTGGATTATTTACCAAACCAGTTTCTTTCCTATTTTTTACAATATTTTCACACACACACACACACACACACACACACACACACACACACATATATATATATATATATATATATATATATATATATATATATATATATATATATATATATATATATAAGGAAGTGATTATAGTAGTTCCAACGAGAGAAAAGTGTGTATATTGAATAGAAAAGAGATACCGCAAACGTTTTTGTCTGTAATGTGGATTTTTAAAAAAATGTTTTATTTTCCATAATTTTGCTACACGAGTTTCCGTTCTCGCGACTGTCATCAGGCAATGTTTGGAGATTTCCACATATTAAAAATATTTCATTTTTTTCTTTATGTTATTCGATGTTAAATATTCTCGATATGAGACATTTTCTTTTTTGTGTTAGGGATCCAAACGTCTTTCTTGAACTGGCACACACACACACACACACACACACACACACACACACACACACATATATATATATATATATATATATATATATATATATATGGGCTCTGTCACTAGATCTAACCAACGCCATTATCCACCGTGCCATGTCTCCTCAAAGACACATAGCACAGTGTTCGACATTGCAACCACCTAAAGAAGGCCGGAGCGTACAACGGCCGAAACGTTGTAATAAATATGGCGACAAAGATGAAGACAATTGTCCGAATTATGTAAATAATGTACATAATGCCTCATCTCAGAAATATAGACAGATAGCGAATCGTTCTGCCTACCAATTTTCTCTCACAACGCTTGGGTCAACTCGTGGTATAGTTTTTCGTGCTGTGATGCAACACAAGTTAAATAATATCAAGAAGTCACCTTCCTGATAAATCGACCTCGACGAAATTCGAATCCGGGTCTCATAGACGGAAAGAAAACTTTCTAACCACTCGAAGGTGTAATAATACGTTAATAATTCTATAATATCAGCGTAATGATTTCGGAATGTGGTACGCTCCAAGTACCTATCAGCACCCCCTCCTGCACATGCCATATACCCGACCGGTATCTTTCTGAATATATCAAATTGGGAATTAAAAATGCTTACACAAATATGTCAAATTTTCGATAGCATTTTACGAGACTAGGAATATAACGTTCAGATCAAATCTCTCCAGAATATTTTATCGATATTCATTCAAGAGTCATTGATCAATATGTCTAGATCAATGTCAGTAAGGACGCGAACCTCACGTCGCCATAAATCAATTTCTCCATCGATTTTGATAAATTCAGAGGTTATTCCCTGAAATGATGCCCTGTGTTAAATTGTGCAGTAATTTATGGCAAACAGCTGAAATTTAAAACAAAAAGCCAAATCGTGTGTTTTTCTTCTCATTTTTTTAAAATAGTTGTTCATTATTTTTTAAAACTTCCTCATACTTCAAATACGTAATAAAATATTTTATTTATAAACTCTGAAATATTTGTGAATTTGCATTTATAGAGGACGTGAAAAGATTCGTTGAGTTGTAGGGGTGTCTACAGATTTTCTTTTATACGGTTAATCCGGCCCACATCAATAGAGATTACCTCTAATGATCTATGAGAAATCGTCTTCCAAGGTCCAAGTCCGCTCAATGCATCTGTTTAATAGATTAGCTTTATCGGTCTACAACTTTCTTATTTGGCAGGTGAGTTCCCCAGTTCGGAAATATTTCTAGAAAGGACGGTAGCATTTCGAACTTCATCAGGAATACGAAAGGAGAAATGGCGAACCCCACTTTATATTTATCTGGGCATTTACTGACACAGCTGTGAAGAGTTGGACCCTGAAACTCTACTCCTTTCATACCACATTCCACACAAATCTGGTAACATAAGAAAGCGACCCTGCAATCAACTGATGATATGTGGTGATGTGCTGCTGACATTGGCTTTTAGAGATGAGATAAGAATGATCTTGAATAGAAAATAACTCAAAATAAACATTTCTAAAAGAGAAAATATGATTACTTACATTATTTATATTATTCGGACAGGTATCTTCATCTTCATTACCATATTCACAAAGTTTCGGTCGCTGTAAACGCAGGCTTTCTTGTAAAAAGACCCAATTGTTGTGAGTTCAATACCAGGCCACAGCAGTGGTGAACCAAACTTGTGTGTTATAGTGGAAATAACTGCGATATCCAGAAGTGGCATGGCATGTGAAACCAGAACAATCTACGCCGGTGGATGAAATAAAAAGGTCGGTTCGAAATTCCAAACACTTGAAGAAGGCCTGAGCGTACAACGACCGAAACTTTGTGAATATGTCAATGAAAATTAGGGTAACAGTCCGAATAATATAAGCAATGCAAGTAATCATAATATATCATCTCAGATATATACACATAAAATATGACCCACAATTGGAATGAATACACTGATAGTTCATATCCTGAAATCATCATATAAAACTATGTAAGTGGATTTAGAAAATACAAAACATTTCAAATTCCTTGGTGTATGGCTTTGACATAACAAATATTGCATAAGAGATAAAAAAATTGTATATAGAATAGGCTGGCTTGACTTAGTTTCCTTCAAAATGCTACAAGACTAAAATAATTCTTGAGTCATGTTCTTAAATATTCCCCGTCGGGTCGAGACTTACATATGGATGTCATGCATGGCGCCAAACCCGATCACATATATATAAAATATCAGCAGTGTTCAATTGCTTTCTAAGATCAATGGTTTTCAGAGAGTGAAGGCTGTGGATCTTTATAATGACCACACTTGTTCGAATCTTGTGTACTGCCGCTAGAGAATCTCAAAGAAAGATCAGAAACCTCATAAATTGAAGACGACAGCAACAATTAAATGGTTATCTCATGTAAATCTCAGTGAAAAATAAATACATAATCCACATAGTGATATCCCAGACTACTTCAAATAACAGTTTAGGAAGAAAACATTCATCAACACTGGAAAGAGCGTTAAGATATACAGGACTTTGGCAAGCTACATTCCTGAAAAAGATAACGTTTATATACATTTCAAATGAGAGTCTTACAGGCTAGCCGGTGAATTAATGTCGAACATTTTCTCATACAGGCTGCGACTTGTAAATTGTCTCCATTTTATGATTTTAATTTCACGCGTTTGCATTATCTATTTTTTTATTTATTTTGTCGACGGCATAGTATAGTAGTGTCGGTTGAGGACCGTTTATGAGAAAAAGAGTACCATTACGCAATTCACTTCGCCAAATATTTGGAAAGGGGATGTTGTACTGCTTGGAATTCGCACAGACATCTACTATTTCAAAGTATTTGCGTGTCAATCGGAGGATAGAGCAGAGGATTCGGAAAGAGTTGGATGAGTTGAGTGGTGATTACGAAATTATGGCAGCTCGAAAAACTCACTCTGATCGTTCTGATAAGAAACTTACTCCCAGATTTGTTGATGAAGTTCACATACAAAATACAGAGGCTTACATCAAGTTGACTTGAGTAGGGATTGCTGCCCTGAATCAACCCCCTTGTTACACAAAATTTCAAACGGGGTCAAGGATTATGACAGTATTCACCAATTTGAACAAGGAGACTGTCCAGAATATTGGCAAAAGATTCCGAAGTCGTCTTGAGGAAATATATCTTTTAAGGTTTTTAGTAACATTCACCGACTTAAACAAGGTGATCGACCTGAATGGATGCAGGCGATTCCGAAGTCGTCTGGAGGCCATCGTTGAAGCCAATGACGATTTTATTGTATAAATTTACTCTTTAATATTTCAAGATATGTTTGTGTTATTTTGGTAAATATATCTCTGAAAATCAGATATCAGTCTTGTTTTCTTTTTCATGTAGATACCAATTCATCCGTCACATCCTCTAAGTTAATGGTTAATAAAACCATTGCTATTCTGAAATATTTGTGGCTTGTATTAAGCCGAAATATGATTACGAGTGAATATTCCATTAAGTATATTTTAGCGTTGCAATATTTTTTTTTCAGATACAAATCTTACTGTTTAAATCCATAGCTATTGTCCGGGGGAAGAGATAGTTGGATTCATGCCTTTCCCAAGTGTATTTGCGCGTAAATCCAATCCGCTATCCATTACATACCCTCTAATTCCTGAATCAAGAAACAAGAGATAATCTTTTATTGCTTTTCAGATATAGAAAATCAAAGATATTTTGATATGCAGCGTGCATTACGAAGTGCTGAGTTTTCATTTACAAAGAAATGTATTTCGAAATAAGCGTTAAAAATCCGAACCCTTGTTTGTATCTCGGTGATCAAGACTCGGCAGTTCACGTGCCACACGACTGCAAGATCAGACGGTAGACGCTCTGGGGACTGTTAATCATCACGTTTACCCTTCTACGAGGAGCAAGTTTCTACGTAGTTATCATTTCGGACGTAGCGTTAGATTAATTGCCGCTCGAAACTTGCAATCGACCGCATGGCCAAGAAAGTGTTCGTCGACTGCGTGTGTAAGGCACCAGGGATTTGGTTTGTTAGCCAAGAGGGTGGCAGTCAGAAAAGTTTGCTAAGCATTTGGCTAGCCTAAGTCTATCTAAATGTATTTCGATAGGGAAAATACTTCATCTCACAATCTGAAACCAACCGTTATGTTTTACATTAAACAAAAGACAAAAATATTTATAGCTGCATGGATAGAAAGTCGTGACCCCTCCCACCTGAATTTTCTTCATGGTTCTTAAAGACGATGCCATCGACATATATGCTTTCCACACCTTAAGTTGAATACATATATAGGATTCCTTGCTAAAGATGCTGGACAGACCTGCTGACTCATTCTGCAAGTCTAAGGTACAGCTGAGTTCTTATATCACGTTTTAATTATAAAAACATTAGAATAGATCAAAACTAGACGGTTGCCGCCATATATGAGCTCCCTGGAACCTGTTCAAATTTGTTTACGCAGTCTTCTGGGGGTGGGGAATGTATTAAATCTTTCACTGAAAATGTGTTAATTCAAATCTTTCATTTAATAAATGCTCCCTATTTAAAAATCTGATTATCTGCATTTTCTCCCGTAAACACAGAAGTCATGTTTCGCATCATGATCTACATGTCCTTGGCAGTTCCCAAATTGTTCATTTAAATTTAAGGGATTTATTTTCTTTTTTCAACTTCCAAAAATATTTTGAAAGTGAAATATTATTTCTATAAGTAGAATTAGTAAAGTGGATAGGTGGTGATACCAGCGATTTTTGAAAGCATTCTACTTACTTCCAATATAAAACTTTTCAGTCCCCGGATGTTCTATTGTAGAGAAAATCCGAGTTTTCAGCAAGTTCCTACATAGCTATTATTCTCACGTAGTGTTAGATTAATTGCCGCTCGAAATATATAGTCGGTCAATCTGAAACCAATCGTTATGTCTTATATTAAACAAAAAAACAGAAAATCGTGTAGAGACATGACCCCACACTTCCTGAGTTTTCTTCATCGATCATAAAAACGATGTTATCAACATATATTAAATATTTGTCTATATATCTTACGTGAATATATAACCCATTAAAATGTATAATTAAAAGCTGTAATAATATTTCCCCCCACCTCCTAAAAATTATTTAAATATTCACAACGTATAACTATTTCTATCGCCAGGTTCACACGCATGCCTGGTGTTTTGAACAGTAGTAGAGTTTTATACCTTGTTTCCTGTTTAGGCTCGGTTTCCGGTTCCTTCTAAAGTAATTTTCATTCTCTTTCACATCAAGTAGCGCCTCTCTTCTTACACTCTCTTGCATCATTACAAACCTCATTTAGTAACAATCAAACTCGAGGGACTCTCGAGGCTTGTACTAGGTTTATTTTTGTAAAATAAAATTTGGACAGGATATATCAGGCGCATTTCGAGTCTATGTTTATACTATTAATGTAAGATAGGACGAAAGGAGTATTTTTAAGTTGAATTTTCTGAGACAATGGATGAGGACAGAACGCGGAGAATTTACGAAACAGATTCAAATCACCGAGTAAACTCATAAAGAATAAGGTTGAAAGGTGTGGAAAGTTGTGACCTCCTCATCACGAAAAGACGTAGCAAAAAGAACAAGAAGAATTGGAAATAAGAAGAAACAGCAAGTTTCAGCATGACAGCTCTACTGGGTGATTGAAAAGTAACTCCGTATTTTATGTATGAATCACCAGCCAGTAGTCCTGACTTAACACCCTGTCACTTTCTGTCTTAGGTTTGGTTAAAGGAGTAAGTCTCCGATACCAAATAATGGTTTTGTAAGATCTTGAAGGGCGAATACATGATGTTATCCATACCATACCACAAAAGTTCCTGATGAAATCATTTGACTCGATTGTTGGGCGGCTGGTGGTCATATCAAATGTTTAATAAGACCTAATGCTAAACGTGTTCCATTCATATCCATGTCTTGTAAAAGTTATAGTTAAAAATAACTTATAAGTATTTTAAATGGGGAGTTAATATTCAATCACCCTGTATTATAAGACCATAGTTGTTAACAAATATGTGACGAAATAAATTATTAATTATTAAAGATTTGTCTTTTTTTAAGCAATTCACCCCAAGCCAGGCAGGCGTGCCACAAGCACGCAAGGGGTAACAGAGGATTGAGAACAAAGAGTAAAGAGGGATGTGTGTTAAAAGGATACAGAGAAGGACGGGGAACAAGATCAAGGTAGAAGATGTCGATTGACATTACAATAGATTGTTATAGTTATCAGGGAAGCAAGCAAGAGGTAGTCAATATAAACAATGACATATGCAAAATGATGTAATTGAATGTCTAATAAATAATTTTGAGTAAATTTGTTATTGTTGCTGATGTTTGTAATATTATAATTATTGTTATTTTAATTTTGTTAAGCATATAACCCCAAGAAAGGCGGGAGTCTCATTAGCACACACGGTGTTACAGACAGTGAGAGCAAGAGTAAAAAGAGTGGCGTTTGAGGAAAGGAGAGAGAAGGACAAGGATGAAAGTCAATGCATCAAAAGATGTCGATTGACATTACATTTGAATATTTGAAGGTAATTGCTATCAGGGAAGCAAGTAGGGAGTTACACTGGTCGGAAGTCCGAGAGTCTGTTTGAGTAGAAGAGACGGTAAGATTTAACCGTTTCGACAATGAAAGGGCGGGAGCAGATACCATCCTAGTAACACGCCGAAATTCATAAAGACTGGGAACCAGCGAAAATAGGTCGAAAGAACAGTTGCCATGAAAATACTTGTAGAAGAGAAAGAGGGAATCCACGACCCGTCTGTGAGAAAGCGACTGTAGATGAGATGTCAGATAAGGGCCTATCACATTTCATACTCGTCTCTTATATTTGTCGAGGACTTCGAGACTTAAGCAACTTGCTGGATCTTCGTATATCTGTTAGTGCTATTGTACATGTTTTTTTCTCTCTCACGCATATAGCCAGTGAAATTTCTCTTTCGGCTTCTTTCTTTCCTATGAAAAATTTAAGTGTAACTTGAATCGTGAATATTCTGTTTACTTCAATTGTGTTCTGCTATTGTTTTTTTCTGTTCCATATATTACCTTCAGTTTTCTTTCTTTCTTATTAAACCTTTGTGGTTTAACGGCATTATCGACTTGCTTGGAGTAAAATATTTAAAAACATTGTCCCAGGAAAGAAAATGCAGCTATATGATGGCATATTTAAATTTTTTTAAGGCTAGATTATACGATATATCTTTTCTAATTGGTTTATTTAGTAGTAGAATCTGCATTCCTATTTTTTTTTATTTTGGCTCTATATCTAAACTGTGATTGATTCCTATAATTAAGTCTATACGAATGCCTAAATTGCACCTGAGTTTCATTGTCGTCATTATTCCGATTGATGTTGTATACTCTACGTAAAAATTTACCGGAATCTCATTCGAGTCTGCAATTGAATATGGGATATACTTATACTTGGGTCTTTAGAGAAATATCGATCGTGTTTATAGTTAAGCCTATAGCGAATTGGTAGTAGTTTTTGCCTATAATTTCATAGAAATTATTGACAGTGCTTAAACTTCTGGATATATGTAAATATTGATTATATTTCAAATCGAATCTATAAATAAGTATTGTTCTTGATCACACTTTATTTTATTTTTATGTATTTTTCGTTTTTATACTTGGGACTACAAGTAGATTTTAGTAGTGCTTTTTTGTCAAATCGTAAACATTGCTGGTATTATAGTTTAGTTCATCGGTAAATATTAGGTCAGTGCTAAATACTAGCTGTATTTATATTTGAGCTAACAGAGTGTGGTCTTTTTAATATCTGAGTCAGTATTGATCATGAATCTTCTGCTGACAATCATTTATCGGATTTATTCGTGAATGTGCAGGTGAATATTAGTTGCATATATTTGATTTTGTAAGCAATTATCTTACCCTTTGATGTTGGTCTGTTCACTCTACGGAAATGTGGTCTTGTAGAGCGCGCCAGTAGGTCCCAGGACTGATGTTAAATCTACATGCTTATCGAATTATGGCATTTTTATTCAAGACTCGTCTAAAGCTACTTACTTGTTTTATATTCATATTGTTTTCAACATGGGTTTGAGTGTTTCGGAGACATATTTGTATCATTTTCTCTGTCATCAAGGTTTGTGGTCTCTACACAAATAATCGTTTTTTGGAGCGAAAACATTTTACTTTTTGTTTTTCGGTTTTCATATCCTGATCTGGTATCCCGGTTTCAGTCATTTTCCCATCGTTGTAATAATTTTTCTGTGTACGTTTTCTATAAATACTCGTACACCCGAGCAGTCAAAATGGCGGCTTACTTTTTCTTTTCTTTTTTATCCGCTGCAGATAAATTGTTGATAATTGGCTTCAGGGAAATGAAGACTCTATTTACACTGTTTGTACCTTTCTCATTCCACCTTCTATTGCGTTAATCTTCAGTTTCTTGTCGGAGACGTTCTTACATTCGCATTCTCATACTTTCTTATCTTGCGTTATATTCTTCCTCAGTTTCATTTAGAATCCTTTCAACTACAAGTTCTCTTATAGCAGCTCTTCTTACATTAACTCTTCACTCTCATTTTGTCTTCTTTGAGCCCCTAACCTCTCTCTCTCTCTCTCTCACACGCTCTCTCACTTGCTCTCTCTCAGGTCTACACTCCTTCTATTACTCTTTTCTTCTGCCTCCATATTTGTCCTCTAAGACTCGTGGCTTTTGGCTTATCTTATTGCTTAAATACGTTGCTGGGATCCCTGGCTATATATAATGTTACCCTGGTCAAGTTTAAAATCCTGTCTGCGTTACATAATTTCAATAGCCCAATAACCATAGCTACATTATTTTGGGGGGGACCTATACCGAATCTATTATTATTAAATTGTCTAAATGTTCTGTCCGTTTCTATTTCTGAGTACACAATTAACCCAGTGTCATCTGCATATTTTATGGTGTTAAGATTATCTCCCCTGATAATATAACCTGGTATGTCGTCTAGTTCCCATAAGATGGTATCTCTGCCAGGGTTACCAGGTCCGGTACAGGAAGACATCTTTGTTTTAATTCATTTTCTATATGTTTTTCTTTTAGCACTGAACTCTATCCACTTAATTCATATAGTTTATTCATTATTAGAATACTAGTATTCCCGCGTCGTCAAAAATGACGACTCATTTATTTATCCGACGCAGTTATCTTGTTGATAATTGGCTTCAGTGAACAGAAGATTATTTAATCTATAAACTCTATATAAAATCTTTCATTTATTTCTTGCATTTCTCACGGCGCCAGTATTTTCCTTTTTCATTCTGATTTGTTTCTTTTCGGTTGCTTCTCGAAGACGTTCTTCCATTCGCATTCAATATTTTGTCTTTTTTCCTTAGAATCTTCCTTGGTTTCATTTTGAATCCTTTCAGCTACACAATCTCTAATAGTAGCTCTTTTTACATTATCTCTTCACTTTCTTTTTTATTCTTTGCGCTCCTATCTCCCACCCTCTCTCTCTATCTCTCTTTCTCTCTCTTTCAGGTCTGCTCTCCTACTATTAAGCTCTTTTTTCTCATTACTTCGCCTTTGAGCCTCTAGTCTCCAGACTTATGCTCGTATTGCTTCACTGTTTTTCTGCGATGACTGTGAATATATTTGTCTATCACCGTCAGCGCCATCTTTGTATCTGCTCCTGAGATAGACGTAATTGCTGACTTTCTTTTCGCCCACGTTCTTCAGGAGAATTTTATGATGTTCATTTTACAAACTTTTATTAAATGCACAAAAACAAATGTAAAATACAGAGAATTATTTCAGTTTTATTCTACATATATAGACTTGTGTAGAACCTTGGATTCCAACGAAAAACTATTATGTATTTAAATAATAATAGAACTTGTAATTATAGATATAATATTAATAATAAATTCATCTCTTAAGAGTTCTTCACTTATATATTTAGAGGGTAAACGTCTGTTGAATCTACTATAGCACAATTCGCATACTGAGATCAAATATATAGAGACTGATGCATTGTCTGCGGTAACGTTAATAAAAAAAAACGTGATATATGTGTTTGGAAGTTATTGTTACTTTTGAATAAATGCAGTGATATATATCATTCATTGATTATTCTTGGTATTATATAAATCGCTTTTTGCTCAATATATTTTCATTTTAAAACTGTTTAATATAACGGTGAAATGGAAATATCTCTCTGAAGAAAAATATAAGGAGCAGAACGGAAAAGCGACGACAAAGCGACGACAAAGCCTATTTCGAGACAGAGTTGAAACAAGGCGATCATTTAATAGACCGAGTTTTATATTAGGTTGGTGCAAAAATAATGACGTAGTAATATCGTTTTTTGACGTTAAAAATACGTCAAAATACGACATTATTACGTCATTATTTTTGCACCAACCTAATATGTCCCTAACATGAAAGGCTTGAACAAAGAAGACTGGAATCTAAGAAACGTAAGATTCAAGGAACAGATTAATTAAACGGTTCATTTTAATTTGGGACTAATTCTTTTTAAATGTAAATAAATATTTTACTGTTATAGATTATTTAAATGAAAGACGGAATCGATCGCTTATAAATATACAAACTTCAGTTGAATTACAATTTTTCATACTAGAGAAGAGACAGGAAATATATAAATAAATACACATTGATAAATATGTAGAGGACCGTGTAGTTTCGAGTTGTATTAGGGACACGTGCTCTTTATTCCTGCTAGAAGGAAGTCCAACTACAAGAAAATGGCGGACTCAAATTGAGTCCAACTGAAGATGTATAGAAAACAAACAAGACCGATATATATATATATATATATATATATATATATATATATATATATATATATATATATATATATATATATGTCAACAAATATATGTATTAAACAACAAATTTACAAGTGACAAAGACATTAATATTTTTATTTGTGTGTGAACGTAAAGAGTTTGTGTTTTGGTGAATGTTCGTACGTATATCTATGTGTGTTGCGTGGATTTTCCCCACAAGAGAGCGAAACGTTGATTTCTACGAGACATTACATTTTTAAATGTGTCCGTTGAAATGCAAAGTAGAAGATAACGAGAAAAGAAATCGACCAGTATTTATAGTGTAGGGAGAGCGACCCCTAGTGAAATATTTGGACAATTAAGGAGGTGTTAACTCCGACAATTATATGATTGTCATGGGAGTTGTTCAGATGAAATATCTTCGGTCTCACCATGTCTTTACAAATTTCAGAGTTGCAGCTAGGTCTCATCAGTTCAAATAGTTTGATGTCATCATAATTTCTATACTAACAGTTTTCCATTTTGCACTTCTCGCTTCACTTGCGAAACTCACTTACGGCCTCCTGCTTTCCAGTAAACGTTGATCATCAACAATTTAAATTCAGTGATAATCGTTAGCTTCTATATTACTAATTCATTTTCTTTCATTGTTCTCTCTCCTTAATAACAATTTTTCTTTATCACATATTCGTTCACACTTGGTAACTCATTGCATCTTAAGTGCTTCATTGCTTTGCTTGATGTGAAATGATTAAAAAATCTTACCAAGTACAAGTTATATAGCTAGCTTTAAAATATGTTAAATAGAAAATGTAAAAAAAAGATGTAACATCTAAAATGTGTCTACGAACTCCAATTTTCTTATTTGAACTGCAAGGCAAACGGAGCACGTATAGAATTCGTATATTCTATCGCTCGCTAAATACTGGAAAATAAAATTTTGTTGGTTATTTTTACGGCTCTAAAATGTGCCCCGCACATTCTGATATGCTTTATGTTTACAGTATTCAGATAAAACAAAAAATAAATAAATTGAGTATTGATACCATGTCAGGACAGGAGGTTTTCCAGCCAATACTCCTGCCTTGATAGAGTTCTCTATTTTTTTCTTTTCGGATAATTTTTTACACTCAGTAACTCTCTGCATCTTAGAGGCTCTATTGTCTTGCTTAATGTGAAAAGATTTTTAAATATCCTACCAAGTACAAGCGATAAAACTAGACCGGAAAATATGTTAAAACGAGAAATGTAAAACGGACGTAACGTCCAAAACGTGTCTACCAACTCCTACTTGAACTACTAGGAAAACTCATGCGGGGTTCGTATAGAATTTATATATACTATCCATCGCTACAATAGTGGGAATATTGTTAGTTCTTTGTACAGCTCTAAAAAAGTACCTCACACATTCTGATATGCTTTATCTTTGCAAGAGTCAGATAAAACAAACAAACCAAAATCACAGTGGGTATAGATACCATGTCAGGTCAGAAGATTCTTCAGCCCCACACACATGACTTGATAGAGTTCGGAACTATTAATGCAATATTGTAGCGGATAAGTTATTTCCAATTCTACAGTCGCTTTCCAACTAAATCATTTTCAGATTCTTTTACCTACATATTTATCTTTCTATCTCTCTCAAACATACAAACGCTTTTCCCCAGAGAAAGGTGAGACAGGAAGAGAAATATGGGGTAAAAAAAAAACATAAGAGAAATAGTAATTATATGTGACAACTAAGCATTTATTCCTATATCTGGTGTAAAATATACATATGCTTCTATATATGTATGTACATTTGTTATAACCTAAGAAAAGGTTACTGAATTAGAATATCTCAAAAGAAAGTTGGAAATGAAATCATACTATTTATAACAGAAATAGCATACAAGTTTCGCCAGCGGCGTGTAGTAAGAAATCAAGCTCTTGCGGTGAGCTAGATGTGAATCCAGGTGAAACCCAAATGAATCCACGTGAAGAGATTCACTAACCTCCCCACGCGGTCAGATGTGACAAAAGACCGAATTTAATATGGGGTAGACCGAGTCCGTAGGCCCAGGCAAACATTTCCTGTAGACCCCGTATACACGGTGTCAGGAATCTGTCTACAATCCCCAGACGAGAGTCTGCTCTTCGACATAGTCTCGTCTGAGTTCCTCTCTGTCCGGAGGCAGAGAGTTTGACAAGCAAACTTGGAAGTGAATCCAAGTGATACCAACATTCAGTGCCTTCGTCTGCATTTATAAGAATTGGGACATACACATTATAGCCCATAGGTACGGTACAAAAATATTTAAACCTTAAAATCTCAGTCTTTTTAACTTGAATATAAGATTCAGTTTTATGCTAATATTTATTTGATGTGTCCTCCTTGTCTAAACTTCAGAGTAATATTAATACTTCTGTAATTTTCCGTTATTCGGTCACTTTTTTATAAATGTTGTCACGATAAAAACGACCAACCTCGTGTGCTACGAATACGTTAAGAGGAGTAGATAGGCTCACCCATCCGCCGGCCTGCACTGCATCTCACATTTGAACGGGAGTTAAATCTTATGCCTTGTTTCCTGTTTCAGATATGGTTTCTATGACCATAATGGTTTTCCTGTTTAAGATATGGGTTCTATGACCATGATGGTTTAACTGTTTTAACCTTTCGTTTATTTGACTGATTATGTGGGTAGCGGGATGACAGTTTTTCTGCTTTCTGCATGTATTTGCGGTGGACAAGACTGAGGTCACATTAGGCCATAGTCGTGGCCACGTTCCAGAGTGATAATAATTTGACTTTTTTTCTTTTTCATTTAAAGATGAAAAAAAATCCTAGAAAATTAGTAAAAATCAACTGACCCCTCAACCTTTCTTTTTTCCAATATTTTTGGTATCTGAGAAGAATTTTTCATAATTTGGAAAAATCTATCAATAAGATTAATTCATTTAAAATATATGTGGTTTTTAATAGCTTTTTAGTAGCTTTTTAGTTAAAGAATATATATTGATTAAATACACAGTATATATATATATATATATATATATATATGTGTGTGTGTGTGTGTGTGTGTGTGTGTGTGTGTGTGTGTGCGCGCATTATTAAGGGAAGCGAAGGTCATTGCCAGAATGGACAGCGATTAGCCGGGGCTTGTGACAGTGATGGATCGCGTTTTTCTGTGTTTAGAATATAAGTCCCAAACAGCGTCAATTGTACAGAAGGTCTCAATAATTCTGAAGCGTAGATATGTCTCCCGCACATCGGATTTGCGACCGGCTAATACTCACCACGGAGCGACGCTGAGCCAATGTTCCTCCTACTGTTTCTTAGAATCCAAAGTGCCACTTTTAATAAAACGAATACCAAACGTAAATGACCCTTTTCGTTTTACTGTTTTATTTAGTAGCGTGGGATGCCGAGACGACGCAGTGTGTAGAGTTGTGCATGCGTATATGTGCGATGGCTCCTACTCGATTTCAAGCCTGTTCCCATTTCTATCTGCAAGCAAATACCAGTAAATCAAAGAGATTACAGTAATACATACTATACTATGAAAATCACTCTCTGAATATCAACTAAGGTTAGC
>OZ010601.1:16029824-16039824 GCA_963932145.1 Acanthosepion lycidas | reverse complement strand
AGAGACACAGACAGACGTGCAGACTCAGACAGACGGAAAGACATAGAAAATAGATAGATAGATAGATAGATAGATAGATAGATAGATAGATAGATAAATAGATAGATAGAAAACTAACCACTTACAAATGTTCGAATATAAGAACAACTTATTTTGGCAAATCTTAAAACTTTTCTTCGCTTGTATTGATGTCAACGTTAGATGTGGTTCAATGAAAACCGCCTGGGATTAAGTCCGGTGTATTTATGTATACGTGTGATTAGTATTCAAATGGAAATGGGATATGCAGATAACGCAAGAGATATCGTTGGTGAGATTGGAATCGCTGAGGCGATTTCAGATTTCGAGCCAGTCTGTTTCGTTCAGTTAACTTTGCTTAGAAGTCTGTCCAGAACCAATAAAACGCTGAATAAAAAAAAAAATTAAAAAAGACGACTAGATATCACTACACTGTATTTCTCATGCTAAACATAGCATTTCCTAGATCATGAGGACCAGTAACATTTAGAGCGTTCCTTTTGTCTAGGTCCATAATACATTTTAATATGCTAAAAAAATTTTTTTTTTTTTTATAACACTTATTTTCAAACAATTGTTAAATTAATCATTCACTTACAAGAAAACAGTTATTCATACAAAAAGAAATAATTGAGCGAGTGGTTTTCTAAGATTTATCAAATTTTGTAGGTTATTTAAAGCCAGAAACTATGTTTTTTTTTTGTTTTTTTTTTAGATTGGAAGAATCTTTTACAGGGTAGGTGAGATAATAATAATCTAGAGGATATTTTGTCTATGAATAAAAATTACTACCCCATTTTCAAACTCATTACTGGTGTTTCGCAAATTGATCATATGTTGAAGAAATTTATACTGAAACAAGTTATTTATTTACCGAGTCAAATAACGGTCCGAGAATAATAATAAAAAAAAATAATGTAGTTTTATTTTCTGGAAGTCTTCTGAGAATTACTGTTATTTATTAGGTTGGTGCAAAAATAATGACGTAATAATGTGCTGCATAAATCGTACTATATGAGTATATTTACAATTTAAATGTATAATTTTTTATTCTATATTGTGTAAATATTTCATTATTTTTATTTTCGGGAATATGCCCTTTCTACACTTGTTTACACGCTGATCACTGTCTGGACACTTTGTAATATAAAACCTTTCCGTGGTTTTTGCCTGTTTAGGTAATGTCGTTTTTTGACGTTAAAAAATACGTCAAAAAACGACATCATTACCTCATTATTTTTGCACCAATCGAATAACACCGAATGTTTCGAACATTATTCTTCGATTTGCGAAATATCAGATCATGTCACACCCCGTTAGACCACGTAATCTCGTCAGCCCTCAGCAGTCCTTTTGAAACCTCGTCAGGTGTCATTTATAGGCACTAGAAAAATCAGAAAGCCGAGTACCAATTCCAACGGAGATTTTTACGTTCGCTTACACACTTGGGAAAGGTATGCACCCATCTCTTCTCTCGTCCACCAGTTATGGGTTGAGTATCAAAACATAGTCCTATAGCCTTTGATGGCAACCAGTCTACTGCCAAAAGTAATGGCAGCCTATTGCGAGAACATGTTCTGCGTCGTCAGTAACGAATCGAAAGAGACATGATCGCTCAAGGGTGTATCACGACTGACTATTAACGGACAGACAGAAACAAATAAACGGACAGACTGGAACAAATAAAAAGAGACTATTTAAAAAGGTAAGATGGACACCAGCAAAAAATAAAAAAAAAATATTCTCATAACCAGAGCTACATATTAGATACAACAATATCAGATCGAGACATTTAACTATTCACGTAATGGCGAACAAACAATGGAATTGCGTTAACTAAATAAATAAATTCTTTTTTTCAGTAATCGCTAAATATATAACGAAATCACTACAACAGATACGACATTTAAATTCATGAGTGAATGGTAGACTTTAAAATGTATAAGCGACATATAATCAGTTATGTCTCTTCATTTGTTCGATGGATAAGCGTCAACACGTGGGGATATAAACCTTTATAAACTTTTTGAAAATCTAAATGCAAAACCGGTTAAAGTAAAACAATTCTTTTTGAAAACACACATATTAATAAAAGAATTTAAATTTTAGTATTTCTCTGTAAAAATACGTCTATTATGAATATTACATATAAATACATATAAGTACTAGGCATTTTTCCAAATCTTAATCTCTCTCGCTTTCTCTCTCTTTCTCTCTCTCTCTCTCTCTCTCTCTCTCTCTCTCTATATATATATATATATATATATATATATATATATATATGTGGCGGTTGCTATGTATTTTTACGCCCACATTTTATTCGCCTGTTATGTTAGTACGAGTGTAGTGATTGGTTAAGTTTTCCCCCGTTTCCGTGGGAGCCTACCCTTTTCTCTTAAAAGGGGTGATTTTTCCTAATTCGCCAGTAAGAATCCGTAAGATTCTAGCCGTCAACACAAATCCACGATCTTGCTCAACACACACACAGACACAGAATTTCGTAAATACAAACTTACATTTTCTCTCTGTGACTTTAACAAGTACAATCAACCAGAAATCTGTTGATTCAAACCATTCTATAAGACAACACATTTTAATTAATTCTATTCTTATGTTATTTATTCTTAACATGAAAACTTTGCACTAATATTGATTTCCGAACATTTTTCTCTCAAGAGAACTTCGTTCGAACAATTAATTACAAATCAAAATACAATTAAAGGGGAACAACTTCTTTCCCTTAATCTATACATTGAACACAATTTTATTGCAGGTTTGTTCTTGTATGTTATTTCAATATATATTTTTTGATTAAGAATTTGTAGTTATTGTTGTTTACTTGAATCCTGTACGGTGAAAATATCGTTAATATAAAGAGTATTGGTCATCTACCACCGTCCATTGCACACACACACACACACATGTATATATATATATATATATATATATATATATATATATATATATATATATATATATATGGAGTGAGGGAGGGAGGGAGAGAGATAGAGAGAGAAAAGAAAGAAAGAAAGAAAGAAAGAAAGAAAGAAAGAACAAAAACAATGAAAGTGTGTTTCAGACGGACACTGGATACCTTTACTGTTATAGAAATCCTG
This sequence comes from Acanthosepion lycidas, assembly GCA_963932145.1. Taxonomy (NCBI): domain Eukaryota; kingdom Metazoa; phylum Mollusca; class Cephalopoda; order Sepiida; family Sepiidae; genus Acanthosepion; species Acanthosepion lycidas. The sequence continues at coordinate 16,036,690 of OZ010601.1, read as the reverse complement.
AAGTATAGAGAAAGGAATGAAAAAACGCAAACATCAGTTCATTCAGCAGCTGTATTTGTTGGTCGAAAACGTAAGGCGGTTGACGAATGGTAATAGACTTTGCGGACAACTTCTGTTTGCTCCGCCTTTTTCTACCGAGTTGTGCTGTACGGTCGAACTAGTTTCCTCACATTCTATGTCTAACCCTTCGCTCTATTCCCAACCATTTCCCGCCAGATCACTTGCCGCCAATTCCAGACGTATTGAAAGCGATACCGACTTTTAAGTGTAATGGTCGCCAATGTTTTTCATTCAGCGACTCAAAGTAAACAAAGAATCACGGCTAATCAAACAAATATTGGTTGTTTGTTAATGGGTTTTCAATAGTTGATGTGATATGTTGTCAAATTCGATGACGAAGCTAAATTCGCAACATCTGGATGAAAAATGAATGTATTATATAAACGACGCCATTTTTCCTACGGTTCTTTTCGTCCACCTTCTTAGGATTTTATTTCATGAATAACTTTCATATTTAATCCTGCTTTATTATATACATTCAGTTTTTCTATTATCTAACTGCCAATCATTTAGATATATTTCGTGATATGCAATGAAAAATCACCCGATTTCTATTTGTCTCTCACGTTTTCAAGCAAATAGCTATCCATCATTTTTCTTAAGCCCGAGGGCATCGTGTGGTCTCTCTCACCTGGTTATATAAGAAGTACTCATGTGATCTTTCATATTATAATCTATATTAAAACATACACTTTTCATTCAGTTTAAAAAGCATCTCCTTATTATTGTATTTCATATATATATATATATATATATATATATATATATATATATATATATATATATATATATATAAGATGTCTCATGATACAATTTAAATCTGTTATGTTTATTTTTTAATATTACATTTTCGCAGTCAAGTGTAAGCATTGTTTTTATGATTAAAATATGCAAGGTACCACGGTTGTATTTATTCGTTTTATTTTTCTGAGTACTTTCGATATATTCACATAATCATCTTCAGTGTTATAATGCCTAGGACAATTAGCTGAGTGCCAGAAGTAAATTTTTGTTTTTGTGTTTAAATGGTTAACGATTCCGGTCGTGAGAAAAGTCAAAAACGGTGATTTTTTAAATTTCTCGTTATTATAAATGTTATAATATACATGAGATCAGTCAGTTATGTGCCATGCGTGATACACGCTTAGAAGATCATGTATCTTTTAATACATTACTGACGAGGCAGGTAGCCGACGTAATTTAGTTAAAAATTGAGTTCCTATGGTAAGTTGTAGTTTGCTTGTTTGTAAAAAGAATTGTTTTAGATTTAACGTAGATATTTCTAAAGAACTATATACTATAACCATTTCAGAACATTTGTACTATATTCATAATTACTTTTATTAAGTATGGTTTTAATTTTTTTAATAAAGATGGTGTCAATATTTTGTAGTTTCTGAATATTACGCTGTCCGTGAATTATACGGGTATTGTCAATGAATACACTTCTAAATTTTGGATGTGTACAGAAATATTTTGCAAATATGCAGTAGAGGATGAGTCATTCAAGGAGAATGAGCCGTCTTGATAGATTTTTCGTAGAATGACTACCATATACATTATCTTTATTGTGTTTTCTTAGAGTTTACACAACGTGAAACAATGATACTCTGGTGATGAAAAGGCTATTATCTGCATTTTGTTGCGATAAAATCATGAGATTTACGTGAGAGCTGGTGTGTGACGCCAACGATGGAGAGCTGATGACCATTTGAGATGTAAAGACCGGAGAAGAATGGCGTCCCATGGCAAAGTAAAAGGTCTTAAGGAGAAAAGTCATGGCCTGAAAACTTTCATAGATAAACCGCTGTAACTCCAGTTTTCAGTTGCGGAAATATTACAAGAAATACACTTTTTTCACGCTGCTTGCTGTTTTAGATATGCGATACACTTTTTTCTGTGCGCTACATGGGTATTTATGTATATATTATTTAATGTACAACTTAGCGCCATAAATATCACTCAAAGAACAAAAAAACATGTTTGTCATACATATTTCTTTTAGAAATCCCGTTAAGTCGGTGAAATACTGTGTTAGTATACCACGGATGTAAATATTATTATGTTATTACACCATCCATATAATAAATACTGTGTTAGTATAGCATGGATGTAAATATTATGTTATTACACCATCCATATAATAAATACTGTGTTAGTATACCACAGATGTAAATATTATTATGTTATTACACCATCCATATAATAAATACTGTGTTAGTATAGCACGGATATACATATTATTATGTTATTACACCATCCATATAATAAATACGGTGTTATTATACCACGGATATAATAATACTCATAACAAAAAAAAATCATTTTTCCAAAGCTCACCCATTGTCTGGTTTGTTTGTTTGTGTTTTATGGCATATCAACCACTGTGGGTTATTTAATGCCAAATCCAGTTTATATATATATATACATATGCCTAATATATGAATTTTAAATGCCTATTTTGTATTGAACATTTTTAGCAAGCTAGAGCTTATTTGCTTGTAAACTGCAAAATAATCCTAGGTATTTTTGTTTAAGACAAGAATTTCCATTTGATAAGGACATTTTATTTGCAAAATGGTAAAAGGTAGGATATGTTGTTTACACATCAGTCTAAATCTTTGATAAGAGACCAATTCTTTTTAGAAAATCCAATATAATTTTTGATTCAGTTTTTGCAAATAATTTCTTCATGTTCTTGATTGATTGATTGTTTTATTTAACGGAATCTCAAACTTAGTGGTCACTTTATGCCGAAAATGATTTTGAGTGACTTTAAAAGTCAAAAATGTATAGCTGGCAACATTATGGATTCAAAAACGTATAGCTGGCAACATTATGGTTTCAAAAATGTATAGCTGGCAACATTATTTTTTACAAAAAAACTTATAGCTGGCAACATTATTGTTTCAAAAATGGATAGCTGGCAATATTATTCTTTCAAAAACATATACCTGGCAACATTATTGTTTCAAAAACGTACAGCTGGCAACATTATTGTTTCAAAAACGTACAGCTGGCAACATTATTGTTTCAAAAACGTATAGCTGGCAACATTATTGTTTTAAAAACGCATAGCTGGCAACATTATTGCTTCAAAAAAGTATAGCTGGCAACATTATTGTTTTAAAAACTTATAGCTGGCAATATTATTGTTTGAAATACGTACAGCTGGCAACATTATTGTTTCAAAAACGTACAGCTGGTAACATTATTTTTCCGAAAACATTATATGAGGCCTTGCTGTTGGATGTCTTTTATCGCCGTACCCAGGACGCGGATGTAGTTTATCGTCATACCCAAGACGTTCAAAAACGTATAGCTGGCAACAATATAGCGCCAAAAACGCTTAGCTGGCAACATTATTGTTTCAAAAACTTATAGCTGGCAACATTATTTTTCCGAAAACATTATCTGCGGTCTTGCTGTTGGATGTAGTTTATCGCCGTAACCAGGACACGGATGTAGTTTGACGTCATACCCAGGACGCGGATGTAGTTTATCGTCATACCCAAGACGTTCAAAAACGTATAGCTGGCAACAATATGGTTTCAAAATCGCATAGCTGGCAACATTATTGTTTCAAAAACGTATAGCTGGCAACATAATTTTTCCGAAAACATTATCTGAGGCCTTGCTGTTGGATGTATTTTCTCGCCGTACCCAGGACGCGGATGTAGTTTATCGCCATACCCAGGACGCGGATGTAGTTTGACGTCATACCCAGGACGCGGATGTAGTTTATCGTCATACCCAGGACGTCCCATTGTCTGGATCAACCCAATGTTACATGATATGATTTATCTCCATTAATATAAAGTAAATATGAAATTTGGAGAATTTATTGAACCAAAACACTTACGTAAACATGAATAAAACACAATCCTTGAAAACGAATGTAGCTCATTCGAAGTATTCGGTAAAACTAATATAAGATAAATATGGACTTCGTCCAATGTATATATATATATATATATATATATATATATATATATATATATATATAGTATTTATATTATGCGGACTATTGTCCTCATCTTTGTCGCCATATTTCTCTCCGGCCTTCTTCAGTTGGTTGGAATTTCGAACTGAACCCTTTATTTCGATTCCTGGGGTAGACTGTTATAGTTCCACATGCCATGTTTGATGGATGTCAGTTATCAGTTATCTCCTGCTAATTTTCCCTCTGAAAGTTCTCCACTGCCTTAACCGGGTATTGAACTCACACTCTTTGGGTTTGTCACTGGATCTAACCAACGCTCAATACCCGGTGCGTACAACGGCCGAAACCTTGTGACAAATATGGCGACAAAGATGAGGACAATAGTCCGCATAATGTAAATACTATATATATATATATATATATATATATATATATATATATATCGAAAGCGAGAGAGAAAGAGAGAGAGAGAGAAGGTAATAAATCCGTTAGTATATAATTCAAGTGGATCCTAATAATATGAAATATTGTAAACGGATCTTCAAAAAGAGCTCAATATATTTTTATACAGACCAATAAAAACAAACATCATCCCTCTCTTAGTTTAAATTAACACACCATCTTTCTAATAACTCCAATTCAATGACATATGGTTAATATATAGGTTCAATTTCATAAAAGGTCTTCCCTTTGAGGGAACTTCCAAGTTTCTCTGACAACCTACTCGTGTCTTTCATCTCACTAAAGGATAATTTCGGTATCAATTATTCGACAACTGTAACAGTTAAATTACTAATTCCGACACGAACTCAGTCTGTATAGCGGGTTTAAATAAGACTGTCGAAGTTTGTGTTGGTTGAAATAGATCTATACACGTATGAGGTAATTTTAGATTTGAATAAAAAATCTATCTTTTTAAATTTTGATTTTTAATGTAACTATTACAACAAGAACATTTCGATTTCATTTTTGCCTTGAAAAAGTCGAAAGACGAAACGCGTCGGCAAAATCTAAGATTTTTTCCAATTATCATTTTATACCATATATATATATATATATATATATATATATATATATTTATATATATATATATATACATATATATATATATATATATATATATATATATATATATATATATATATATAAAACATAATTAATTTCTCAAAATATAGGTCTTCATCTGCCATCTCGTCTACAGACACGTTCTCACAGATAGGCTGTGGATTCTTTCTGTCTTTTCTTCAAATATTTTCATGTAAACTGTTCTGACGAGTTACGTTCACTAGTAACACAACTGCATGAAGCGTACTATTAGGCTGGCATCTCGGTCTCAACATTTCACTCTCGAAACAATTAAATGTAACCGCCTCTTCTACACACACACACACATACACGCAATTATATATATATATATATATATATATATATATATATATATATATATATATATGTGTGTGTGTGTGTGTGTGTGTATGCGTATATAGATTTATATATATATATGAAATTTACACAAAATAAGAATATATATGTAAAAAGACAGTATGTAAAATGAAAAAAGGTAAAAAAGACTCTGCAACAAGTATTTATAAACATAAGTAAAATAAATTTAGTTTTCTGAAAGTTATTAAATAAAACCAAGGCTAACGGTACGACAAGGTGAACAATGAAATATTCAAAATGATGGAATTGAATGCCTAATAAATGATTGATTTTGAGTAAATTTCTTATTGTTGCTGATGTCTTTTAACATTATAATTATTGTTTATTTTAAGGAAATTTTAAGGTGTTTAAGGCAAGGATAGAGAAGGACGGGGATAGAAATCAAGGCATCAAAAGATGTCGATTGGCATTACATTTGAATATTTGAAGATTATTGCTATAAGGGAAGCAAGTAGAAGGGAGGGATTTCCACCCATCGGAGGTCCGAGAGAAGAAGCTGCTGGAGTAGAAGCGGCAGTTATATTTAACCTAGTAGTACGCTTAAATTCATGCAGTTGGGGTACTAATGAACGTAACTCGTCGGAACAGTTCCCATGAAAATATTTGTAGAAAAGACAGAAAGAATCTACTGCACGTCTGTGAGAAAGTGGCTGTAGGCGAGATGCCAGATCAGGACCTATATTTTGAGAAATTAATTTAGGCTTTTATATATTTTAAATAATAGCATATTTGAATTTAACCGTTTTCTTTTAACTTGTTTTACATTTTCATGATGTATGTTGGCTTTGAAATAGATTATGTTTTGTGATTTCAAAGAACACACGTTACCATTTTTGTAATGTCAAAGAATACTCGTTGTTACTTTCTTAATGCTCGTTGTAGTAGAGACTTTGTAATCGCAGATACAACTATATTAATGACGTTGAACAATATTGGTGTCCGAGGCCTCGAGTAACACTCGCACTAACAGTACTTTCTTGATAATACTCACTCGAAAAGTAACCAGCGAATAGCGATCAGTATAGAGAAATAGTATAGTGAATAGACTAGAGAATAGCGGTCCGTATATTAATAGAGTAGAAATAGTGTATAGTAATAGAGGACAGAGTAGAAAGAGTGATCCGTATAGAGCATAGCGTAAATATAGTGATCCGTATTGAAGATAGTGTATAAAGGATAGTGTAGAAATAGTGATCGTTTAGACGCCACGCTTATTCCCATATAAACATTTCCTTTATCATCACGCGGTCTACTTCAGTTGTGCTTGCTCACTGGTGATCTGTGTTGAAACTCGTTTCGGCAACGACATTTTATTCCTGTATAACAATGTTTCAGGAAAAAATATACTATTTACATTTTTCGGACTATTATCCTCATCTTTGTCGCCATAATTATTACAATGTTTCGGCTTTTGTACGCT
>OZ010601.1:15939824-16024824 GCA_963932145.1 Acanthosepion lycidas | reverse complement strand
ATATATATATATATGTGTGTGTGTGTCTGTGTGTGTGTTTGTGTATGTGTGTGTGTCTATGTCTGTTATCTGTTCGTATCTATCCTTTACAAAGAATCTTCGACATAGTCTTGCTTTACACAATATATTTTTGACTAGACGGAATGTCTTTCCTGTATATTTTTAAATGGAATTGGGTAAATAATACATGCTTACATCTTTTATCCAGTTCAGTCCTCCAATATTAAATATTTCGCACCGTTTTATAGCCTAGAGAATCTTATTTATTCTAAGATTATCTAATATCTAAAAATATTATGGTTAACCTTACGACGAATCCTAACGTGATTTGTAGTAAATTTTAAACGAAATTATTAGTATAAAATCAAGAATAGTTGGCACTTCTGTATCTATGAGTTTAACAACTCTCATTGGTGCCCGGCCTGTAATCAAAGTATCTGCCATCAGGAGGATTATATAGTATCGTTCAATTGTGTTTCTGCCTTCGGACAGTATACATCAAATCAATGGAGGTATCTTGTGACTCCACCTCTTTCATTGTACCAAAGTGAGACGGTCGGTGTATTGTCGAGGCCAGCGCCACCTTGGTTGCAGAGACCGGGTAATTTTTGGACTTGATCAATGGTCATGTACTTAGGCTCTCCAATTTAAACTGGCCTTGTGCCATATTATGTCAACGTGGAGAAAGAATAAATCTGTCTGTTTTTGTTATCACTAATGGTAATGTTAATATTAGCCGTTTACTTAAAAATAAATATTCTGCTTTCATATTCAACCGAACGAAGCACTTCCGGTTTAAATTTGAAGTTATATATATAAAAACAATTTTTGAGGAAAGGTTTCTGATTTCGACTCTTATCATTTTTTGCTTTATTTATTTATTTATTTATTTATTTTTAGTACTGATGTGGATTTGGTTGCTAAACTTTTGTTTGAAGTCCTGCGGAAATTGAACGTCTCGATACGCCATTATTTTCTCTTCGCATTTCAGATGATATTCATTTTAGTTGTTACGGCTGTTGTAGTTCTCAAGTGATATGGTTTCGTATAGTTCTTTATTTGTGATTCTGTATCGCCAGTTCTTGAGGTTCAAAGAAACATGACACCTGCTAAGATTTCTTCAACAGTTCAAAAGGACAATCGAAGCAAAAGTTTCGTCCAGAAAGTCGGAGACTGATAATCCATCAAGAGAAATATTTTTGAGCTTCGGTGGCATGGCCTCTGCTATCAAGGAGCTCCTTCACTAAACTATATCACAGCCTGCATCATTCTCAAAAAATAAAGACCAAATAAAATTGAGTTTCAGACAAGTCGCAAGGGTAATTTTGTTTTTATGAGATACTTATTTTAGCCACCCCTTTTATTGGATATGTTGGAATATTCCCTACCCTTTAATTTATACTGCGGGTATTATAGAACAAAGGGTATCATTGCTGAAAATTATTGTCTCTGAGTCGTTCTAGAAGATTTTCCTCGTCAGATTTAGAAATCAACTTTTCGTCCGGGCATTGAATATTACTGCCTTTTCTGGCCTTGTGCAACTGCTATTCATCTCGATGTGTCTGACAAAATCCAGAGAACGATCTGTAAAATAATCCGTCTTGATTTGACATCTCGACTTCAGTCACTTTCTCAGTGACATGATGTGGCTTCCCACTGTCTTTTCTACAAGTATTTTCAACTGCTCTGACAATCTTTTTTTTCTCTATGCCCTGACTACATAATTTTAAGCGGGCGACAGGTTTGGCATCTTAATCCTACCCATGTATTGTTGAAATAGCAAAATGCAACTGTCACTTCTACTCCAACAGTTAATTTTCTCGCATTTCCAGCCTGTGGTACTCCCTTCCGTTTACTTGCTTCCCTAATAACTACAATCTTCAAAAATGTAAATGCGACTTCAATCGTTATCTTTTATCTTCATGAATACCGTTCATCTTTTGTTTTTTATCAATCCTCTCTATACTCAGTTTTTTTCTCATTTCACACCCTGTAATCCCCTGCGTACTACTGACATTCACGCCTTGCTAGGCGTGCAATTATAACAAACAAAAACAAAAAGATAACAAAAAATTAAATAATTCCTGTCAAATCTCTTAGTCCAAATAACAATGTCTATTTGAAATTTAAATGTCCACCATTTAATATTAATGTTGCAAGATGGCCGACTCCTTTTAGTGCTTTATCAGAATATCTTCCTTTTAGTATTATATGCCGCGTCTCTTTAGTAGAAGATCGATCATGGCTCTTCACAATATTCTGTCATTTGAAGCTCTTATAAATATTTGTCTGTTTACCATCCTTTCCAAAACCTAATTCTGGCATCCATTCGCACAGGCTCGTCTGGGAGAGGGCCCAACTGTCTACACTTGTCTTGTTTGACTTCGATTAATCCTGCGGGTGTCGAATCTTTCAAACCTTCCGTATTATGTGGCCTAGAAATGTCAGCAGTTACTTTTTGATTTTGTTTATACTTGTCGTTATCCTTTCATATTTTCCTTTAAAATTTCTCGTTGTTTAAACGCTTTGTATGTAAACAACGGCAACCTCGTCTAAGCTTCCCACCGACCGGATAATGATCTACCTCGCATTGCATTTCATGTTCGCGTACAGCAAAAACTGGGGAAGATCATGATTCTAACGACTGTTCAAAGACAAATACCTCGCCGAAAAGCATGAAAGCGAACCCAGTTTCCCATATTACCAGTAGATATTTATTCAGGCCTTCTCCTGTCCGTCCTGGTGGGTTTGTAGGTGATAGGACAACTTCTGCTATGTCGACTCTTTTTTCTAGCAGCTCCTAGCCCATCTACTCATCCAGGTGTGGTGGATGGCAATGCGAATATGGAAGCTTAAGAACCAGTCGAAGGATATGTCAGTCTCTTGCCAAAGTCGCTGCAAAATTCTCTCCGATCCGAAGCATGAATGTTTATACACTGCGTGCCAAATTATTATCAATATAACTTTTTTCTAATATTTCAAAAATCGTCCAATCAATTCCCACAAAATTTTTACACAATGTTGGCAACCCTGACCTGCGCAGTCACTGAAATTTTCGTACTGATCTGCGCTATGTAAACAATCTGGTGCAATATTTGTTATCAGCACGGTGATTTACGCGTGCCAAATTATTAGAAAGGTTTAGTAAAATTCCCAGAATATGAGCAAACAAAACGTTTATTAATGTTGCACGTGAATGTTTATGATCAAAAGAAGCTAATAAATAAGATAATCAAACAGATAATAACAAATACAAACAAAGGCGCAGTTTTAAACAAATTAATAGGGAATGTGCTTTCCCTGTTTTGAAATTACTTGGAGAAGTCGACGATCTATAGAATTGGTTAACTGTAGGATGTCATCTGTTGTAATGCCGCGAGATATGTCAAGAATTGCTTCCCTCAACTCAGCGTTGCTCCTGAATTGTCGTCCTTTGGCGTACAGTCTTCGCTTCATGATGCTCCAAAGGTTTTCGATTGGGTTCAAATCCGAACATTTTGCTGGCCACTTAATTTTTGGAGGTCCATCGAAGCCTGTTTCAAATATTTAGTAGTCTTGTGAGCAGCATGTGAGGGAGCATTATCTTAAATGGCCCTTCTGAAGGCAACTCTTTGCCTTTTCATCCACGGCTCAAGATGCTCCTTCATAAACGCTATGTATGCATCAGCAGTCATTTTGACGCCATCTGTTACTCTCTATGGGTCCACTAATGTGTTTCCAATAATAACACCCCAGATCATTATGCCTTCACCGCCTTGTTGGCGTCTCAAACTCTGATGGCGATTCTGTGCGTTCATTACGCAGCCTTTGCACCAACTATCAAGCCCATCAAGTGTTGCTCGAGTTTCGTCTGTGAACTAAACTTTAGAGAAGTCAATCTTCATATTGTCCTCGGCCCGTTTCCATCGATTTTGAATGTGATTTTCTCAACGGAGGCTTCGATACAGGTTTGAGTGTTGTTGCTATTTCCCTCAGATACAGACACCGAGTACTTTTAGACACAGTAGGATCGCCAATGCGACTGAAAAGATCTTGATTGGTAAGTCCAGGGTTCTTCGTGACATGAGAGGGCGTGAAATATCCCTCGGCTTGCCTGTATCTGCCCTATTGCGTACTTGTGTAGGGTCGGCGTGAACTTTTGCACTGTTTGATGACACCTCCCTATCATTTTAGAAATTTCTAGAGTAGATTTACTTTTTGAGATTTCTGAGGTGATAATTTTCTTTTCAGCATCACTTAAACTGCTTTTACGGCCCATCTTTTCACTAAATTCTTAGACTTTTCTAATAATTTGGCACGTTCAAATCACCGTCCTTATAACAAATATGGTGCCAGTTTGTTTACATTGTTCAGATCAGTACAAAAATTTCAGTGATTGCGCAGATCAGTGTTGCCAAAATGAGGTGAAAATTTTGTGGGAATTGATAGGACGGTTTTTGAAACAGTAGAAAAAAATTATCTCGATAATAATTTGGCACGCAGTGTATATACCAGCACCCTAACCTTAACTCTGATATGCTATTTCCGTATTGCTGCTATTTGATATCCAAAAAACACTTTCCTTTCCTTTCATCTTCTTTGTTTTATTGGGACAACACTTAGAAATTCAAAAGAAACCCTACGTTGGCTTACCAAACCTAAACACGTGTGTTCGTGATAAAAAAAAAAAAACTCTTTCCTTTCTACGTGGATCTTCATCGTATCATATGCACATGATATTCTCAGCATGCTTCTGTAGATCCATTTTTCTGTTGTCAGCCCTCCCTCCTCTCTTCAGCTATTTGGAAATTTTCGCATACAAAACACCCATATTAATTAGGCGCTCTATATATTTTTTAAAAAATCCTGGTTTTTAGTACTTTCTTTCATTTTTGGAATGCATCATTTAAGATTGCATCACGCTTTCGGACTTCAGTGACACTTCTTCTGATTATTATTTGTCCAGAAATTATCGTGTTGCAAATTTTATTTCCCTTTCTTTGATATAATTGTGGTTGCTAGAATGTTCTCAGCCAAACAAAAGAAATGTTTTAAATGCATCCCTCCTTCACAGCGGATACAATCAAATTAAATTTAAAAGAAAATTAAAATAAGTTTTAAATTGAAAAAAAAATCTGCCTTTTAATATCATATCTATTTATAATACAAGAGAAAATGTTTCTTTTCTTAAAGTTGTAAATATCGTGATAACATCTGATCCATTTTTTTTTTATATCGATATGATTTTTTCCTAATATGTAAAAGACATTTGTATAAAAGTCGTAGGTAATCAACGACAAAATATATAATGACTTTAATTTACGAATTACTGAGTCAGGATATTATTGTTTATTTATTTATTTAGTATTCATGCTATTACTTATTTCGTCTTATTAGTCTTTTTTTTTTTTTTTTTTTTTACAAAGACTGTTTGACTTAAACGCGTAATCCCCCAGTAATTCAATTGTTGACGTTATTTGTTTAAATTATAGGAAATATTAGGTTGGTGCAAAAATAATGACGTAATAATGTCGTTTTTTGACGTTAAAAATACGTCAAAGAACGACATTATTACGTCATTATTTTTCCACCAACCTAATACAAGGCATCTATTTCAAACAAGAATTCTCCACTACAATAATATCGTTGGAAGTAATAAAAATGCTGGGTGAAAAAATGAATCAAATGATTAGTTCGTAATTTCTTTCGTTAAGTTTCCCGTATAAAATTGAGCAGAGATGACTTTTGAGTAAAAGTAAAACAGACTGATGATTATGTGATTTCCTTAAAATTAAACAATGGACAACCTTGCTTGCGACTGTTTGGACAGGTATTGTCTTGAACAATAAAGTCAGCTGAGTTAAAGCGAACTTCACAAGAACCATGTCAAACGGACGTAACAAAGTGGGTCAGCTGAAGACATTCATTAACCTCTCAACGCGGTCAGATGTGGCACAGGATCGAATTTAATGTGGGAGATCCGGGCCAGTAGGCTCGTGCTATAAATTACTTGTAGACCCTGCATACACGGGCTCGGGCAAGTGGCTACCTCCTGCACGAGACTCTACCATTTGACATAGCCTTGTCTGAGGTCCTCTCTGTCCGAAGGCGGGGTTTAAAAAGCACACTTGGAAGTGAAACCCAAAAATTTCACTAACCGCTCACCACTGTTAGATGATACACAAGGCCGAATTTAATGTAGGTTATCCGAGCCTGAGGGCCCGATTAATTTAGCATACTTGAATGATTTTTCAGCGTTGCAAAAAGGAAGGCCCATTAGTCTGTGCACCCACTCAGCTCGTCTCAATTTTCCTTGTTCGCGTACACCAGAAGGTTACAACAAAATAAATTGTGCCGACTGCTACAATATCGTTCCATGGTTTTATATAGTAACGTGGAGCTGCAGCCTGAGATCGAAACTGGTGTTTGTTCTGAGCTGCAACGCTACATAAAATATGCCCAAGGATTATTTGAACCAAGAAATAAGTGAAAAAACCTGACATTTCTATTTTCAGTTAACTGCCATGCATGATACACGCTTAGGCGATCATGACTGACGAAGCAGATTTTTTTCCCGCAGTAGATTGTCATTTCTTTCTCCGGTAGACCAGTTGTCATCCAAGGCTATAGAATCTGCTCTGTCTCGATGTTTACTCATAACTGGAGGAAGAAGAAGAAAAGAATTCATACATTTCCCAAGGGTATCACCACGTTAGTTAGTCGTTTATTTGCCATGCGTAATACACGCATAAGCGATCATGTATCTTTCGTTACATGACTGACGAGAAAGATTTTTTCCCTCAGTACGCTGCCATTTCTTTCTTTCTTTATCCAAAGCTATAGAACCCGGTCTGTCCTGCTGTTTTACCCATAGCTGGAGGGAGAAGAAGATTCATACCATTCCGAAGGGTATTAGCAAGTAAGTGAATGTAATGGATTCGACGGGAATTCGAACTCGGCTCTCCGATTCCTCAATCCGATCCCCTATACATTACTCCACCATTCTTGAAACTTCTCTCCGGTATCGAGCCACGCTTCTTTATATCCTTCTTTTTTATATACTTAACTTCAAACTCTTATGCAATCTATATAGATTGTGTTAACTTTCACAAAAGTCACTTGGGAACCTAATTTTTCTAACAATGTTCTCTTCATCACTTTCATTATATTTGGCGCATTTTACTTTCTCCTCTCTTCATATTTTGGCTCGGTTCCCTGTTAATTTCAGCTTAAACGCCTATAATTTGCCCATCATATAAATTGCGCTCCGTTCCTAAGGGAAATATTCCTATCGACTGCGGTGACAAGGATCAGTAGTTATTGTCTTCTCTAGCAGGCTCATGGATGACGTACCCCTCTGAAACAGTAAATTCTTGTGAAAAATTCAGGATACCCTGATAGACTAGTATTCATTTTTGGCGGCCACAATCTTAACAACGTAATAACACATGCAGATGACACCGTGGTGATCGGAAACAGAAAAAGGAAACTACAAGTCCTACAGAAGGTAGTTAAAGAAACTGAGAAGAAATAAACCTTAATTGCAAGAAGACAGAATGCGTTATTGTAAGCAAAAGGAATGACCAACCTGCAGGTTACAGATTAGATATACGTAAATCAAATTGCTTCGGTAATTTAGATATCTGAGAAGCGTATTAATAAAGTGAGACAGAGACAGAGAAATCATTAATTACCTTGAAATGTAGAAGGACACCTAGAAGACGTACTGAAAAGGCGAGCAATGACGAAGATTTAGAGAAAAAGGAAACAATAAGACGCTGGTACGGTTAGCGGACTCAGCAATCTCAGTAAATAATGATAAATACTCTAATATTTATAAATACAAAAATACTCGTAAAAATCCAAAAACGAGTAATATTTATTATCAGGTTTTAATGTGGTGTTGAAAAAATAACAAACGGTAATACTGAGTAAAATTCTGAAATTTGAGTCAAATGTAGATCAAATATAAATCGTAATCCGTCAGAAGGAGAAGATAAAGAATAAAGAGTAGACAATCATATATATATATATATATATATATATATATATATATATATATATATATATATATATATATATTCGATTGTAGGTGCAGTTCAATTTATAATTACATGAATCATTCATATAAAAAACAAATATAGAAGTTAATGATTTAAATGGCGAGAATACATCTTCGCAAATAATTTCAATAAGTTACACTAACCCCGAACCTGTATATGTGCAAAAGAATTCTCGTATTAGAATATTTGTACAAAAACGCACAACCTTAAGATTTAAAATTCAAACTCAGCGTTGCGACCGCAAGTTCCAAAATAATAGCACATTTCTCATAGCATTTTTTCGGATTACATCTCTATTTTCGTTTCCTCTTATTACCGAGAAGTAAAAAACAAGAATAAATCTATTTCCATACCTGAGGATGTCTGTAGGAACAGACGAAATCTTTTAAAAACTAAAGAGACCTTATGAAACTGGAATTTATAAACAGGGATCATATCATTCATATACAGGTCCGGGGTTAGTGTAACTTATTGAAATTGTTTGCGAAGATGTATTCTCGCCATTTAAATCATTAACCTCTATACTTGTTTTTTGTATGAATGATTCATGTAATATATATATATATATATATATATATATATATATATATATATATATATATATATATATATATATATATATATATATATATATATATATATATATATATATATATATATATTGTGGATGTATGTCGTGAGTGTCCAGAGAATTTCGTTCGAAAAACATAAGAATTATTTTGGGTTTACTTACCTGGAAATTGTATGTGTAGAGGATCAAACTGCGGCAGAATCTAATTAGTTTAGAATTAGTGAATTAAGGATATTTATAATTGTTTGAATTATTTTATAATTATTTTTTCATGCTCTAATTAATTTCATTTCATTTTATGGTCACGAAACCCTAACAGTATATGTAATTATATATTTATGGGCACGAGATACTTAACATCAGAAAGAGAAAACTCAAATTTCTAGGATACATTGTGAGGAAAGACGGCTTGAAATTTGATAATTACATGGCATCCTGGGGCCAAGAGGAACAGATTTTAGAAGGGAAAAGACAAAATTTACTAAGAGGAACGAAAGACAGAAAATTGTGGACAGACATGATCTTCAACATTCTGAAGAAACATGGTACATAGAAGAAGACGAATATTTCAGTTTCTTAATAACTTAAAATAAAGGAAAAATATCTATCTATCTATCTATCTATCTATATATATATATATATATATATATATATATATATATATATATATATATATATATATATATATATATCAGTATGTTAAAAATAACAAATTTTTCGATGTAGTCACAAAATCTTTGCCCTTGAAAATCATTATGCTTGATTTTCAAAAAAAATTGTGAACACCTATGCTAATCGAGATGGCATTCAATAAATAAGTAAGGAAAATTTATTTCTGGGAAGCCGCCAATGGAAATCGAAATCACTAATCGAAAGCATTAGTGTTCGCGCAAAATGAGGAACAGATACGGGTCTGTAAGGGTCCGCCCCGTTCGCGGTGTGCGGGGTTCAAATATTGGCTATGGTCGTGGGCACCCGGGGAAATTTGTGGAGCGGTTAGCTTCGGCGTCGATCACGCGGGTGACGCCGCAGCAGTGATTTTCGGTACGGCATGACGACTATCATCAGTGCCACCACTGCGGTGCAAATCGGGTGAATTAACCACTAAATAGAACATTAAAAGCCAATAAAGCTATAGTATCTTATTTTTGGATAATCTTCCTACTCTATACCAGCCATGTTTGATCGATTTGTTTTGTTTTCCTTTTTTTTCTTTTTTCTTTTTACACCGTATCAACCCTAAGTTATTTTAAACCGGGTAATATTTTTGAAATATAAGAATTTTTTGAATTTTGGGTTGTGAAAATTAATTTAACATTGTTTCGTAAATAACACTGATTTTTTTATGTATATGTTTTAATATTCAACCCATAGTTGTGAGGAAGAATTGTATTTGTACGTAAGTGAATGCAACGGTCACCACTGGAATTCGAACTCCGATCTCCGATTTCTCATTCACTTTTCGCCTGTATACTCTGTGAGTGTTACCTTTTCCAAACCGTCTTCCATCGTTTTTTTTTTTTTTTTGTTTTTTGTCCAGCTTCTTTTGACATTTTCGTTAAGATGTCTTCGTTGATTACTCGCTCCTAACGTGAAATTCAGCGTATTCTTCTGCAGAATAACAATTTTCTTGCCTCCTTTTTTTTTCTTTCTCTGTAGGAAGTCATATACATTCACAGCCATTTAAGCGGATGTATGTTATATTCTTGAATTGCTATTTTAAATTGTATAGTTCTTGTCTCTTCGTTGACGTACTTCTATTAAGATTTAATTTAAACAGACATTTTTTTTCTTTCATAATCTTAATCTTAGTCACCAGACAGAGATAATCTGGATAATTTACAAATATAAATCGTTTTGTGTGAAACTATTTGCATCCGTTGATCGATAACATAATGTCAAAAGCCACAAAAATTCGTCATATTTATGACATCGTTTCGAAAGATTTGAATTAATTTGATATTCTCTTCATATCTGATTAAAAAGCAAGTGAGAAAGCAGACGAAATAGAAAAAGAAAGAGAAACAAACATGTTTTATATAATGAAAAATATCAGGTCATCCCATAAGTTCTGTCCGAATTTTAACTTTTTGATAAAATGAACGAAATTTAAAGAGCATTTTATAATGTCTAATGGAGCCGAACATTATTTATAAGTTTAGATGCATTTAAACTGATCAAATTTTATTTCAGAGAACAATAAAATTAAATTTTGTTTGATTAAACCCTGCTAACATGGAAGTACCCAAGAATCATTTGAGGCACATAATGCTTTATGAGTTCAAGAAAGGAAACTCAGCAGCCGAAGCGGATAGAAACATTCACTGAGTTTATGGAGAGGAATGTGTGAATTAAAGAACTTGCAGAAGATGCTTTGCAAAATTCAGAGGTGGAGATTTCACCCTTGAAGATGAAGATCGAACTGGACGTCCATTTGAGTCTGATGAAAAACTTCTCGAAGCAGCCCTTGAAGAAAATCCTGCTTTACCAGTTGAGGAATTGGCAGTGGTTCTCAGTTCAAACCATACAACTGTTCATTGTCATCTTCAACAACTTGGAAAAATTCCCAAACTTGGAAAATGGGTGCCTCATGAATTGTCTGAAAACAACCTCAAATCCCGAGTTGAAATCTGCTATTCTCTCTATTCTCACCAAATTGTTTCACCTTATTTGGATAGACTTGTGACTGGCGACGAAAAATGGATCTTTCATCGAAATGTTAAGCGTGGTAGACAGTGGCTTGTTAAAGTGGAAGGAGCCCAGCCGAAGCCGAGAAGAGAACTTCATGGGCGAAAGGTTCTCCTTTCAATCTGGTGGGATCAACAAGGAATAATCCACTTTGAATTCTTACCACCTAAGACAACAATTAATGCTCAAATATACTGTCAGCAATTAGAGCGTTTGAACCAAGCTTTGAGGAAAAAACACCTGCTCTAGTGAATCGAAAAGAGGTGATGTTTCATCAGGACAATGTGCGACCCCACACAGCAAGAATCACGTCACAAAAGATCGAAGAACTTGGGAGAAAATTCCTCATCCACCTTATTCTCCCGATCTTGCTCCTTCAGACTACCATTTGTTTCATAGCTTACAGAATCATTTGGAAGAAACAGCTTTTGTAACACAAGAAGAGTTTAAAACTGACATTTGTGTGTTCTTCAAATCAAAGCCCAAAGAAATTTACAGTAATGGAATTAGTAAGCTTGTTAATAGATGTAAGGAAGTCATAGATAATCAGGGAAAATACATTGTTGATTGAATCTGTAATTAAATGTAACATTTGGTCACTTGTTTTCTTTATTCAAAATTCGGACAGAACTTATTGGATGGCCTGATAAAATAGGAGTGTAAAACGAAGATAAGCAATGGAAGCAAGTATAAAAAAAACGAAAAAATAATAAGAAAGAAAGGAAACGCTGAAGAAAAATACTTGATGAAAGAATGACAGAATATATTTTGGGAATAAATAAACAAATAATGAAAGAAAAAAGAGAACATTTAGAAAGCAATAAAAGAATGAATTACCTTAATTCCCCATGTATAATACGCTCACCTAAAACTGTGCTGATAGTGTGGTTAAATGATTCTATTCATGCATTATACGCACCCCTTGTTCTGTAACCCAATCTTATAAATTGTACCTCTCCAACTTCATTAAGGACAGCGTTTCCTACTCTTATTTTTAAAAACATGATTTTAAATAATATTATTCTAATTTAGTTTTATGTTAATTCTTATTTTATTTTACGGCAATTTTTAAAGGTTTTTGGAACTGTGCATAATACGCGCCCCTGAGTTGGCTTATTTTCTTTTTTTATAAACAAATGAGTAGTATACATTCTGGAATTATGGTAATGAAAAAAAGTGAACTTAAGTAAGAAATAAAAAATAAAAACGTGAATTGAAATAAAAGTGAATATTTTAAAAGAAAGGAAGAAATAGCTGATTATCAGTTTATTGAAGAAACAAAGAATTTTGACAAAAGAATGATGGAAGATGCATTGGAAATAAATAAATAAATAAAAACATAAAAAGGAAAGGAATACAAAAGGAATAAATAAAGTGTATATAAATGATAGAAAATATATTGAAAAAAAAATAAACGAAAGTAAAGTTAAAAGAATGAGTTTTTGATAAAGAAATGACAGAAAATGCATTGAAAATAAATAAAAAAGAAATAAAGTTTCAAAAGAAGGAAGAAAGAAAAGTCGATATATATGACAGAGAATTCAATGAAAAAAATGAAGGGAGAAAACGAAAAATACAAAGAAAGAAAGAAAATTAATTGGAAATAATATATAAAGTAAAGGTAAAAAGAAAAGAAAAGTCTATATAAATAAGAGAAAATCCAGTGGAAAAAAAAAATAAAGAAAAAAGAAAACATCATGTCAGATGAAAGAAAATACATTGAAAATCAACAAATAAAATTAAAAAGGAAAAGAAAGAAGAAAAGAGCATATAAATAACAGAAAAGGCATTGAAAAAAAAGGAAAAAATAAAAAACGAATGAAAAGATAAAAGAAAGAAAAAAGAAAGGAAGAAAGAGAAAAAAATGAAAAGTGTCAGAAGGAAAGAAAAATGAAAATAAAATACCCATGAGAAAAATAAGGGAAAAAAGCAAGTGGACAAGTCAAAAAGAATTAGTTATATTATGTAGAAAAATAGAACCTAATCATCACCTTACTAAAAATAAAAGACGCTGAAAAAATACACTAAGCGAAAGAGAGAAAAGAAAGATGTCTAAAATGGAAAAGCCAAAAGAATACGATAACATTCTCAACGAATGAAACGAGTAATTATCAAAAAGTAACGAGGGAGTTCTGACAGAGCAAGTACCAACGACATCGTCACGCCTCGATAGATAGAATTAGATTTTTACAGCGTATATGAGGTAAAAAAGAAGACAAAATTGCTATAAAGTCCTTAAGTTATAATCATTTTTTTTCTTTAAATATTGCTGATTTGCATAATATATATGTATATATGTATATATATATATACATACATACACACACACACACACATATATATATATATATATATATATATATATATATATATATATATATATATATAAGAGGTTATAGTCGTTCCAACGAGAGAAAATTGTGTATATTAGAAAGAAGAAAGGTACTGCAAACGTTTGCGGTACCTCACTTCTTTTTAATATATATATATATATATATATATATATATATATATATATATATATATATATATATATATATATACAAAATTAATATTTTAAGATTTCAGCTTATATTAAGTTTTAACTATTATTCTTTTTATATATCTACCTATCTATCTATCTATCCATATATATATATATATATATATATATATATATATATATATATATATATATATATATATATATATATATATATATATATATAGGGTACTGCAGCAAAATCCGACAGTTGACAAAAAGAAAACGAAATAGGTAATAAAAATAAAAGCTGTATATGCAGAGACCCGACAGTTTATTTGGCAACATTTTATAGAGTTATATACTACATTATTTTTTAATGTAACCGCCGGTGGCGGCGACAACCATCTCAAGATTGGCGTGAAATAAGTCACACGCTTTGACGACCATGTCCTTGTCCATATCTGCGAACGTCTACAAGATGGCATCCTTCATAGACTCGACCGTGTTGTCGGTGTGCTTTTTCATCTTGGCCTCGATTACGCCCCAGAAACAATAGTCAAGGGGGTTGCGGTTCGGTGAGGAAGGTGGCCACAAATCCGTAGAACAGTGGTGAGAAACATTGTTGAGCAGACACCCCTGGGTCGTCTTGGCCTTTTGTGCAGGAGCGGAGTCCTGCTGGAAAACGTAAGGGCGTCTGGCTGCGATCTCTTCCATCCAGATCTTCACCACGCTCCACAAAACCTCCAGGCAGATCTCAGCGGTGAATCTCAGGCCCCTTTGAAAGAACCGGGGGCATGACGTTCTCCTCACTGAAGATGACGCCAAGGACTATGACGGAGAATGGAAACTTCGTATGCTTCAAGACGTGAACTACTTCGATGTCTATGCAGATACACCTGTCGCTATGCCTGTGCCTGATTTGGCTCTTGATGAAATTCTTTTTATCAGAGAAGAAGCTCAGCATTTCGGCTGACCCATACTTGTGTTCGTTCAGCAAAGCCCCCGCCTTCACCTTCCTCGACTCCTTGGAGGCATTCTTGATGAGATGGTGGGAAGACTTGCTGAAGAAGGAGTAAGCAACACACACACTATATATATATATATATATATATATATATATATATATATATATATATGTATATATATATATATATATATATATATATATATATATATATATATATATATGTATATATATATATATATATATATATCATACGAAGAGAAAAATTCCCGCGTCCTTAACATTAATTTAAAACTGCTCAATACAAAAGTAGAGCAATAAATATTAATTTATTATGCAGTTAGATTAGAACATATGCATACCCATTACCGAACTGTACATCTTGTTTCAACGTTAAAAAGTAACGTTTCTTCAGGTAAGGAATCACGATGGTTCCATTGTGATTTTGCACTTGCGTAGAATTTAACCCGCATGCGTAGAAGTTTAACCCGCATGTGAAGAAGCTAGCTCGCATGCGTAGTAGTAAGTTTTTGGGACAAATATTGTGTCCAAATTAACTTTAAATCAGGGCGCTTTCAGTTAGTCTAATAGCAATTTCCTTACGAATATGTAGAAATTGTTAATACACTTAGAAATGTTTTAATTCCCGAACAGTCACTACATTGTGGTCGTGTTCATATATCCTATTATTTCCTTGGATTTCTGTTGTATTCACATGTCCTTTCGGATCCGAAACAGAGGCCTAACCTCAGAAATGGTTTCGAGATATTTTCAAATGATCATTTTTGTAAAAAAAAAAATCTAAGATCACACATATTTTACACAGATAAATGCTTGGTAATGTGTTTGATGTGCTTTTAAGTACATTTTTTTAGGATTTTGTTAAGGCAAGGGATAGCAGATCCCTTCAATGAGTCCAACGGAACATTTTCCATTCAATCCAAGTGTACAACTACAACAGTAATTAATGAAGTCCTCGTGTACCATATATTTGAGATGTTCACTTCAGTCTCCTTGTATCGTATACTTTTTTGAAGACCTTTGCAAACTCAGAGACTGCTGTGTCAATAAAAAAACACTCTGTTATTGTGGTCTTTTAATAAGATGTCTGGGTGATTAGCTTTGATTGTTCTCTCTGTGTGTATTGAAAAGTCTAATAAAATTGTTGTAAGCCCTATCTCTGTAATCGGGTCTGTATGAAGTTCCTGCCAGATTTTTCCGTCCTTGGTAAGACGATAAACAGCATCCGCGTTCTTCGTAAGACAATAAACTACATAAGATTATATATATATATATATATATATATATATATATATATATATATATATATATATATATATATATACACAAAAAAAACTTTATATATTTTATGTGCGATTGCGGAAGGTCTATTGTTTGTGTTTTTGCCAGTGTATATACATATATATATATATCCGTTTTCCATAGATACCTGTGTGTGTATGTGTGTGTTTGTGTGTGCGTGTGTGTTAGGATGTGTTCATAAAAGATTTAGGCTTTTGATTGGCGGTTTCCATTAACTTCTTTGGTTGTTTTTATTATATTTTATATTTTATCATTCTTGTTAAGTAGGTCTAGATTTCTTGTATTTTCTGTAAATAGTTGTGGATTGTTATTAAATGTCGAGATATATGCTAGAGTTTATATATATATATATATATATATATATATATATATATATATATATATATATACCAATTACTTATAATAAAACAGATTACATATATGGAGAAGGAATATTCATACAAATACTACGAAAAACACACACGCACACACAAAAATGCATGCACATAGATCTATCTAGTTACAAGGATCATAAGGAAAGAAACATTTGCGTTACTACTACACACAAAAGACAATGGTTCAACATACTTAAACGACTTGAGTTTATTGAAACACTAAACTCACAGTCGTCTCTGGGTGTTGACGTCAGTGTCCACTTTCATATTTGCAATCCCTTTAATCCTGATATTGAGCACTTTAAAGCATAAATATTGCATAAATTAAATCTTTAGTTTTATCATATATATATATATATATATATATATATATATATATATATATATATATATATATATATATTTAGTTTATGCAAAACTAGGTAATCCGAGTTACGTCTAGAACCAATCTTCGTAGGAATAGACTTCATGCTGTATATATATATATATATATATATATATATATATATATATATATATATATATATATATATAAAGAATGACACAGATAGAGTGCGATGAAGAAATTGTCTCCATTTTATATTTTTAATTTATCTTATGCGCGTTGTTTGTTTTTAATTTTGCTGACTCAATGTTATAGGAAGATCAGTTAGGCACCATCTGTCAGAAGAAGATCACCATGATGTAATACACTCCGCCATAGATATGGAAACGACATATTGTACAGAATGGCATTCGCGCCGGATGCTTCAATACAAAGATTCCATTTGTTTGCGTTTCACATTGAGGACAGTGCAGATGATTCGGTTTAGGTGTTGGAAGTTTCTGATGCTGATGACGAAGGCGTGGCAGCTCGATAAACTCACTCTGAGTGTTCTGATGAGATAAGAAACTTTGCGAATTTGATAGCGAGTTGCTCAGAGTCAACTCGGTTGCCTACATCAAGTGACTTGTAGAGGTTTCTGTCCTAACTCAAGATGCAGGTTGCTGAATGACACTATTTCTGGCAACAGGACTCTGCACCATTGCACACAAGCAGGAGAAAGTAGTGACGACTGTCAGACAATTTCTTCAACCACTTCATCTCTCAGATCTGGCCAACTATCTCCCCACACTTGGTTACTATACGCGTGTTTATCAGGTGTTTATATTTATTATAACTACCGATACATGTGTACTCACGAAATATATATATATATATATATATATATATATATATATATATATATATATATATATATATATATATATATATATATATTCCAATGAATTAATCCTTTACAAATTGATATGTTTAATTAATCTAGAGAATTTAAATACTTCGGTAAAAAAGAGTATAACCTAATGAAAAATGACTCTAAACTTGATAAAGAAAAATATTCATCTTATTATGAAAAGGAAAGTCCAAATTATTTTTAAATTATTATTACATTTTACAATTGTTCCTAACACGTCCGAAATTTTAGTTAAAAAATGTTATTTTTTTAAAATCAGTAAAATTGCCACAAAATCTATCATATCTGCAATTTTTGACATTTTTGACAACTTTATAAAAAAAAGTGAAATTCTCAGTTTTACTATCTTGTACAATTCAATTAGACTTTTTTCAAAAGTCATTTAAAGAAAAATTAGAAAATGTAAAGAATACGTAATGTAATTAGAAACAAAAATTACTTAATTTTTCAGCAGATAAAAATAGTTGAAATTGAAGAATACCTAACACTGGTGATTTGTTTTGGAGGTGTGAATTGACGTTCACCTCAATGAATCGACAGCTAACACCAAGGGAATTTATCGGATGGAATGAAAGCAGTAAAAGTATTTTCGAATTTTAAGTTAACAACCTCATTTAATTATAAAGTATTTTTTTTTAAATTAAATATATTCAAAAGTCTAATATTTTATACATATTTTAAGAACTTTTTTAAAGAAGTTATGTCCAAAGTCTGCACTGTTTCTCTCGCTAATGTTTCATCTAAAAACGAAAATAATTATTAATTGCAGTATGCCTCACTCTTTCTCTGAAAACATAAATTGATTATATTTAAAAAAAATGAAAGTAAGATACAAATATATATATTCTTTAAAATGAAACAGGATATAAAAAAAAAATTAAATTTTGAAAATTCGACGATGATGGTCAGTCAGAGAATTTGATATGTGTTAGCCAGAATGAAAACAAAGTAATTACTTAAGGCCTTTATCGTAAAACACGGGACCTATTATTTCTGAACCCTACACCCATAGTTTTCGAGAATACGTTTTTAATACATTTTTTGCACATGAAAATGTTTAAAAAATATTATTGTATCGTAGATTGTAATAAGCTTTCAAATTTATGATCTGTAAAAATAGATCTTTTTATAACGACATATATATATAGTCACAGACTCCAACTTAATTTGAAAATATTTAACAGCTGTATCACATTTTGTATTTAACATTGAAAAAAGAAAATTCTTGTAAAAATTAACTTTTAATCGGAAAATATTTTCTCTTCAGACAATAGTGTCTTAATATATATTATTCATAGAAGCCATAAAAAGCTTTTAAAAATAAGTAATGTCTAAGTTTTGTTAGTTTTTGTATCTTATAAATAAGAGTCGAATTTCGAACAAGACCGTGTTTCCATTTACCGAAAGAAATCGATCTTTTATATTCTTCAAAGTTATCTGCTTTTAATTAATATAATCACAAAATTGCACAGAAGTCGTATTTTCGAGTTTTCATAAAATTATGTAAGCGGGGAGTAACGTATGTAAAAAAAAATATTTTTACCATTACTTTCTAAAAAATAATAATTTCTAAAATAATTTAATTCATTTGTTAATAATGTCTGAAAGTTTCACTATAACACGAAAATAATTTGATTTTTGCAATGATTTTCAAATTAATGCGATTTTCAACTGAAGAAAGGCGCGAAAAAATTATTGGTAAATATTACGTATCCGGTGAGGTAGAAAAATATTTTTAACCAGAATTTTGAACGTGCTAGAAAGGATTAAAAATAAATTAAAACTAATTAAAAATAATTTAGTCATTCCTCTTAATGAAAACATAATGATTTTGACGATAAACCTTTGTTTTCACTAAGTTTGGAGCCTTTTATTTATCATGCTGTGCTGTTTTTTTCGGCAAATTATTGAAGATATCAAAATTAATTCTTTACAAATTGGTTTGTTTACGTTTCGGATACGAAACTAATTAGTTATGCGCTTTCGAGAAAAACAAAAAAAAAAAAAAAAAAAAAACACCAGATTGGGTGTGTTTGGTTTCCTTAAATAGAGGAAGTTATAGGTGCGTTCAACTGTAACGCTTTTCATAACTGAATGGTTAACGTTCTGTATTAAATGCTGCCTGGTCTAAAAATGATGGAGTCAAGGTCCCAGCCAGCGAGCACATTTTCATTATTAGATATTATAGTTTTACAATATTATATATATATATATATATATATATATATATATATATATATATATATATATATATATATCCATGGTTTTAAGATATTACATCGAAAAACATGTCAAAAGTGTATCGATGCGTATAAACGAATCTTATAATATATATATATATATATATATCAGTAGTCTTAATAAATTTCCTCAGAGTTCGAACCGCTTCTACGAAGAACAGATTCTCCTCCAGTTTTTTTTATTCGTGTGTTTATATATATATATATATATATATATATACATGATTTTAAGATATTACATCGAAAAACATGTCAAAATCGCTACACAATTGAAGTCGTGTTTCGATGCGTATAAACGAATCTCATCAGGCGATTGTAAATTACTGGGGGATGATCGATTTATTTAGATTAAAACAAATTACATCCCCTTTTTACTCAAAAAAGAGGTTGTGTTTTCCTTATAAATCTAAATAAATCGTTCACTCGTCAGTAATTTACAGTCGCCAAATGAGAAAGGCGTGCTAGCACAAATCCACAAGTTATTATGGCAGTCGCTTTGAGTTTGCTGGCCTTGTTCAAGTCGTCGATCACGCTAGATAACACGAGCACATCCAGAAACTCTAACTAAGGTCTTCTGAGCATAGTTCCCTTAAGTATCACTGTTGGCGATCATCAGCAATAGGGATTGGCTAGCTGCCCTAGTATACGGGTATCCTCGAATACGAGTGGCCACCTACATATATATATGTATGTATGTATGTATATGTATATTTGCAAAACCAGTTTGTCTGATGAACACAAGAGCGTCAAACCCAATCACAAGCTCATAACCATATAACTTAATATGTTAGCTCTTTCAAAGATTTTGAGTGCTTTCCATACTATATATATATATATATATATATATATATATATATATATATATATATATACATACATATATATATATATATGTGTGTGTGTGTGTGTGTGTGTGCAAATATATTGATAGAATAGGAAAGAGCTGTCAGGTTGATGATCCGAAGTTTTTAGTATTTTTGTTTTTATTTTTAAGAAAACAGTGCTAGAGATATAATTCGAGAAACATGGTAATTCCTCTGTAGCGATGGAATCATATTTATTAAGAATAATTATAATTATAATATATATATATATATATATATATATATATATATATATATATATATATATATATAGAGAGAGAGAGAGAGATAGATAGAGATAGATAGATAGATAGATAGATAGATAGATAGATAGATAGATAGATAGATAGATAGATAGATAGATAAGTAGAAAGGTTTTCATCTCTTGATTTATGTAGCAAAGATTTTTATTGTTGTCGTTTGTCTTGACCTTTATAAAGCTTATAATTATCTGTTAAATGACAGACTACGGCAGTATGTTGAACCTTGTTGTAATATCATTCAATTTGACTCGAGCCGAGAAACAAAAACACATTAGCGAAGACCAGATGGATTAAGAAACACTTTAGCTTGTTTTCTTTGGCAAGTTTTGCCATATGTTGAACTGAAGAGATTACGATAGATTTGAAGGACGAAAATGACGTACTTGGCGTTCACTAATTTGCAACACTCGAAATCGTGCGAAGACCTTACCGCTGACACTATTCGATGAATAAGGATCGATGCCTGCCAAGATAAATTTACTGCTAGTAATATGACTCGAGAGCAGACCCCAAGAGAGTGTGTGTGTGTGTGGGGGGGTATGAACTTATTATGAAAATCGTATATTTATACAGAAAGTCATCGTATATATATATATATATATATATATATATATATATATATATATATATATATATATATATTATAGAATTATAAGTCATCGTATATAGCAAAATTCGTTTCAGTTCGATTTGTAATGATACCAATATTTTGCATAATGGTTGTTTTCATTATCATGATTTGTTTTTATATCTGTGTATATTCCTCAGATGTAGTGTCGCTTCTATTTTCACTATTCGAACAGCTGTCTTCATTTTATCGACACTTTCACGACGTTTCGGTCGTTGTAGGTTCCGGCCTTCTTCAGTTTTTATAAATTGGAACATCGAACCGAACTCTTTAATTATAGTGTCAAAAATTTAATTAGAATTAGATTATTATAACAATAATAATTATCATTAATTCACTGATTCTAAACCAACTGAGAATGGACCCCACTATTCTCATCTAAACACACAAAACCATGGCATTCTTAATATCGGAAAAGCAATTCTCACAGGACGTTTGTTTATATCACTTATTGAGATGAGGTGATATAAACAAATTTTTACTACGTTAATAAATAAATAAAATAAGAAACAAAAAAATAAAAAATATAAACAAGCAATATAATTTGACCCAAATAAAAAAACAAACGCTTCCGGTAAAATAACCGCCATAATAGGATACCCACAATGCACCACTAACCCGTATATATATAAATAGCCGAGAGAAATAACAGCATATGTGGCCTGACGATTGCATATAGCATGAAACACACTGTCGCCTCTAAGTTTTGACTTCTATGTTCACTTTTATATATATATATATATATATATATATATATATATATATATATATATATATATATATTCAAGTGTACTTTTTATTAGTGGATCTACATATATAAAAATTTGGTGAGGTGTGAGCAAATCTTTATTCCAATAATGCAGCCCAGAGAAGAAAAAAATGCTTGGGGACCTCTGAAGAAGGTAGACGCAACCATCAGTACTATTCTAACAGTTTTTTCTCGGCTTTCTCACCTATGTGAATGGCTTCCGATCTCGTGTTTCATTGCCACCTACAATCTTCAGAAATTTAAATGCAACGTCAATCGTCATCATCAATCTTCTTGAGCTGTGTTCCTTTTTCGTCCTTTCCTCAATCATTTCTACTAATTTTTTTCTCATATTCTTTGACTCTATGTAACCCCACACATATTAGTGACATTATCGCCTTGCTTAGGGTGAATTGATTTTTTTGTTTTAATTTCAAAATCGAAGTAGGATTTCCACTACGCTACCTACACCCGCACCAAGAAAAAGTATATAAAAAAGCCGTTATTCGCATCTAAATAATTTTATTTTGATTACCAATATTTAGAACAAAAGTATGATATACAGAACAAAAAAAAAATAACGAAACATATAAATAAATAAAATAATAAAATAATAAATAGATTAATACATAAAACAATAACTGTCTATATTTCTGAGATGAGGTATTATGTACATTATTTACATTATTCGGACTATTGTCCTCATCTTTGTCTCCATATTTATTACAACGTTTCGGCCTTTCAGTATCTGTCTATATTTCTGAGATGAGGTATTATGTACATTATTTACATTATTCGGACTATTGTCCTCATCTTTGTCGCCATATTTATTACAACGTTTCGGCCTTTCAGTATCTGTCTATATTTCTGAGATGAGGTATTATGTACATTATTTACATTATTCGGACTATTGTCCTCATCTTTGTCGCCATATTTATTACAACGTTTCGGCCTTTCAGTATCTGTCTATATTTCTGAGATGAGGTATTATGTACATTATTTACATTATTCGGACTATTGTCCTCATCTTTGTCGCCATATTTATTACAACGTTTCGGCCTTTCAGTATCTGTCTATATTTCTGAGATGAGGTATTATGTACATTATTTACATTATTCGGACTATTGTCCTCATCTTTGTCGCCATATTTATTACAACGTTTCGGCCTTTCAGTATCTGTCTATATTTCTGAGATCAGGTATTATGTACATTATTTACATTATTCGGACTATTGTCCTCATCTTTGCCTCCATATTTATTACAACGTTTCGGCCTTTCAGTATCTGTCTATATTTCTGAGATGAGGTATTATGTACATTATTTACATTATTCAGACTATTGTCCTCATCTTTGTCTCCATATTTATTACAACGTTTCGGCCTTTCAGTATCTGTCTATATTTCTGAGATGAGGTATTATGTACATTATTTACATTATTCGGACTATTGTCCTCATCTTTGTCTCCATATTTATTACAACGTTTCGGCCTTTC
Organism: Acanthosepion lycidas; assembly: GCA_963932145.1. NCBI lineage: Eukaryota > Metazoa > Mollusca > Cephalopoda > Sepiida > Sepiidae > Acanthosepion > Acanthosepion lycidas. The sequence goes on along the minus strand of OZ010601.1, from coordinate 16,000,929 downwards.
AGTATCTGTCTATATTTCTGAGATGAGGTATTATGTACATTATTTACATTATTCGGACTATTGTCCTCATCTTTGTCTCCATATTTATTACAACGTTTCGGCCTTTCAGTATATGTCTATATTTCTGAGATGAGGTATTATGTACATTATTTACATTATTCAGACTATTGTCCTCATCTTTGTCTCCATATTTATTACAACGTTTCGGCCTTTCAGTATCTGTCTATATTTCTGAGATGAGGTATTATGTACATTATTTACATTATTCGGACTATTGTCCTCATCTTTGTCTCCATATTTATTACAACGTTTCGGCCTTTCAGTATATGTCTATATTTCTGAGATGAGGTATTATGTACATTATTTACATTATTCGGACTATTGTCCTCATCTTTGCCGACATATTTATTACAACGTTTCGGCCTTTCAGTATATGTCTATATTTCTGAGATGAGGTATTATGTACATTATTTACATTATTCGGACTATTGTCCTCATCTTTGTCTCCATATTTATTACAACGTTTCGGCCTTTCTGTATCTGTCTATATTTCTGAGATGAGGTATTATGTACATTATTTACATTATTCGGACTATTGTCCTCATCTTTGTCTCCATATTTATTACAACGTTTCGGCCTTTCTGTATCTGTCTATATTTCTGAGATGAGGTATTATGTACATTATTTACATTATTCGGACTATTGTCCTCATCTTTGCCGACATATTTATTACAACGTTTCGGCCTTTCTGTATCTGTCTATATTTCTGAGATGAGGTATTATGTACATTATTTACATTATTCGGACTATTGTCCTCATCTTTGTCTCCATATTTATTACAACGTTTCGGCCTTTCAGTATCTGTCTATATTTCTGAGATGAGGTATTATGTACATTATTTACATTATTCGGACTATTGTCCTCATCTTTGTCTCCATATTTATTACAACGTTTCGGCCTTTCTGTATCTGTCTATATTTCTGAGATGAGGTATTATGTACATTATTTACATTATTCGGACTATTGTCCTCATTTTGTCTCCATATTTATTACAACGTTTCGGCCTTTCTGTATCTGTCTATATTTCTGAGATGAGGTATTATGTACATTATTTACATTATTCGGACTATTGTCCTCATCTTTGTCTCCATATTTATTACAACGTTTCGGCCTTTCTTTATCTGTCTATATTTCTGAGATGAGGTATTATGTACATTATTTACATTATTCGGACTATTGTCCTCATCTTTGTCGCCATATTTATTACAACGTTTCGGCCTTTCAGTATCTGTCTATATTTCTGAGATGAGGTATTATGTACATTATTTACATTATTCGGACTATTGTCCTCATCTTTGTCGCCATATTTATTACAACGTTTCGGCCTTTCAGTATCTGTCTATATTTCTGAGATGAGGTATTATGTACATTATTTACATTATTCGGACTATTGTCCTCATCTTTGTCGCCATATTTATTACAACGTTTCGGCCTTTCAGTATCTGTCTATATTTCTGAGATGAGGTATTATGTACATTATTTACATTATTCGGACTATTGTCCTCATCTTTGCCTCCATATTTATTACAACGTTTCGGCCTTTCAGTATCTGTCTATATTTCTGAGATGAGGTATTATGTACATTATTTACATTATTCAGACTATTGTCCTCATCTTTGTCTCCATATTTATTACAACGTTTCGGCCTTTCAGTATCTGTCTATATTTCTGAGATGAGGTATTATGTACATTATTTACATTATTCGGACTATTGTCCTCATCTTTGTCTCCATATTTATTACAACGTTTCGGCCTTTCAGTATCTGTCTATATTTCTGAGATGAGGTATTATGTACATTATTTACATTATTCGGACTATTGTCCTCATCTTTGTCTCCATATTTATTACAACGTTTCGGCCTTTCTGTATCTGTCTATATTTCTGAGATGAGGTATTATGTACATTATTTACATTATTCGGACTATTGTCCTCATCTTTGTCTCCATATTTATTACAACGTTTCGGCCTTTCTGTATCTGTCTATATTTCTGAGATGAGGTATTATGTACATTATTTACATTATTCGGACTATTGTCCTCATCTTTGCCGACATATTTATTACAATGTTTCGGCCTTTCTGTATCTGTCTATATTTCTGAGATGAGGTATTATGTACATTATTTACATTATTCGGACTATTGTCCTCATCTTTGTCTCCATATTTATTACAACGTTTCGGCCTTTCAGTATCTGTCTATATTTCTGAGATGAGGTATTATGTACATTATTTACATTATTCGGACTATTGTCCTCATCTTTGTCTCCATATTTATTACAACGTTTCGGCCTTTCTGTATCTGTCTATATTTCTGAGATGAGGTATTATGTACATTATTTACATTATTCGGACTATTGTCCTCATTTTGTCTCCATATTTATTACAACGTTTCGGCCTTTCTGTATCTGTCTATATTTCTGAGATGAGGTATTATGTACATTATTTACATTATTCGGACTATTGTCCTCATCTTTGTCTCCATATTTATTACAACGTTTCGGCCTTTCTGTATCTGTCTATATTTCTGAGATGAGGTATTATGTACATTATTTACATTATTCGGACTATTGTCCTCATCTTTGTCTCCATATTTATTACAACGTTTCGGCCTTTCAGTATCTGTCTATATTTCTGAGATGAGGTATTATGTACATTATTTACATTATTCGGACTATTGTCCTCATTTTGTCTCCATATTTATTACAACGTTTCGGCCTTTCTGTATCTGTCTATATTTCTGAGATGAGGTATTATGTACATTATTTACATTATTCGGACTATTGTCCTCATCTTTGTCTCCATATTTATTACAACGTTTCGGCCTTTCTGTATCTGTCTATATTTCTGAGATGAGGTATTATGTACATTATTTACATTATTCGGACTATTGTCCTCATCTTTGCCGACATATTTATCACAACGTTTCGGCCTTTCAGTATATGTCTATATTTCTGAGATGAGGTATTATGTACATTATTTACATTATTCGGACTATTGTCCTCATCTTTGCCGACATATTTATCACAACGTTTCGGCCTTTCAGTATCTGTCTATATTTCTGAGATGAGGTATTATGTACATTATTTACATTATTCGGACTATTGTCCTCATCTTTGCCGACATATTTATCACAACGTTTCGGCCTTTCAGTATCTGTCTATATTTCTGAGATGAGGTATTATGTACATTATTTACATTATTCGGACTATTGTCCTCATCTTTGCCGACATATTTATCACAACGTTTCGGCCTTTCAGTATATGTCTATATTTCTGAGATGAGGTATTATGTACATTATTTACATTATTCGGACTATTGTCCTCATCTTTGCCGACATATTTATCACAACGTTTCGGCCTTTCAGTATATGTCTATATTTCTGAGATGAGGTATTATGTACATTATTTACATTATTCGGACTATTGTCCTCATCTTTGCCGACATATTTATCACAACGTTTCGGCCTTTCAGTATCTGTCTATATTTCTGAGATGAGGTATTATGTACATTATTTACATTATTCGGACTATTGTCCTCATCTTTGCCGACATATTTATCACAACGTTTCGGCCTTTCAGTATCTGTCTATATTTCTGAGATGAGGTATTATGTACATTATTTACATTATTCGGACTATTGTCCTCATCTTTGCCGACATATTTATCACAACGTTTCGGCCTTTCAGTATATGTCTATATTTCTGAGATGAGGTATTATGTACATTATTTACATTATTCGGACTATTGTCCTCATCTTTGCCGACATATTTATCACAACGTTTCGGCCTTTCAGTATATGTCTATATTTCTGAGATGAGGTATTATGTACATTATTTACATTATTCGGACTATTGTCCTCATCTTTGCCGACATATTTATCACAACGTTTCGGCCTTTCAGTATATGTCGATATTTCTGAGATGAGGTATTATGTACATTATTTACATTATTCGGACTATTGTCCTCATCTTTGTTTCCATATTTATTACAACGTTTCGGCCTTTCAGTATCTGTCTATATTTCTGAGATGAGGTATTATGTACATTATTTACATTATTCGGACTATTGTCCTCATCTTTGTCTCCATATTTATTACAACGTTTCGGCCTTTCAGTATCTGTCTATATTTCTGAGATGAGGTATTATGTACATTATTTACATTATTCGCACTATTGTCCTCATCTTTGTCTCCATATTTATTACAACGTTTCGGCCTTTCTGTATCTGTCTATATTTCTGAGATGAGGTATTATGTACATTATTTACATTATTCGGACTATTGTCGTCATCTTTGTCTCCATATTTATTACAACGTTTCGGCCTTTCTGTATCTGTCTATATTTCTGAGATGAGGTATTATGTACATTATTTACATTATTCGGACTATTGTCCTCATCTTTGTCTCCATATTTATTACAACGTTTCGGCCTTTCAGTATCTGTCTATATTTCTGAGATGAGGTATTATGTACATTATTTACATTATTCGGACTATTGTCCTCATCTTTGTCTCCATATTTATTACAACGTTTCGGCCTTTCTGTATCTGTCTATATTTCTGAGATGAGGTATTATGTACATTATTTACATTATTCGGACTATTGTCCTCATCTTTGTCTCCATATTTATTACAACGTTTCGGCCTTTCAGTATATGTCTATATTTCTGAGATGAGGTATTATGTACATTATTTACATTATTCGGACTATTGTCCTCATCTTTGTCGCCATGTTTATTATTATATCAATATTATTATCTGACCTTCTGCGGGTGGTTGGAATGTCTAACTTAACCCTTTATTTCGCTCACTGGGGTAGACTGTTCTAGTTCCACGTGTCATGTTTAATGGATGTCAATTATCAGTTATCTCCTGTTAATTTCCCTCTGAAATTTCTCCACTTCCTTAACCGGGTATTGAACTCACAATCTTTGGGTCTTGTCACTTGATCTAATCAACGCCTTTATCGACTTTGCCATTTGTCCTTGAGGACATGTGTGCATGAATTTCTAGGTATTATCACTGAAAACCTATTTGAATTATTCAGCTAAAAAAGTGAGCCGGTTAAAATAGTTTTGTGTCAGACTCAGTTCTCCCAACTGAGCAATGAAGAGAGAGAAAAGATCACTCAGTCCTACTGTAATGGTACCAACATTCATAATCTAGCAATTAAGATAACGTTGAAAAAGTTTAAAAACAATGAACAGTAGATAGGAAAACTAGATCTGGAGATCGCAACAGCAAGAGGGATCGACATTTCAAATTAGAGCTAAAGAGATCAATTACAAAAGATCTTTCAACCGTTTGGTACGTGATAAAATAGTTTCAGCTATGAACATTGAAAGAAAACTTGAAAATGAAATCATACGTCAAGCACATTGTTACACCAGGACAGAAAGTTAGAAAGATAGAGAGGGCTAATATCATCTTTAATAAGTTGGGAAATTATCCTGTAATAATATGAATATGTATTTGAAATTTATTTCAATAGTTCATAAGCTTCCGATCATAATTAATGATTAATTAATGATGTACATGTCATTTTCGTTCATGATTGATTTCCTCACAGTACTTCTGTTGTGTTTAGGGAATAATTACGTATTATTCTCTGCTGAAATTAGAGCCCAATACTGTTATAAAATTCCCAGAAAATTCCAGTAAGACATCTTAAATCATTTCTAAAGTACAACGGTTCAGAGCTTAATGTAACAAGTGGATAATTTTGCTTTTGCACGATTTAGACAATTTTGCTATTTACCGCTATATATATATATATATATATATATATTTGAATAAAAACAGAACACTTTAACGTTCCATGTAAGAAGTTATTTCACCACAACCCCTTTAACAGGGCTCTGGATCATCAGACTTTTTTTTCCAAAGGTTGAAATGAAAAATAAAAAGAAATTCACACATTTTTGATGGACTGCATAAAGTATATGTAAAATTAACGAAGTGAGGAAGTGAGGTGAGAGAGAAGATATGATGAGTTAAATGTACCATTTCAATTCCTTATCCTTAACCCCACTCTGTGTCGGCTAGACGTCGCTTGAACTTAACGCGTGTTATCTCTAGATATAGATGGGTAAGGGGTGAGGGAGAACACCGACATTAAAGAAAGAAGCTACTACAAACCATAATAAATTAAATTCCACGAGGAATATATATATATATATATATATATATATATATATATATATATATATATATATATATATATAATTCTTCCATGCATGGAATGTTGGTTAAACATCTAGTCAGGTGCTTCTGCTATATATCTAACGATTCTTTAATCAATACAAAAAAGAGAAGCCACCGGTCTTGACATTGCAACACGGCTTCAAACATATTTCAACCGACTGAACGTAACTTCACTCTTACATTTCTGTAAATAATTTCACGAAAATCCTTCTGGTAATCTTTCCTCTTTCTTAGATCAACTTCACAAATTTAAACATAATACTCGATTGGCAGATAGGTCTCATTACATTACAGCTGTAATTGTTAACTATAGTTGTTCTTGTGTGTGTGTGTGTGTGTGTAAGGCAAATGTAATATTTCAGTACATTTTCTTGCTTCCCTGTAAAAATTCGAATATCCTTTATTCGACGACAGTGTACTTCCTGGGGGTTACATCGAACAGAAATATAACGAAACCAATGCTTCAACAGTATAACATGTTTTGAATCAATAAATTTAGTTGTTGGTAAGGTAGACTGTTATATGCGTTCTTCAATGAGTCACCAAAAACCTTCCGAACCCAGTATATAGTCATGCCTTGGACTTCTTAGATCATCCCCTAGAAAAAAAAAATCAATTTCATTTGTTAAGGTGGCATATTTCGTGTCTCTTGCGTTACACACGGGAATGTTTGCGCCGGTAGCGGCGATTGTAATTGAAAGCGTCCTTTATCTGCTTCTGTTTGATCGACGGCAGCTCATTATTAGCGTAAGAAAAACATGGCGCAGACATTCACCTGGTTTTAGTCTGCTGTGCAGTTGCAGTCAGCAAGTAGAAGCAATCGTCTGCAATTTTCTTCTGATCTCCACACGCGTAACCATATATACATAAAGGCATTCGACAATCATCTGAGAAAGTTCCCTGCCATTAGCTAAAATCTCAAGATATGAGGCAAGCGATTTTGAATTTCATCAATGATAAGTCCGTGAATAAATATATAAAACATTTCTCATATATACATATATATGTGTGTGTGTGTACCTGTGTGTTTGCTTGCGTGCTTGCGTGCTTGTGTGTGCGCATGCCTGTGTGTATATATGTGTGTGTGTCTGTGTTTGTGTGCGTATGTGTATATATATGTGTGTTTTTTGTGTGCGTGTACACAGAGTGTGTTGGATACATTTTTGTCTAAATTACAAAAAGATATGTGTGTGTGCGCGAGCGAGTATGTGTGTATGTGCGTGCGTGTCTGTGTGCATATATGTGTGAGTCTCTGTGTGTGTGTGTGTGCGGTTTCCTGTACGAGTGTGTATATGGGGTGCGATGGATAAATTGTTGCCTAAATTAGGCGAAACGGAAGCTGATACTGATATGTCATTTAAACAGATATATTTACAAAAATTACGCAAATACCTTGGAATAATATATAATTAATTTAATCAAGAAAATCCTCATTGACTCCAAACACGTTGCTCTTTTTCGCACAGATGGCGCCCAACTATGCATTTGCAGACGACAAAATAAAGAAACAATCAATGCGAATCTGGTTAATGAAAAATACAAATTAAAATTTAATAAGAGTTTGACATATGGTGAAAAAGAAAAAAAAAGTTATTTGAGATAAAAATAATCAGCACACAGCAAAATATAATTCATATTTTTTCTTCATGCATTATACTTATATGAAGCTTAAAAATAAGTGAAACATTGTAGATTGATTCATATATACATATATATATATATACATATATATATATATATATATATATATATATATATATATATACATATATATATATATATATATATATATATTAATTATATATATATACACTCACACACACATATATATAGTATATGTTAATTATATATTAATATATATATATATATATATATATATATATATATATATATATATAACGTTCCTTTGCTTACCTGACAACTGTAATCTTCAAAAATTCTAATGCAAAATGAAACAGATCCAATTTATTTTTTTCCCGTTCATCAATCCTCTTTATTCTCACCTTTCTTTCTTTCCCTCTTATAACCGCTCGCTGTTAGTGGCATTACCAGCTTGATAAGGTTAAATGATCAATACACACACACATACACACACACGCATACACACGCACATATATATATGTATATATATATATATATATATATATATATATATATATACACACTCACACATAAGTGTATGTGTGTGTGTATATATATATATATATATATATATATATACTCACACATAAGTGTATGTGTGCGAGTGTGTGTGTGTTAACAATATATATTTTCATATATGAAAAAGGGTATTGATGAAATTGTTTGTGTAATGGTAAATGTTTATATGTGACGCGTTTCATCCGTTAGGATCAGGTTGGGTTTGTTGAAGTTGTTGAGACTACACATGCGCTTGAACGAGCAAGAGACGGTAGAAGTTCCAAAATTTTTTGATAAACTTTTTTAAAAATATTTTTTCAAAAATGCTTTAACTTGTAAAACGCGTCACAAATAAACTTTTTACATATATATTTATGTAAGCAAATATATGGATATAAATCCGACAGTATGAAGTCAAATATACGGAAAAAAACAAACAAAAATCCTTATATGCAATTATGCTGTTTTAATGTTAATATAATGTCAACGTCGGACGTTTCGGTCTAATAAACCATCTTCAGGACATATTCATAAAATATAATTAACATTATCAATTATCGCCTTTGTCATGTTGAAATGATAATGTTAATTATATTTTATGAATATGTCCTGAAGATGGTTTATTAGACCGAAACGTCCGACGTTGACATTATATTAACGTTAAAACAGCATAATTGCATATAAGGATTTTTGTTTATTTTTTCCGTATATTTTTCTTCATATATATATATATATATATATATATATATATATATATATATATATATACACACATGACAAAAATACACACACGTAGCTATAAAATAATGTATAAAATATACACATTTTTCCTAATTTATATTTTTCTTTTTCATTTTTATAATATAAAGTGTCTAAATTATTGCATTATATATATTTTTTATTCATAGAGTGCAGATAACATCTCCTTGGGAAAACTAATATGTGCGTAAGGATTAATATATATATATATATATATATATATATATATATATATATATTACATATATATTTATATATATATATTTGTACCCTCTCTCTGTTATCGAACAGATAGAACTCCATAACCACATATATTCTGAAATTACATTACCCAGGGAAATTGGATAAATATATTTCATTTTGATCAAAGGGGTCCCCGGGGGATCCACACCCTTTTTTTCTCTTTGATATTAATTAAATTTAAATTTGAACAAAGGTATAAGTCCTTGGGTCATTTGAGAAATATATTTCTTTTTGGTCGAATGAGGTCCCAGCTGTGCAAAAAGCTCCCAATGATTTTTTTTCTCCGTTTCGATTAAATTAAATTTAAAATTTAAACAAGGGAATGATTCTTATCCAAAATATAGAAGGAAAAAGCCAGAAGATGGAGGTCACATCGACAAGATCAAAATGAGACATTATGGACGGCATGTTGGGCTAGAATTAGTGGGTAATGCCTTACAATACACATTTGTTGCGATAATCAAACTATCTTATCAAAGTAGAAATCGGCACTTCAATTCATTCAAACAAGTATTACCTTAAATACATATCAAAGGGGTTAGATCAAACGGGTTTTGCTCCCCCGCGTAAAATTGTTATCACTTTCATTTAAATTAAATTTAAATTTGAACAAGAGTATGATACTATCCAAAATATAGTAAGAGAAAGTCAGTCACATCAAATTCATTTTATTTTTTTAAGCGTTTCACCCCAATCAAGGCGGGAAGCCACTAGCACGCAAAGTGTTACAGAGGATTTGGAGCGAGAGCAGGTAGGTATGATAGAGGAAAGAATGACGAGAAAAATAGTGTATGGATCAAGGTAACTGGAGATGTCGATTGACATTACATTTGAATAGTTGGAGATTATAGCTCTCAGGGAATCTGGAATAGGGAAGGGTGATCCACAGGCGAGAGGTTTGAGGTATGAAGCTATTGGAGTAGAAGAGACGGCTACATTCAAAAGTTTCTACAGTGAAAGGGTGAGAGCTGGATGCCAGCCTCGTAGGACGCTTGAATTCGCGAAGTCTGGGAACCAGCGAAAGCAGCTCATCGGAGCAATTACCATGAAAGTATTTGTACAAAAGACAGACAGAAGCGACGGCACGTCCGTGAGAGAGCAACTGCAGACAATATGTCAGATCAGGGCCAATTATATTGCATATCCGTCTCTGGAAGTTATCAAGAATCCCGAGGCACACAGTAGGGGCTCCAGACCTTATATGGCAGCAATACTCCATGCTAGGGCGAATGGTTGATTTTAGACATCAAAGGGGGAAAATCAAGTTGATTTTTGCAAATGAAATTGACCTATGAAACGGCACTTTTTTAAAGACGTTTTTTAGCTGTGCAAGATACGTACCCCCTAATTTTGCTTAAAATATTTTAGAATTTTTTTTTTTTTTTAGAAAAATGTGTATTATATATGGGAATTTAAAAAAAATACATATTATACATGGGAAATTACGGTATTACAATATTGGTTTAAAAATGAATTCATTAATTATATATATATATATATATATATATATATATATATATATATATTGTTAATGTAAATTTCATTTTACATTTTTCTTAATATTTTTTGGGAAAATAATCTACGGAATTTCACTTGGTTTCTTTTAAATTTCTTTTTTGTCTTTATCTGTTTGTTTTTTTTAATTATCCCATTAAGTATAGACGATTAACACATCTACATTTACAAAACAAAATATTTACAGCCTCCACTTGAATTAGTCAAATTTGTTTGGGGTGGTTTGTTTCGTTATACGGCATATCAACACAATGGGTTATTTAAAGCCGCCATAGTTTTCTCGATAAATGTATTGGGGTAATATATTTTTTCTTCAAAAATGAATCGCTGGTAATATTATTTTCAAAAATTTCAAAAAATGTATGGCTGTTAATTTTTTTTCAGAACTGTATAGCTGGTAATATTTTTTTTTTTCAGATATGTATAGTTGGTAATAATTTTTTCCAAAAATTTTTAGCTGGTAATATTTTTTTTTCGAAACATTTACAGCTGATAATATTTTTTTTTCAAAAATTTATAGCTAGCAATACTATATTTTTCTAAAAAATGTATAGCTGGTAATATTTTTCCCAAAAATGTATAGCTGGTAATATTTATTTTTCAAAAAATGTATAGCTGGTAATATTTTTCTTTTCAAAAAATTTATTGCTGGTAATATTTATTTTCCAAAAAATGTATAGCTGGTAATATTTATTGTTCAAAAAATGTATGGCTGGTAAAAAAATTTTTCTAAAAAATTTATAGCTGGTAATATATTTTTTTTTTCAAAAAATTTATTGCTGGTAATATTTTTTTTCACAAAAATGTATAGCTGGCAATATTTATTGTTCAAAAAATGCATGGCTGATAAAAAATTTTTTCTAAAAAATGTATAGCTGGTAATATTTATTTTTTCAAAAAATTTATATCTGGTAATATTTTTTTTCAAAAAATGTAAATCTGGAAATATTGTTTTTTTCAAAAATGTATAGCTTAGTTTGGTTTGTTTTGCTTTACGATATATCAACCTCAATCGGTCATTTAATGCCGACAAGATTTTCATTCCTATAATTTTTTTTCAAGAATCCATTACTGGTATTTTATATTGGTAGAGACATTAAAAACATAAAAAAATCCAATAAATTATGGATTAAAGCCGACAAATCTAAAAATTTCTATAAAGTTACACCTTCTGAATATGACAAAATCGTCAATGACAAAATTACCAGCTCTTATAAAAAAGACTAAGACAATAGTACCTTATCATCTATCAATGAAGACATCTGGAAATTTGCTAACAAATGTGGAGTTGCTGACAGAATAGGCAAATTTGGTTTGAAAGATGCATACATTCTCTTCAAAGATCATAAGCCGAACTTCATCAATAGCTTGCAGTCCCGTCTAATTAATCCCTCCAAATCTGAGTTGGGATTAATTTCCAAGAGTATTATTAAGAAAATAACTTCATGTGTCCTGGAGAAATACCCTGCTAACCTTTGGAAAGACTCGGCCGAGACGATTAAATGGTTCCGAAAGATCCCTAACAAAAGAAGAGCCACTTTCATCCAATTTGACATCTTGGATTTTTACCCTTCTATTTCGGAGGAACTATTAAGTAGCAGCCTTAATTTCGCCAAAGGATATACTGAAATAACGGATAATGATCTGAACATCATTTTAGCGTCAAGAAGATCAATTCTTGCATACAATGACGCTACTTGGATGAAGAAGAATAATGGTAGTTTCGATGTATCTATGGGGGCCTTTGATTCCGCCCAAATTGCAGATCTGGTGGCCATATATATTCTCGAAACCTTGAGTAGAGTAGTTAACCTTAGCCAAGTCGGAATTTATAGAGATGGCGGCCTAATCATTGTCCCAAATAGCAATGGCCCCTTGACTTCTAGCTTACATAAGAAGATAATTAGGGCCTTCAAATACTTAGGCCTTAAAATTGAAATATCTTCCAACATGAAAATAGTCAACTTTTTGGATATTACACTAAATCTATCTAATGATACCTTTAAACCCTTCCATAAAGTTGATCAAACACCCCAATATATCAACGTCCACTCTAACCACCCTAAACATGTGATAGACCACATCCCTAAAACTGTGAATACTAGAATAAATAAGCTATCTTCTAGCCAAAAAGTCTTTAATGATAATAAATTTATATACAATCAGCCCCTCAAAAATAGTGGTTTTACACAGGAATTAAACTATAACGGAGGACTTGTAAATCAGAACAATAACAGATCTAAAAATAGAAAGAGGAAGGTAATATGGTTCAATCCACCATATTGCAAGCTCTCTAATATTGATATAGGAAGTTTTTTTCTGAAATTAATTGATAAACATTTTCACAGTAAACATCCATTAGGTAAAATTTTCAATGGGAATACTCTGAAAATTAGTTACTCATGCGTTAGAAATATGGAGAAAATCATATCTTCCCATAATTGCAGAATACTTAGAAACTACCATTGTAATGTGACTCAATCAAGTAACCCTACCTGCAATTGTAGGAATAAAGATCATTGCCCAATCGGGGGTAAATGTAACTACAAAAATGTAATATCCGAGGCAACTATCTTTCCTGAGAAAAATATAAACGAGCAAAAAAGATATATAGGTATATCCGCCGGTAATTGGAAGCAGCGTCTATACAACCATAGACACTCTTTTAGATATAGATGCCTTAGAAGTCAAACTTCCTTATCCAAACACTACTGGGATCTGGTGGATAAGGGGTTAACCCCACTTTTGAAATGGAGATACCTATCAAGAGCCAAAACACCTAATAACTTCCGCGATCGGTGTGATCTGTGCTTGTCGGAAATTTTTTTTATTATCAAAGATAAAAAGATGAACTGTTGAATCTTCGTAATGAGATATTTTGTAAATGTAGACATAAGAAAAGATTCAAAACATAAACACCGTTTTGTAACTTTCTGTCACTTATGCCAGTTCCCTCTTGGTTCAAAACAACGGGCATGACATTTTTTTAACGGAATGACTATTATGTTTATTTTGTTTATCTCTATATCGATCATTGTGTATGTTTATGTGATGCGCTATGTTTTTTTTTTTGTTTTTTTATGCCCAAATTGTTGAAATTTTACTTACTTAGTTCTTAAATTCTAATTTATATGTATGTATTTGTACGTATTTGTATGTATGTGGGTATATGTGTATATATAAATTGTTGAAATTTTACTTATTTAGTTCTTAAATTCTAATTTATATATATGTATTTGTATGTATGTGGGTATATATATATATATATATATATATATATGTGTGTGTGTGTGTGTGTGTGTGTATGTATGTGTATGTATGTATGTATGTATGTACTTGGCTACGGGTATATGTAGGTATATATTTAGGGGGGTGTGTATTTGTATATATATGTATGTATATGTATGGATATGTGTGTGTATGTGTATATATTCATGTATACGTATGTGGGTGTGGGTATATATAGAAGGATATATATGCAGGGATGTGTGTATATGTATATATATATGTATATATATATGTATGTATATGTATGTGTGTGGATGTGCGTATGTTTTGGTATATATGTACCCATATATATGTATGTGTATGTATGTATGTGTATATATATATATGTGTGTATGTGTGTATAGATGTGCGTGTATATGTGTATATATGTATAGCTAAACGGACAGATATAGGGATACATTGTTTTTTTGTTTAATTGTATAGAAATGTAAGGTTTTAGGTATATATATTTATGCGCATGTATGCGTATGTTCATATGTACAAGTGTGTGTAAATGGGTAAGGAGTGGATGCCTATGGATGTATGTGTGTATATGTAGGTATATGTGTGTACATTTTTGTATGTGTATATATATGTATATATATATATATATGTGTGTGTGTGAGTATATATATCTGTTTTTTGTATGTGTGTGTATGTATATATGTGTATGTGGGTGCATGTGTATTTATGTATATGTATGTGGAAAATGTGTGTATAGGGTATAGGTGGATATACGTGTATATATGTGTGCGTATGTATATGTATGTATATGTATGTGTATGTATGTATGTATTTATATGTGTATGTGTGTGTACATGTATATGTATATGTATGTGTGTATGTGTATATATATATGTATATATGTATGTATGTGTGTGTGTGTAGTATATACATGTATGTATGCGAGTAGATGTTTGTGTATATGTGTGTGTGTATATACATGTGTGTGTGTATATACATGTGTGTGTGTCTATGTATATATATGTATATATATGGATGTATGTGTGTGTACATGTATATGTATGTATGTATATGTGTGTGTGTGTATGTATATATATATATATATATATATATATATATATGTATATATATATATGTGTGTGTATGTGTATATATATATATATATGTCAGTATATATATATATATATATATATATATATATATATATATATATATATGGAGGTGTGTGTGTATGTGTATGTGTGTATATATGTAGGTGGAATTATTCTTTATCATATGTATGTGTGTATGTATGTGTGAATATGTGGATATATGTGTATGTGTACATGGATATATGTATGTGTGTATGTAGGTACACGGCGATGTGTATGTATATACGTGTATAAGTTATTGTGTATGTGTGGTTTTGCATGCGTTTTGAACATAAAAATATAGGTCCTCGCCAGATTAGATAATCGTCATATTTATTGTTTATAATATTTGATTTGTAACCTGCAGTCGATATTATTTTTGTCAAATTCTCTCAATTACACAGCGTCCCTTTCAATTTTAATTTCACCCGCCCCATCTTTCTTCCCCACCACTTCTTTCCTTACCTCTCCCTCCTTCTTTAAGATTTGATCGGCCATGGTGTGTGTATGTCACCTCGATGTGTATCCTTATAATGTTTTAGACATCCGACAACAGTCATTTTCCCCCTTCCACTCACACCTAATTTTAAATAAAACTCTCTCTGTTAAACCCCTCTCTTATAAACTAACATTCGTCCCACACTCTCATAATTACACTCTCTCTAAATTCTATTTTTATTTCCGGAGTAGGTTTTTTTCTGTTTTCTTTTTGAATTTGTAGTTCTGATGAATTGGATCGTATTTACGATTCCAATGGAATAAATTATGACCATGGAATATTAGTGTTTAAGCCTTTTTATTATATATATATATATATATATATATATATATATATTTATATATATATATATATATATATATATAGAGAGAGAGAGAGAGAGAGAGAGAGAAAGAGAGAGATCTGTTATTTATTTATTTTCGAAAATGTATACCTGGTAACACGTCTTTCTTCAAAAATTTATTGCTGGTAATAATATTTTACAAATTATTTCTAGTATTAAAACCAATTTTTACACTTTCACCATGTTTTGACCCCAGTTTGGGTGTCAACTATTTACTCATAGCTGAGACCCTAACAAGTGCTAACACACCAGGTCAGGTTTCGCCCTGCTTAAAACTTCATGATTAGATGTCTTGCTGTTGGGCGTAGTTATTCCACTTATCCAGGACGCAGTGGTATTTATCGTCATATCCAGGACACTGATGTAGTCTATCGTCATACCCAGGACGCAACATCTTTGAAGTTAAATCTCCTGCATAGACTCTCTTTTGCATGTTCTGGTTGGGTACTTGTATATCTACCTGGGAACATTTTAAAGAATTAAACTCAAAGGAAAGAAAGTCCGGGTCAACTTCAAAATTCCACTGATTGCAGCATAAATATCCGGGTATTTGAGAAAAATCATGGGTGCTATATATATATATATATATATGAGTACAGTAATAAGAACATAGAATGAAAAATGATAATGAAAACTTTATTACTTAAAAAAGTCGTATACATATTGAGAGACAACAATCACATGTGAGGAAACCTACTGATAGCTGCATCAGTCAGATTTGATTCTGTTTTACTGAATTGATGGAGACGAGGAAAATTTGGGGATATTTCATATTGGATATTCATGAAGAAATATCGATGGAAAATAGGTTGGTACTGTTTACGGGGTAATTGCTTGAGTTTTCGGTGTACAAAGGTTGAAGCAGTCAGCTCCCAATCATTTGGTTGATTAATAAGAGTTTGGAAGAAATAAAATTAAAAAAAAGAAGTAAAAAGAAGGAAATGAAGGAAAATGAAAAAAAAAAAAAAACGAAGAAATGGAAGAAGTAGTAGTAGAAGTGACAAAGGAAGAAAATGCAAAGGAAAATACGAGGAAAGAGAAGAGACAAAAGGGAGGATGATGATGAAGAATAAGAAAGCCGAATTAGAATAAAATAAAATATAAAGAAGAAAAAGTAAGAATAGGAAGATGACGAAAAAAACGAAAAGAAGAAGAAAAAGAAAATAGAAGAAAAATATATGATAAAAAAGAAAGAAAGAAACAAATTAACAAGGTTATTATTATAACGAAGAAAAATAAAAATGGATCGGATGATGATGAGGAGGAGCATAAAAGAAAATGGGAGATGAAGTTGGTGTAGAAGAAGCAGAAAATGATGATGACTGCAACGAAGATAACAGCAATACTAAGAAAAAACTAATAAGCAGAATAAAATAGAAGAATAAGAAACAAGTGATTATTATTATTATTATTATTATTATTATTATTATTATCATTATTATTATTATTATTATTATTATTATTATTAAGAAGAAGAGCTACGAATGCGACTTGAAGATAAAAGCAGAGAACGGAACGGGAAAATAGTGAACATTACCAATAGCAAATCAATAAAAATGACCATGAAAATCAGAAAAATATAGTAGCTGCAACAATAACAATAATAAAAAAAATCATCATGCGATTATTTAAAAAAATATATATATATATTTGATAGAAAGGAGTGCTAAATAGTGGAAAATGAAGAATTACTTAAAATTGAATATTATAGAAAAATAAGATGAGGAGCATGTGGATTATGATGCAGGGATAATGAAGAGCAGGAAATGAAGAAGAAAAAGAAGAAGGAGGAGGAAGAGGAAGAGGAGAAGAAGAATGGGGAGGAGTAAGACAAGAAGAAGAAGAAGAAGGAAAAGGAGGAGAAGGAAGTGGAAGAGGAGAAGAAGAATGAGGAGGAGTAAGACAAGAAGAAGAAGGAGGAGGAGGAAGTGGAAGAGGAGAAGAAGAATGAGGAGTAGTAAAACAAGAAGAAGAAGAAGGTGGAGGAGGAGGAAGTGGAAGAGGAGGAGAATAAGGAGGAGGAGTAAAACAAGAAGAAGAAGGAGGAGGAAGTGGAAGAGGAGAAGAAGAATGAGGAGGAGTAAGACAAGAAGAAGAAGGAAGAGGCGAAGAAGAAGAGGAGTAGGAGAGGAAGAAGAGGAAGGAGGAGGAGGAAGAAGAAAAAGTGGAAGAGGAGAAGAAGAATGAGGAGGAGTAAGACAAGAAGAAGAAGAAGAAGGAAGAGGAGAAGAAGGAGGAGGAGGAGTAGGAGAGGAAGAAGAAGAATAAGAAGAAATTTTCTACCGTATATCAACACATTGCATCTTATTTAAAGCAAGAAAATATTTTTTAAAGCAAGAAAATATTTTTAAATTTGGAGAAGTGGTGGATTCATCCCTTTCGAAAAGAAATCTGCTCTCAGATTAACAATACAGAGCCATTATCCATTGCATCATCCGCACACTCAAGCTTACAACACCTGCGATTCCTAACCTGTTACTCATCTAGGTACTGGCCAGACACGACCTTGCTTAACATCAGTGATCGTACGGAAAGTGGTCTTTCAACATGATATAACAGTAAACAAGAAGATGAAAATTCTTATCAGCACTTCGATTTTTGACCGAAATTGCGAAGACACACCTTAGAAATGGCAGGAATAATCTCCCACACCACACACAGAATAATACCCCGATGTATTAACATATTTCTCATCGATGAAACAGAGCGCCTATTGACATACAAGAGAGTGAATGGACTAAAAAACTGGAAAATCACTTCCCCATAATGATCATTCCTGCCATGTATTATCTACTAAATGCCATTGATGCAGTGTTTTCCAACACAACAGGAGGTTAGGAAAAATTTAGCTTATACGAAAAATTGGTTATCTGTTAACCCTCTTCTACCCTCTCCCAGTCATGGTTAAGTAGGCCGGGTTCTATAGCTTTAGGTGGCAACTGGCCTACCGCAGAAAGAAATGGCAACCTACTGCTGGAAAAAAAATCTGCCTTCTTAGTAATGTATGAAAAGATATGTGATCGCTTAAGCGTCTGTCACGCATGACACATATCTGACTGACTTAAAACAAAAACACGGTTATACCAGGTATAACAGCACCATTGTTCGGTTGTTAAGATTTGAAACGTTTTATTTAAAAATGGTTAATTATATCTTACTCGAATTCTCTGAGTTTTTTTTTTCAAAAACCTTAATTGAATCTACCTTGAGTAGTAAGAATGTATAATTACTCTCGAATTTTAACCGCAAAATAGCGATGAAATCGATCATAAACGAAAATAACGTGTTCACATTAATTAATCAGAGGATAGCTATATCTTAATCTCTAGCATAGGATTGAAATAAAGTTAATATATATTATTCCAGGATCATTTTGCAACTTATGCACGATGATCCTCACCCACTCTATCCTTCTAACTTTCTCTCCTAGAGTAACAAGTTGTCTCACACGTTTCACGTAATGTTTCAAACCTATTTTTTTTCACTGTTCCTTCGATTGTCATTGTTGAAAATCCTTTCTCATGTGCCAAATGACTCATTGATTGATTTGGATCGTTTCTATTTGAGCTCTTTCAAGCTGAAATGTTGATTCCTCTTCCTATTGTGTTTTCTCTATGGTCCTTGAATGGAAGTTGATAATGAAATGCAGATTATGAATACTGGTACCATTACTGAAAACCTGAATGATCTTTTTCCTCTGAACATTGCTCATTTAAGAAAACAATGGTACTTACAAAAAAGAGGTTTTACCTAATCTCTTTCTAACTGAATAACTCAATTTTTTGAATGATTTATACGACAAATGGTGGATGATGCCTAAACGTCTTATCTGAAATCTTGGAAAAAAGAAACTCAATTAGTTTAGTACTTTTTTTTAGACATTAAACATTTTGTTGGATGGATAATGTTATCTGTCACACCCGGCATATCAATAATTATTTCATATATTCCTAGGAGAGAAAAAATTCTCTTGGGAATATATCAAATAGTTACTGTTGTTCTTTTTTATAAATAGCAATCCATATGTAATATTGTAACCTTTTGTGTGCACACCATTTGGGAGTAAAAGACGCTGTTAGAAATTGAGCGAAATTATTGAGAGAAAGCGAAGAAAATGATCAAAACTTGTGAAAAAGAAGAAATGAAAAAGAATCTGTAATTTTGTTTACTTATGCGATTCGTAAGCAATACAAAAATATGATAATGACTGTTTGGGTATAACATCACTAAATCGCCAATATATATTCAGAAAATAAATTGAAATAATATTGTATAAATATTAACTTCCTGTTTGAATTTCTTTATCATTATTTAATCTATTTATATTCCGACCCTTATTTTGACGAAGGCCGGAGGGCACAACTACCGAAACGTCGTGATAACAACAAAGGGGAGGACGATAGTCCGAATAATAAATAGTGCACATAAATATTAATTTTGTTTTATTGGTTTTAATTATTAGATATTTATTTGCCTTTGTTGGAATACGCCATTACAGAGATATTAGCTCTCCTCCAAACAAATACATACTTGAAAAATGGGAATGATTTTAGCTTAATTTTAGAATCTAAGTTTATTTTGACAAGAAGTTTCGCACAACGAGAATTCAAACAGAGATCGAATTTTTACAAATTATACCATCTACACAAGTAGTCACACCAGCAACAAGAACAACAGCTGGTGAGTCTACCATGTTTCTATGTTTATTTCTCAGTTGGTGCCAGAAAATTCCGAACTTAATTCTTGTTTCATTTATGTTTTGTGGTTACTAATTTATGTTCAATACTTTTCGTACTGATCACATTCGTACCCTTTTCACTGCACTTGTTTTATTAACCTACCTATCTATTTGTACTGGCTGTTTCACTGTATCACAGCTAGTCATCCGATTGCTACAAGCCGGTATCGAAACCCGACTGATTTAACATGTCAGATATGTTACCCCTAGGCCATTGTTGCACTGCAGAAATTAAGGTAATTTTAACATGCAAAATACGCCGCAGCTCGGAGAAATCAATTCATATTTGAAGAGTAATGCTTAATAACAGAAGTAGCCGCTGTTTTTTTAAAATCTCTTTCCTTAGAGAGCTCAACCGAATTTCAGGGAGGATTATGGCGTATTATATTTAATACTATTCATCCAATACAAGGATCACGGGCCTCAGATTGTAGAGGATTACTGTGAGATTAGCTTAAGAAAAGGGAAGGGAATTTAATGGCATTATGCATAGAAAGATACTGGTTAAATCGAGATTTGAAATGATAAAGACCGTAGTGACGGGGTAAACATCATTACAATTAGGCATCCCTTCAAGAGCAAGGCGAGACGCCTAAACGAAAGAAATCGGTCCCGGATTTTGCCTAGAAAGACATGAGCTCCGCAAGGCTAATGATGCCCAAGACATTTAGTACATCGTCTGAAGAGAATATCAGATTGGAAGACAATGGCATCAGCAGAGCGACAAAAATTCTATCATCTCAACAACTATGCTTTTTTTCTCTCATCAAAAACTTTTCAACAACTTTTTGTATCCCGTTAATTTCTTTTTAAATAAAAACGATTCTGCCTGGCGTATAAAGGTATGTTATCTGGAAAACTTTGCAAAATTCTCAATTTTAACAGGTCATCACGAAACAAGAATTCTAGATGTATCCTCGTTGAATATTATGCTTGTATTCTTAAATAATTCCAATAAATTTTCATCAATTAATCTTTTAAATGTTATATTGTCTCCTTGTATGGTATAAATGATAATCTCACAGTTTGGCGCGATATATATATTGTCATGCATTGTATATGCATGTAATACGCAATGGAAAATATACATATACAAAAATTATCTATAATTTCCTCAGGGTTTTGCTTGTTGATGAGTTTATATTGCTTGGGCCTGTTTTGCGCTGATTACTATTAAGTTCAGCTTATTTCTTACACACTTGATGAATACACAAGCACTTTCAAAAGTTTGTATTTTCAATACACTTACCCGATAGTTCTGTGATACATACATACATCTATAAATAAATATATATATATATAATTCGCAGACAGTACTGTATCGCAGCTCTTCAGTGCGACTAGACAACAAAATGGCTGAAACCTGGATTGAATCCCAACCGATTTGGTATTAAACGGAATCTCTAACACTGAGCAATCTTCACTCGACTTTTATTTAGTAATTATTTTACTTATTATAATATAATTATTATTTTTTTATATTATATATTGTTTTATTTACATTTTTAATTTTACATGCTATCTTTTTACTTACACTTTCTTCAAAAAATCTTTAGATAAATCTTCTCTAATTTTTAAATACCTTTAAGTAAGTTTCTTTATAAAATATCTATTGAATTTTTATTTTTTTTAACTATTATTTGCTAGCATGGATTTTGGGAGTTTTTTTTTATTAAAAAAAGAAGGAGAGCGTATAATTTTTATTCTTTGATTTAGAAATAGTTTTAGGTTGGTGCAAAAATAATGACGTAATAATGTCGTTTTTCGACGTAACGTCAAAAAACGTCATTGTTACGTCATTATTTTTGCACCAACCTAATATTTACTATTTTCTATTTTAATTTTTAAAATTATTACACTAGAGTCTTTAATTTCACCATCTCGTTTCAATCTAAGCTATGTTAATATTTTAAAATAAAAGTCAAGGTCTTCTTGAGCCAAAGATTCCTACTTCACCTACGATAGACTTCCTTTTCATTCTTCTTTTTCTCTTTCTTTTTTCTTTTTCTTTTCCTCTTTCTTTTCTTCTTCTTTAAATGTTTAAATTTTATTCTCCAATGTAATATCTTTCATATCTTTTTAAATTTAAAAGGTTGACTTGTACGCCGACATATACTATATATATATATATATATATATATATATATATATATATATATATATATATATATATGTGTGTGTGTGTGTATGTGTGTGTGTGTGTATGTGTGTGTACTAATATTAGATTGGTACAAAAATAATGACGTAATAATGTCGTTCTTTGACGTTAAATATACGTCAAAAACGACATTATTACGTCATTATTTTTGCAACAACCTAATAGTAATACGCCTCTCGAAAAAAAAAATACCTCAGACAGCTCAACTTGTAGATATGTCAGAAATCGGTACCTGAGGGAAAACACTGGAAATAAAAAAAAAGAAAGAACTAAAAACATTGGAAGAGTTCGATATAAATCGTCCAGTGCCTTCAGTGTTTAGTCCAAAGAAAAAAAAAACAACAACAAAAAAAACAAGCAACTAAAGACTAAAATTAAAATGTAGAGTGACCAATACGCTAAGTAGAGAGGGAATAAAATAATATAATTCAGCTTAGCCTGAACATCCGTTTTGGTAAAACTTACGTAGTTTTTTCTGGCTCTTTGGTTTTACTGTATTGCTATTCCAATCTAAAGTTTTAAGAAGAAATTCATTCCTTATTTCCCACAGATCAAACCTTCCCAGCTAAGACCAATCAAGTCAGGCATATTATAGGGAACCGCCCTCATTTTCTTGGTATTCCATTGCTGAGACGTAAGTTCCACTCGAACTGCGTCCTCTCACAAACATATGTTTTATGGAAGCAACACCCAGGAAAAGTTTTACAATCTTAACCTGTTCATGTCTAGGTTTAACCGTTATTTTCCACACATAACCCCATATACTCTGCATCTATCACTACTTTCCAATTCTTAGAAGGGCTCTCTCTGATCAGGAGTTTTTGATGAGCGTGGAGCCACCTCTTAATTGTACACAGGTTTAACCTGACCCAGGGTGGTAGCACCTGTTAGGATCCCAGCTATGGGAAAATAGTTAACTATTACCAACAATACTAGCAATTACTAGCAATAAAATTTGGAAGGAAAAATATCACGAGAAACAGATTTTTGACAAAACAAAATATTACCAGTAATAAAAAATTTTGTTGGCATTAAATAACCTATTGAGATTGATATACCGTGAAAAAGAAATAAACCAACCAAACCTAGAGGCGCTCTTGGTTGTTTTACATTGTGAAAAAATACGTTATCGTGAGAATTCTGGATTATATTATTTATAAATAGAATGTTTTAATAAATCATTTAAAAGTGCAACAGATGATGTTTAAAAATATATCTAAAAAAATTAGGTAAATAATCGATTAAAAATACGTCATTCTTTTCTGTTATTTTTTTTATTATATTGCATGTTAATATAAACTCACTGATACGGTGTACATTTTATCAGTCTTTTAGACATTAATTTACTAAAATTTCCTAAGGTATAGCTTTTTTATTGAATAATGTTTGACATTCTCATGTACGCCTCTAAATATCGAGAATTATTTTATTGAATTATTATCTAAAAAGACTGCGGGCAATTTCATCAAATCAAATATGTGAAATATTTTTGGCAAGATAGCAAATCGTTAGATTTGCAGAATGTGAGCCGACGTGTGAATGTACTTATTAAATTAAAACTTTTTTTTTTATTACCTGTGGCATTAAAAAATAGGAGGGGGGCACGTGTTTGAAGAATATCAAATACATCATTTTTTCTATTTCATCCTCCTCCATTTTTTTAATTTCACTCAATGCATGTCAGAAATGCCACTACCCCGGAGGGGCTTAGAAGGTGTTAAACTGAAAGAAAAATCGGAGTTTAGTAAAGAAAAGATGAACGCGATTTAAGAATGTAGATGAGGACGATTGACGTTGCATTGAAATTTTTGAAGATCCTAGTTATCAGGGAAGCAAGTAAACGGAAGTGTGTTCACAGGCGGAACATGCGAAAAAAGAAATTATTGGAGCAGAAGTGGCGGTTACATTTAACTGTTTCAACACTAAACGGGTAGTAACTAGATGCCGATCTAGAGCACGCTTCAGTCCATGTAGTCGGAGCGCCAGTTAAAAAAAGCTCAGCAGAGTAGTTGCCATGAAAAGACAGAAAGAAGTCACACCACGCCTGTGAGAAAATGATTAAAGCCGAGAGGCCAGGTCAGGATCGATTACAATGCAGATCATTCAAGGGATTTCGTCAGGCATCTCGGGATGCATATCAGCAGTAGCAGACCATATGTGACAGCAGTACTCAATGCAATAGCAAATGATAGATTTGTAAATGTGCAAGATGAACTCTGACGACATTTTTTTTTCTGGAACAACGCAGTGATCCAAAAGTCCTTACCGTGGATGAAGCCATTGATTCCATATAGTCATCTCCTCATCATAATCTTTTAAACGAACTCTAATTTTACTGCTTACCGTTGTCTTCTAAATCATGTTATTTGACTATTTCCATGAAGAATGCATCCTCGGCCCCAACATTGTCATTAATCCAATTTAGTTCTACATTCACCAGTATAAATTATACTTAAGCAAACAGTTTTCATGTACTGCTTCGCCCAACTACATCTCAGTAAATATTAGTCGGCTTATAAAAGAAGAATATAAATTTAGTAAACAACAACGTTTCGGTTATTGTACCATTGCTCCTTCTTCAGGCTTCTGCCGTTTCGACTAACTTTTAGAGAATGATGAACTGAATAATTTCTTTAATCTCCCTGGTTATTTTTTTTTAAGCATTTCACCCCAAGCAAGGCGGGAAGCCACTAGGACCGCAAGGGGTTACAGAAAATTTAGAGCAAGATCAGATAGGAGTGACAGAAGAAAGGATGAGGGTAGTGGATAGATCAAGGCAACTTGAGATGTCGATTAACATTACACTTGAATAGCTGGAGATTATAGCTCCCAGGGAAACAGGAAAAAGGGAAGAGAGTTCTACAGGCGAGAGGTGCGAGACATGAAGCTATTAGAGCAGAAGAGACGGTTACATTTAGGAGTTTCGACAGTGAAGGGTGAGAGCGGGATGCCAGCCTCGTAAGGCGCTGGAACTCATGACGTCTTGAAACCAGCGAATGCAGCACCTCGGAGCAATTTCCATGAAAGTATTTGTAGAACAGACAGAGGGAGGCGATGGCGTATCTGTTAGAAAGTGACTGTAGACGAGACGCCATTGCATATCCGCCTCTGGAGCCTATCAAGAACCCCACGGCAAACAGAAGGGGCACCAGACCATATATGGCAGCAATACTCCATGCAAGGGCGAATTGTTGATTTGTAGATCTGGAGGATCGACTCCGGGGAGAAAAACTTCCTGACGCGGCTCAGGGAGCCGACTTTCCTTGGAGTGGACGAGGCAATTGACTCAATGTATTTATTCCATCTCAGGTCAGCAGTCAACGTGAGGGAAGGATCTCTGTGGTGATTATCGCTATAGTAAGAATGTCAGGCATTGTCCTTCTTAAGTCACGTACAGTTTTGACCAAGTTTCATCTGAGTATTTCAAAAGCTTAATTTGTTAAAACAGGGCAGGCAATAACAGAACTGAATTAAAGTAAAGTACACGCGAAATCTTAGCGATAATGGGGAAAAAACTATGCATAAATTCATGAAGAGATTGTTGAAATTTCTCGAGCATAAGATGAGGAAAGAGGCTTGCAAAATTTGATACTCACAGTACAGATTGACGGAAATGGAACTGAGGTAAACAATGCATTACCTATCTAGCGAGGTTTAGTGAACTGGATGGCGGGATAGTGTTTAGGAGACCTAATTAATAAAGAGCTACAAATGACAAGCAATTGCCGCGAACCATGATCGCCAACATCCTGTAAGCATAGGGTGCATAGAAGACGAAGACTGAAAAAAAAATTATATAGTCTTAGACATTAATCCGCTTGGATTAAATGAGGAAATGAGGTCGAAATTCCATGAACATTATCCAACCGACAAATATCCGAAGATGATAGGAGTGCACAAAGCTCGAAACGTTATGACAATAAGAGCAAAGATACGGCCATGGACATCAGAAAAACTCTCTGAATATCAACCCTGTTATAAAAAAAATGATATTGGATCGATGCTCGCAATTTTTGTTTACATATCGATCATTACATCAGAAACATCTAAAGCACAACTATAAATATGAACCAATCGATAAAACCTTAATCCTACGGAAATTCGCTTCAAGAAATGGCATAATATTCTAAATATTAGTATTATAAAAAAGGCATCTCACTTTATATACGACGGGGAAACCAAAAGTAACCGGAATCGTTTTCTGTGTGACAAACTCGTAGTAGTTCAGGCTTCCGCCGCTAGATGCCACTTGAGGCAACCATCATGCATCAGTGTGCGAACTGGTGTCATTGCAGGAAGACGTACATCTCCGTGGTTCGCATTTTTTTTGAAGTGCTCCACGCCTTTATGTCTATATTTACCATGGCTGAAAGGATGCCTGTCGTAAACTGAAAGAACAGTCGAAAGTTGATCCAGAGCTATTTTCGAAGCCCATCAGTGGTGACAAAGGCTGTTGCTATGGCTACGACCCGGAAACGAAGCAGCAATCAAGTCTGTGGAAGAATCCAACGTCGCCACGACTCAAAACAGCGCGTCAAGTGAAGTCCAATGTCAAGACGATGTTGATTTGTTTCTTTGATGTGAGAGGAATTCTCCACAAATAATGTATTACTCCTGGTCAAACTGTTCGCAAGACTTTTCAGTTGGAAGTCCTGAAGCGTTTGCGAGAAAAGGTGAGACGAAAACGCCCTGAAATTGTGGCAAAATGGAGGGCGGTGGTTGCATCACGACAATGCGCCAGCGCACACCACCTTGATTGTGAGACAGTTTCTGACCAACAATGGCATGTCCCCACTTCTCCACCCTCCCTATTCACCCGAACTCGACCCCTGCAACTATTTTTTGTTCCCCCGAATGAAGAATGTTCTCAAAGGAAAACGTTTTGCAGATGCGGAAGAGGTTAAGCAGAAAACAACGCAGTTCTTAAAAAAACATAACTTTACAAGAGTTCCAGGACTGCTTTGAACAGTAGAAAACACGTCTGGACTGATGCTATGCTTCAAACGTAGAATACTTTGAACGTGATAAGAATATAAACATGCAACAATAAATGAATAAAATTATATGACACAATTCAGGTTACTTTTGGGTACCCCCTCGTATATTACGTTCGCAAAATTATACAATGATATAAACTGATTAAAATATGTAAAACGCGTACAAAAACAACAACAACAACAACAACAACAACAACAATGATAATAATAATAATAATAATAATAATAATAATAATAATAATAATAATAATAAGACATTGTTATTAAAGACCACAAACAAAAAAAGTGCCTCCTTATTGACATGGCTGTCCCTGCTGACTGCAATGTATCTTTGAAGATATTTAAAAAGCTGTCAAAATACAAGGAACTTGAAATAAAAATCTCCAAAAAACGACACATGGGGACATCAACAGTCCCTGTTGTCGTTAGAGCCATATGATTGGTTGGAAAAGATTCCAGTAGAATAATTGAAGGGATTCCTGGAAGTCCATGCCTCAAAGAGATACAAAAAATTGTTCTGACATGTCATGCCCACACTTTACGAAGGGCTTTATCTATGTTTTTTTTGTTTTGTTTTTTGTCTTTTTTGTCAGTGGAAATTGTCATGATGCCATTTCTAACCTTAGGTCCCTGGGCGGGACCCGGAAAGAAATGTGTAAACGCCAGAAATCAAAAATGATAATAATAATTAGTATGCGTCATTTTCGGGTAGGATCGTTGTGGTCTAGGTTCCTACAACCGTTTGACACATTCCATCATTTTGAATAAATTTCGAATAAAAGGATTCCAAAAATAATGTCATGAATTATCTAGAATCATATGCCTAACATATTGATGTCACCCAGATGGAGTATGAAAAAGGATCACGTGTATCGCAAAAAAACTAGAGCCAACGAAAAACTCAACGACATAATAAAAGGTATACATTAAACATTCCCTGTGACATGTGTGTCAAGGCACTAATTTCTACTGTTGATCGCTGGTTTTTGTGGATCAATATTTCTAGTGGGCAGATCAAGAGTGTTCAGTAACCTCTGAATAAATAATTCCTCTCACACTAGTTTTAACAGAATTTTGATTCATCCTCTCATAGTAGAATTGACATAATTTTGACTCACCGTGTATATTTAGAGATTCTTGGCTCCTCGACGTGGTGTAATGGTTGGAAAGCTTGTCTTGCTAGATCAATTACGACTGAGTGGCGAGTTCGATCCTCGCTGGGTGCCCCATACTTTCGGCCTTGTGCCAGATCCAAGCCGGGCTTAGAAAATCACTATATTTAGAGATTCTTGATAAAATCAAACGAAGACTACAACGTTCATTTCTGAGATGCTTTACTAAAATAGCACCAACTTCTATTCAGATTTCGACACAGCACAAAAAAACATCGAAGAACGAGTTTGGCAGAAACATGGCTACGGACTTGACGTGGGCCCTCTCACAAGCGGTTCGTGTTTTGAGATCTTTTGAAATCATTCATAAAATCAACATATGTCCGAATTTCTCATTCACATTTTCATGAACAGATCTTATTTCGATCAACAATAAGTCTGTGTAGTCTCACTTGCCTAGACCAGTATTTCTCAATTATTTTTAATACAGGGTGCACCTGTAGAATAATTAAATCTCCGGAACACGCTTAAAATTTTAGTAAGGAAAAATTAGTCATAAATATCTTCAAAGGTTTGCTTTGTCGTCCACTAAAGTAGGTTTAACAAGAAAATTAACCTTTAATGATTATCATTTTACGTCCCAAAGATGATTAGCAATATAGTTTTCATTTAAAGGGATTTATGAATAATCTATTAATAATGACCTATTTAAACCCCTTGAGGAATGCAGACGGGAAAATATTATCCACTTTTTCTTGAAGATTAAGGGATGTAACATCCCGTTTTAAATATCAAATGACAATCTTGAGTTAGACATTGAAGACGTGTTCTTCTGTCTCTAGCTTTTTAAAAAATGAAGATTTTTTTAAAGAAATATAAACATAATTCATAAATTATTCTTCTGTTAAGTTGGGGCACACTTGGCCATCATTCAGGCGCATTAGTATTCCCAAGGCCCAACGCTTGATGAACGCAGGCCTAGATTATGGACTTACCCAGATATTAACAACTCAAATGATATTTTCTTTGAAACAAACTGTATATATATAAATATTTCATTACAATATATCACTTTCTGCTTTCTCTCTCACCTCTCAATCTCCTCAATCTCTCTCTCTCTCACTATATATATATATATATATATATATATATATATATATATATTAAAGGGAGGATATGTGTGTGTGTGTGTGTGTGTGTGTGTGTGTAACGAATGCACGGCCGCAATTTTCGACTGATTTGCACCAAAATTTGAATGCACATGCTCCAAGTTAGCGGGAAGGCCAAGACCGACATTGCATTTCCCAACTCACATCAATAGTGGAAATAATCGATTTTTTCATGCTTCTCCGGCAGTTTTCATGTAGTTTGCGGCTATTTTATACTGGCCAGAGTGAAAGCCTATAGCTGGCTGCGACGAATGGGCGGGGAGATTCTATTGGCCAGCGTGAGACCCACAGCTGACTGACACGAATCTTAACTAGCATACTAGCATGCAAAAAATTTGTCACAAGTGGGAAAAATTTAAATCTGCATGGCACTTTACTCCAATTGGCTCATTCGCTTGCTTAAACTCAAGGTTGATTCTGATTCTGCAGAACTGGGTTTGGTGTGAAAAAGTATTTGTTGCTAACATTCTTTTTTCATTCGGTTTTTCCAGTTACGATTCCTTTTTTAAAGCTGATCGTTTTGTGTTCGTTTTGTTTAGTTCTTTTTTCGTAACTGATTTAATGTTTAGTATAGAGCTTAGAAAAAATTCGCAGTGTGAGATAGGCAAGAACTAAGGCATGTAGCAACATCAGCACGGCAAAGGGCACTCCTTTAAAGGCAAAGAAGGGTAAAAATATTTTAAGTCAAGTGATAGCGATTACTGTATGAGTCATACGATTTTTGAATCAAGCACGGACAACGCCGGGCCATGCTGCTAGTATATATATATATATATATATATATATATATATATATATATATATATATATATTTCCTTATCAGATCTCGAATTATTTTCTTGTCAAAACTGAACAGATTCAAATGATCCATATGTCAACACGACCAGGCGTCACAAATGCATGTACAGTAAAAATGTATCATGTGTCACGTTCGATTCGACAAAATTACATGATTTAGATTACTTCAAATACCGGGGGACACGATTCATATAACCTAGTCTAAGTTGTTATTCTCTGATTTATCCAGGAATACAAAATTTCATTTGAATTTAATTCATGCATAGATTATTTTATGTCTATCAAAATTTCTAAGAGAATCAATGTATTTAATCTTATGTTAGCTATTATTATTATTATTATTATTATTATTATTATTATTAGTAGTAGTAGTAGTAGTAGTATTTCATGTATATATATATATATATATATGTGTGTGTGTGTGTCTAAATGTGAATGAACGAAGAATAAAATTTCAACGTTCAAAACATTATTTTAAAACAGGTTTCAATACAAAGGTATAGCAATAAATATTTATGATACAATGTTATATTAGAACATGTAAATATCCAATACAGAATTGTACATATTGTTTCAACGTTAAAATCAAACGTTTCTTCAGGTGGCTAACAATGATGGTACTAAACGATTTTATTAAAAATTGCGATTAACGAAACACTATTTAACATTCGGTTTTTGGAAAATTTTCCATAAAAGGTAAAAAAAATATGCATATAAAGAAAACGCAAAGAAGATAAGAAATGAATAAAAAAAAAAAGGGGGTTTCCCCTCTTCTTAAATTTTCTCTTCTTATGAATCTGGGTAATTTTGATCATACAGTGTAACCCGGATATAAGAGACCCGGATATAAGCTATTCTCCGGTCCCGACAACTCTCTTATATCCGGGTTACACTGTACTTACCTATTTCTCTTGCTTTTCCTTTTTTTGATTATTTTTCTTCGTAGTAGAGTTAATTTTGCTCTGCTTTCTCTTGACTTTCTTTTCTTTTTCATTTTTTTTCCACTTTCTCTTTTTTTAATTTTGTTATTAAAGACATATATGACAAGTATAACAGAAATCTGTTACATTCCTCTTGAAACCCAGCCAGTAGAAGTGCCTTTCAAGCTCCTCATAGGATTTATTCAGTCCCAGATGACTCGCTAGCGTTATCTCGTGAGCCGCCTTAAAAACAAGGGTTCCATAATCCTTAGCTAACATTTTGTGTACTTTGGTAGCTCAGTTCTCTGTGTTATGAAAAAAGTTGTAACCGTCGACGTGTTTAATAATGTAATAAATTAAAATCCCCTTTATTAATCTCTCTCCTTTATCTCCGAACTAAACTGGAGATCAGCGGCAGAGAAAGGAGTCAATGTTATGAGTCCAGCGGCCCAAGTGAAAACACTCGGTTCCCCACGTTAAAAACAGACCTTGTGTCGCAACCTGACTCAGTGGTGGGGTCAAGTAAATCTCACTTACCTGGTGTAGGGTTCCGTCCCTGTGCGGATGTTACACAGCTCCGACTAGCTTAGACCAGCTCTGACCAGCTTAGTCAAGCTAAGACCAGCGGTCCCAGTGAAATCACTCGGGTCCCCCACGTTAAAACTGACCTTGTGTCACAACCTGACTCAGTGAGGGGGTCAAGTAAATCTCCCTCCCTGTCGCACGAAGACTGTCCCCAGCATGAATGTGCTAAACAAAATTTTTGGTTATTTACCGCAGTGGACAAGGCCTCCCCGGAAGAGAGGGAGTATGCAACAATAATCCTTTCCAACTTCTTGCTAAGCTGAAACTATCGAAGTTTCTTTTTGTCTCATAAATTCTGTGTTTCTAGTTTTCTATAGTTTCTATTTTTCTATCTGTATGCTTCTGGTAACAATTCTACGATTTGAGGATTGTTGACTTGAGTGTGTCGTATTCTGAACAATCTTCCATAGACAACGCGGTGTAAACCTTCTGTGCTTTCCACTTAGCAATGTCTTCTATTGTCACTCCAAATCGGTCGCCGTTTTCTCAACAAAGCTTGAAGTAATCGCCCGCCTGTTCTTCCCTGAACTTAGGTACGAGCCATACTTGTTTCGTTAGGTCGAACTCCCCGGAACTCATTCCATTATTCCATTCCTCTAACTCAAACTCCCTCATCCTTGTTTCCAGCTCTATTCCCGTTCTGCTCGAACAGCTATTCTAGCATTCTCTAATTCTTGTTTGGTTGGTGTTAACTCTTGAGTATTCGTTTGTTGCTGGCGTATTATATCTTCTTCAAATATATTGTTGCGCACCATGTTTTTCGCTAGCATTTTAACTCTATCCGCCTTTTTCACGGCCCCTGAACATCTATTTAGAGATTCTTCCCAAGAATACATCATTTTTTTGTCAAAATAACCACCTGTTATAAGGATATTTTTTTTCAAAAATTCCTCCACCACCGTCATATATCTTCGTTCACCGATCTTTACGTGCGTGATCCTTAAATTCTAGATTCTAGAAACAAGCTCCCAAATTTATGTCACAGCCAAGGTCTCAGACATTGAATTAATATTTTAAGCCGGAATATGAGATGATTTGACTCAGGGTATGATTGCCTGGATTCATACAAGGAAACGGTGCACATTGGAATCGAGTACCACAAAAACACGATAATCGTTAAAAGATAGACAGCAAACACATGGGTTTAATTTAAGACAAACAATTTTATTCAATAACACGAAAAGCAAGAAAAGAAAACGAGAAATTGAAAAAGGAGTTTGTTTTGGGTGAGCATGAGGTGAATGCAGCATTTAACACAGGAATTTCAATATCTTGTGTTCTTAGATCAATAGAATTCTGGTATTGCTTATCTGGGCTTCAAATTCCATATGTCAATATTTTCAAATTAAATTAGATAGATTCCTGAAAATATGAGGACTTGAATTGATCGACAACTTCGAAGAAATAAAATATTCGAATTTATGGATAATTCTCATATTATTTCTCTTAGATTCCAGGCCTGTATTGTAAGGAAAATGCTTGTACAGTCACCGAATTTAATATTTTAATTCGTTTCATATGCTGCGAAAACATACGTTATTCATAGACACACTTCTCCGGATATACTTCATGGCACAAAACTGTTAATTCTATTATTTCATACAGTTACTTCCTTTTACGCTCCTCTGGATAGAAAAGTGCATGAGGTGGCCATCCTATTCGTTCGGCTGCCTAATTCCAAGTGTTGGATCTTTGATTATGGAGCCACCGCTTCTACCCGTGATCATGTGACCTGATACGGGTTCGACGTGTATAATATCAGAAACAATCTCCCTCCCTCCGATATTCCTGTTCTGCAAGTTGTAGATGGAAATCCAGCGATTCACTATCACCATTCGCCAAATGTATACAATACAGCAGTTAGAACTTAAGGAACAGAAAGAAACAAAGAAAGAGAAAGGAGAAAAAGCAATTTCCTTAACTATTAGATAATGGATTAGTCTTTCCTTTTCTTCTTTCCTTTAATATACAAATTACGCGGATACAATACGCTGAGGTTGAATTTAGTTAATGCCATAGTGACTGAAAAACCTACCATATTAGTACAAAAACGCACAATCTTAAAATTTAAAAATTCAACTTCAGCGATGCGACCGCACGCTCCAAAAAGATTTTCTTACAATTAACAATAACACATTTCTAAAAACATTTTTCAGATTACATCTATATTTTCGTTGTCCTGTTATTACCGAGAAGTAAAAAACAAAAACAAATCTGTTTCCTTCACTGAAGATGTCTGTAGGAACAGACGAAAGCTCGTAAAAAACTAAAAAAAGACCTTATACAAACGGAATTTATAAACAGGTATCATATCATTCATATGCAGATTATTGTACTTCATTAAAATTGTTTCCGAAGATGTATTCTCGCCATTTAAATCATTAACTTCTGTATATGTTTTTGTAGGAATGATTCATGTAATATATATTAGATTGGTGCAAAAAGAATGACGTAATAATGTCGTTTTTTGACGTATTTCTTAACGGTTAAGAAATACGTCAAAAAACGACATTATTACGTCATTATTTTTGCACCAAAATAATGTATGTGTATATATATGTATATATATATATATATATATATATATATATATATATATATATATTCATGAATTATTCATACATAAAACAAATACAAAGGTTAATGATTAAATGGCGAGAAATCCATCTTCGCGAACAATTCAATAATATACAAAAAACCCGAATCTGTTTATGAATGAAAAGATCCTGTTTTATAAATTTCCGTTGCATTAGATCATTTTATTTTACAAGCTTTCGTCTGTTCAGACATCCTCATGGATGAAATAGATATTTAATAGCCATTTAATCATTAATCTTTGTATTTGTTTTATGTATGAATAATTCATGAATTTGTAAATTAATTGCACCTTTATTGAAATATATGTGTGTGTGTGCTCATATATATATATATATATATATATATATATATATATATATATATATATATATATATGTGTGTGAGTGTGTGTGTGAGAGTGTGTGTGTGTGTATATATACACACACACACACACATATATAGGGATAGAGATTATAGCTCTATCAACGAGAGAAATGTCTATATTTTACAAAGAAGAGAGAAATCGCAAGTTTTTGTTTATAATATATTTTCTATAAATATATGTTATGCTTTATTTTCCATATTTTTGCTACACGTGTTCCAGGTCTAGCGACCTTCATCAGGAATATATATATATATATATATATATATATATATATATATATATATATATATATAAGTTCCTTCATTTTAACTACTACTACTACTACTATGTGTGAGGGCGAATGATGATAGTGAATTTTTTGTATTTCTCAGTACCACCCGCGACAGAAGAGCATGCGTTGCTGTTTCTGATATCATGCATGTCGACCCCCTATATATATATATATATATATATATATATATATATATATATATAAATATATATATATATATATATATATATATATATAAATATATATATATATATATGTGTGTGTGTGTGTGTGTGTGTGTGTGTGTGTGTGTGTGTGTATCATCTACTGAAATCAGTAAATGAATCTCTTCAAATCCAATGACCTCTCGTTCTTATAGTTGAATTCTTGAACCAATCGGATAATAGCCTTTAGCGGCATTTTAAATTTGTTGGAGAAAATTGCATAATTAGAATGTCCTCTTAGATGAAATGGCTGCTATTACATTCTCTCCACGTAATACAATCCAGCACTCTTTATCCGATGTAATGATTAATCTCCCTTGTAATTTCGCGATGTGCACTAAATAACCTTGAGGCATTCATTATCAGTTTGCTTTGGTAAGGGACCTTCATCGGAGTGGATTATGATACACACATCAGTCTTTCCTCCTTTCTCTAGCCCGAAAGTCCTTCATACAGCCCCAAATAAGAATGTTAATTCTGATAAGCTGGACATGTCCGCCTAAAGACTTGACTGTTGTATTATATCGACTTATTGATTCTATCATGAAATTTGGTCCGTAACATGAAGAACTCCAGATATTTCCTGATTCCTAATGCCATACTTGTGTCTACATGAATCAGATCCGACTGAAAATGAAGTTCTGCTAGTTGAGGGTTGTATATTGGCCCGCAACCAGATATTGAATAACAGAAGAAAATAACAAACTAAACGAAGACTTGAGAAATATATATTACCAAGTTTAATTTTGTGAAAGAAAATACATAAACAACAATAAGGTTAGAGTGGACTAGAGAATCAGTAAAGTGAGAATAACGTTGCTCTAAGAATGGCTCTCTTGGTGGACGCTGGAGAGTATTGTCTCAAAAATCATACTTTTGTCGTTGCTGAAGAGTGCTCTACTGAAAAGGACAGTTTGGTGTTTGTTGAAGAACATTGTCCCAAAAAGGACAGTTTATTGCTCATCGTAGTTGCTGGCGGGGGATATCTGGATTTGGAAGCCTGTTACATATGGCTGGAACAGGAGTAGCTGGATACCTGCTGGAGTGTCAGCAGCTGGATACCTACTGGAGATGGCTTCAGTGGCAGAAGCTATTTACCTATTGGAGATGGCTGGAGCGTAAGGCGCTGGTAATCAACCGGAGATGGCTGGAGCGTAAGCAGCTGGATACCTACTGGAGATGGGTTGAGCGGCAGGAGCTGGATACCTACTGGAGACGGCTGGAGCGTAAGGAGCTGGATACATACTCGAGATGGGTTGAGCGGCAGGAGCTGGATACCTACTGGAGACGGCTGGAGCGTAAGGAGCAGGATACCTACTCGAGATGGCTTGAGCGGCTTGAGCTGGATACCGACTGGAAATGGCTGGAACGTCCCCAACTGGATATCTACTGGAGATGGTTTGAGTGACAGGTGCTGGATATCTTCTGGAGATGGCTGGAGCGATAGGAGCTGGATATCTACTGGAGATGGTTGGAACGACAGGAGTTGGAGATGGCTGGATCAACGGCCGATGGCAAGCTGGAGTGCCGACAGGAGAGGACAACATGCTATATCTGAACTAGAATTGACTAATCTAATTTTCCCAACCATAAGAGAGTTCAAAATCCTTTACCAAGCCGTTTGGACCACGGATTAATTTTCCAGCTTACAACCACTTTTCCTAGATATGAAACGGTGCCAGCCTCTAATAACTCTATCGCCATTTCTCTGATATACAAAACGGACTCCTTTGTTTCGCCTGTCCAGACTTTTGGAAGCCGTCTAGGTAAATGCAGTATTGATCCATCTTCATTCTCTTCATATTCCGTTGGTCAGGAAGGAGTTCCACTCAGAAAGCTGCCTTTTCCACTGGAAAAAGTTTCTCGGGGAGACTGTCTGTATGATCCCTATTAACCTCTTCAATTTTCGTGTCACCAATTATCAATTCCGTATACCTCAGAATTCCTTCTTTTTGCAACAACCTCATTCACGAAGAGGCACAGTGGAGCAATGGATAGCGGCTCGGAATAAATAATCACAGTTCGAATTCCAGTCGAATCCATTACATTTACTTACGGGCTAATAACTTTCGAAACGGTATGAATCCTCTTCTTCCCCAACAGCTATGGGTAAATAGCATGACAGGCTGGGTTCTATGGCTTTGGATGGCAACTGGTCTACCGCAGAAATAATTAGCAACCTACTGCGGGAAAAAAATCTGCTTTGTCTTTCATGTATCGAATGATACTTGATCGCGTAAACGTACATCATGTATGACACATAAGTCACTGAAATTCACGTACATGCTAATAATTTTGATAAAGGTATGAATCCTCTTCTTCTCCTCTATAGCTATTCGTAAAAAGCAGGACAGACCGGGTTCTGTAGCTTTGAATGGAAACTGGTCTACTGCAGAAAGAATTGGCAACCTACTGCGGGAAAAAATCTGCCTTGTCAGTCATGTATCGAATGA
The DNA here is from genome assembly GCA_963932145.1 of Acanthosepion lycidas. Taxonomy (NCBI): domain Eukaryota; kingdom Metazoa; phylum Mollusca; class Cephalopoda; order Sepiida; family Sepiidae; genus Acanthosepion; species Acanthosepion lycidas. The sequence continues at coordinate 15,962,445 of OZ010601.1, read as the reverse complement.
TACATGATCGCCTAAGCATATATCACGTATGGCCCATAACTGACTGATTCAGTCAGTCAGCTTCTAAATTGAGTGACACTTTTCGTTCGTAGTTTGTTATACTAATGCATCCCAAGCTGTTATTTATTTAAATTTCATAGACTTAGTTTTTATTTAAATATTTATTTGTTCATGATTAGTCTTTCTTTTATGGTTTGTTTTTTTTAGCTCAACCATTATATTGAAAGAATATATAGCGCTAGTTATTTCGATATCGGATTTATAAAAAAGTAAGCACCCTTGTACATTAATAATAAGAACACGAGTAAAGACTATAATATTTAACATTTTATTTTACTCTGGTATTTTGTCAGTTATTGTTGGCCATTGCGTGCGTGCCTCTATCTGCATATAGATGCGACCCCAGGCCATATCGTCCTAAACTGATACCTTCTATTCTCATCTGCGATGTCGGAGAGATCCCCTCTCCGAGTTGGATTGTGTGTTTATACGAGAGTAAATCAAAAAGTTATGTCACGCTGTCTTCTTCACATTCATGGTTATAGTCGGTGCCATTGTGGTCAATAGATCGAAAAGTGAACTTGATCGGGCCTCTTTCCTTGCTGCTGTTACAGTGTAAACATCGACGCTCCGCCAGCCGTGGGCACCAAGGCGGAACAAAGAACAATTTTTATCGCTCTTGGTAGGTCATCTCGGCTTAAGTCATATTCACTGTAACATAGCTTTCCACTGTATTTTTCTATAAATACTTTCGTAGACATTGTACCGTAGGTTCTATTCTAATAGTTTCTTGTGACGCTTTTCTCGCCTTCCTTCAAACTAAGAAGGTCCCAAACTTAAATGTAACTTTAATCCTCATCCCTTATCATTTTTTTAAAATCCAGTTCGATTATTTTCCTTTCTTGCCAATAAAGTTTTTCTCTGTTTTCCTCACTCCTGGTAGCCCTATGCGACTTAGTAGCTTTAGTTCTAGCTTGAGTTGAAATTTCTTAAAAATGAATTCAATTATATATATATATATATATATATACATATATATATATATATATATATATATATATATATATATATATATATATATATATATATATATATATATATGCATATGCTCCTGTATAATTATTTCGGTTGAGCTATCTGGGGTAGAAATGTGTGTTTGTAAACAGTGAATATTAAGGCTAATAACGAAAGACTCTTAGGTAAAGTGAATCGAGTTCTCTCAGTCACTGTGTTTTTATGTAAAGATAAATACGATTAAATTCAACTTCTTTCATGCCGTGGCCAACGGCTTAGAGCTACAACCTCTGACTGATGCCAATTTAGCCGTGTTTCGATCGTAGCTAGAAGCAACTGGAGGTCTATCTACACTTATATGCTGTTATACGGCGAAACAGTCTTTCCGTTGATGACTATATATATATATATTAAATTCATATTTATTTTGTTTTACTGCTTTCCTCTGTCTTTTTAGGCCGATTCATGACTCTACACTCTCAGAATTTTGGCATCTTTCTGCGGGATGAACTAGTCGTTTCTACAGGTTTCGAAATGTCTTCAATTCTTGGCATTAAGATAATTTTGTAAGGATTGATAAAGGGAATAATTCGAGGACGAGATGTCAGGTGAATACGGCGGGCGTAGTTAGAACATTCGATCCAAGTTATACAAAATTCTACTAATCTTGTTGCAGAATATGTAAGTTGGCCCCAAATGGCAAATAATGTGGTCGCAACGCTGACGAACCGAACCGAATGAGATAGATTTAAACACCTTGAATGTAGAATTCTGATAGGGATCTATTGTTATGTTTTTACCTGGTATAAGACCAAAAATATACCAAAACTCTCACTCTTGGTTCAAAAATCAAAAAAAAAAAAATCGTCAAAATTGTCGATGGAAATAAAACAGCACTTGTCGATGAGTATCTGTCAAACAATTGTCCTCCGTTATCGATATCTATTTTTCGATTACCACCCATCGAATGTAGAAATGCTACATTATCCGTGACTCTAAATAAAGCGTGTTCATGGCGTTAAGTTTTTAAGTCAATTGAAGTGGAACAGCAACTTTGAATCAACAGCTGCATCTACTGCAAGGAAAGTTTGTTCACTATCGTGCTGGAAGGTATTTCTTGTCGTAGTCCATCTTACTCATCTACAAATCAACCATTAGTCCTTGCATTGAATACTGTTGCCATATCGGCTCTGGTGCCCCCGCTGTTCATCTCGAGGTTCTCGCCAAAATCCAAAGAAGAATCTGTAATTTAATTGGTTCTTAATTGGCTACCAGACACTTTCTCTGTCTTTTCTACAAATATTTTCACGGCTACCGCTTGGAAGAGTTTTCTTCCCTGGTGCCCGTCTACATGAATTTAAGCCCTCTACTTTTTATTGTCATGTATGTTCCGCCCGTTTACTATTGAAATAGTTAAATATAACTGCCACTTCAACTCCAACAGTTTCTTTCTCTGTGTTTCCTGACATTGGAACTCCATTCGTCATACTTACTTCGCTGATAACTACAATCTTCAAAAATATAAATGCAACATCAATCGTCATTTTCTCTTGCCTTGAGAAGTCCTTTTTTTTTCCTTTCCTGTATCTCCACTAAACACACTTTTTCTCTGACATTCATTCTACGTAAACCCCTTCGTTCTAGTGGCATCCCTGCATTACTTGGGGTGAAATGCTAAAAAAATAGATAGATAGATAAACAGATAGATAGATAGATAGATAGATTGATTGATTGATTGACAGATAGACAGCTAGCTAGATAGATAGCTAGATAGATAGATAGATAGATAATTATAAAGAGATGATAGATAGATAGATAGATAGATAGATAGATAGATAGATAGATAGATAGATAGGTATGAAAAATTTAGAATAGATAGATATGAAAAAATTAGAATAGGTTATAGATATGAAGAGATTAAAAATAGATTGATAGAAAAACCGTCAGATAGAGAGATAATGAAAAGATTGAAAATATATAGATACATAGATATGACAAGAATAGAATAGACTGATAGATATGAAGAGATTAAAATAGATTGATAGATAAACCGTCAGATAGATAGATAATGAAGTGATTGAAAATAGATAGATAAATAGAGAGACAAATACATAGATATGAAAAGATTAGAAGAGATTGACAGATATAAAGAGATTAAACATATATATATATATATATATATATATATATATTCTATACATTAATTTTAAGTTTACTCTAACTTTCTCAATTATTCCAAATTCCCAATTTAACATCATGAAATATATGTTCTTCTGAACGTTGAAATTCGTTTCAAAGTTTTCTAAAATATCTGTCTGAGAAGTTAGACATATGCAATTATATAAAAATTTATATATGTTAAATTATTCTTATTGTATCGGCACAATAACATGCAGCCAATAATTGATAAATTTATTCTTCTGTACATGTTTACCGAAATTTCCTTCTCGCTGATATATAATAAAAATGTAGATATACAATTTCTTTAATGTAATTATATTCACTTGTAAGCACAAATTTGTAGACATGTATTCATAAATAAAATTTCACTGTCGCGCAAGATACGTACATCACGTGTATATCGATTCTGCAAAGGTTAGCATGGCTGAACCTTACTCTAAAGAAATTGGTTTTCAATAAGTGATCTAGTACTTTTGTATTATACATTTGGTTTTTTAGCTAAAATTGGTAAATATGTACTGACTCGATGAAACAAGACTGGTTATCATAGGTTGCACCTTATTTTCATAATAGTTTAATTATGATTTATCTACAGCCGCAGCACCTCCCTCATTGCACAAAAGAGATAGCGCGACGTTGGTTGCGAGGACCTGGAAATTCTATGCGCTGAAACTTTCTTTCTCCAGTTTAAACTGCCATTGGGCCATATCCTGTCAACGTGGTGAGAATGTTGAATAAATAAAAATTGTCGTATCTGTATTCGAACTGAACACAATTAAATGACAGATGCCTGATCCCTTGCTCGGTCTATCCACTTCAAACTAGTATTGTGCCATATCCTATCAACGTGGTGATAGGGATGAATAAATAACAATTGAAGATACGAAAATTCTTATTCATTCATCCATCTCCCCACGGAATGAGTAAAACAATTAAATGACAGATGTCTGGTCCCACGCTTGGTCTATCCACTTCAAACCAGTATTGCGCCATACCCTGTCAACGTGGTGATAGGGATGAATAAATAACAATTGAAGATACGACAATTCTTATTTATTCATCCCTCTCACCACGGACCGATCACAACAATTAAATGACAGATCCTTGGTCCGGATGATTCCAACTATTCAGCGGCACCTCTCGTACTGAGCGAAAAAGGGAGGTTATCTCCCGTATTTTTGCCAGCGCGACGTTGGTTGTGGTCACCGGGCAATATTTTGACCTTAGCCCACGCGCTCCCGATTCGGTTCCACATTTCAACCCAACCCGTTACTATGATGGCACGAGTATATAGCAAGTGAAATATCTCCTCTTCTCATCTATGTTGGTCTTATTAAGGTTAGCCGTTTCCTTATGAGGAAATATTTGACATTCATTGATCAATACTACTCTCGTCTGAAATATATAAAATCTTTCTCTTCCAAATAATTTTTTAGAAATAGATTTAATTCCATAAACATTACCGATCTTTCCAGTATTGATGGGTGTTTTCTTTCAGAACCGTTTGTTTTAACCCTTGCGAAACGACATCATCTTGATTATGTTATTATTACGCCCTGCGTCACATCTGTTATCTATATCAATTGTTTCTGATGTTGAAAATCCATGTGGGCTTTTTTTGGGTAAAGTTCCTTGTTGGTGATTGTATAGCACCAGTGGGCGAAGTTTCTTGAAGGATGATCTTCGCTAAGTCCTAGAGTCTTCATCTGTTTAAAGCCCCTTTTAGTCATTAATCTCAAAAAGCACTAAATTGCCTCAATTGCTGATAATTTACGTATTCTAAACGATTTTGGGGACCATGCATAAGAGTCCATACGTAACAGATCCATACGCAGAACTATTTGAAGTGTTCTGATAATGATTGATTCCACATTTCATATTTTTATGATCGATACTAAATGATTGAGGCATTCAACTAACTTCATAACGTTTCTTATATCCAAAACTTAGACATAGGCCATAAATTCACTGCCAGAATCATACGACCAATCAATCAACATCTTTGTCCGGCCTCCAATACGATTAACAATATTCTGGTCAGCAACGTGCAGCTATGAACTGAACAGCAAACATAAAATATGATAAAACAAGCCAATTAAAGCGTAATATATATAAAATATACACTTAGACAAAGCTATATTTTTCCAAAAGCTTACAAATTTTCCAACATGGCCGCGTACCACATTTTGTAGAGATTATTATATAGTAGTGATTAACATATTTGTTATAAAAAGTGATGCCGTTTTAGCAAATGCAAATACAATTGTAAAATATCAGTGAACTAAAATGTTCAGACATCAGTGTGTATAGCAAAGGTTAGGTTAACGAACTCTAACAGACAGATGCAGAATGTAAAAACTTCTGGGCGAACGAACCAAAAAGAAAATGCTGAAAGGGTTATTGTTTAAATCTCATTGCCTAACAGTTAAACGTGATGTCTGTTTTTATCACGATTAGAGTAAAATTACGAACATCACCAATTCCCAGATAAATAACAGTTTTAAGCATTTTCCATTTATATCGGAATACAGGTGTGGGCTTGTCAAGATGACTACATATATGAAATAGATATCGACCATTGAATTAACACTTATTCCACTCTTTCTTTCTATATTGATACATACATACATATATATATATATATATATATATATATATATATATATATATATATATATATATATATATATATATATATATATATTAAAGACATTTTTTATGTTTAACATTCTTTTTATAGATACAAGTATTTAAGTAAATGCTCTGTTTATAATAAACAGTATTAAATAACATTTACCGGCCTGAATGTCCGAGAAATTTTCATAGAAAATATTCGTTCTTTGACAGGATTCGAACCTGCATCCTATACGGATCCGTCATTTAGCTTGACGTGCCTAATCGTTCGGTTGGCAAGGTCGAATTTACTACTTATAATCTTAAATCATCCATGAATCTCGTACATTCATAACTGCTCAAGGCGTATCAAATGTAAACAAATGACGTCATACATTAAGAAATGGACAAAGTCCGACAATTTATTAAAGACATTTTTTTATGTTTAACATTCTTTTTTTTAACTGATCTGCTTGACCCTCATACGTCGAATCTCGACGGGAGAGTCGATTATATATATATATATATATATATATATATATATATATATATATATATATATATATATATATATATATATATATTACAATGAATCATTCATACAAAAAGTAAATTAGTAAAGTTAATGATATAAAATGGCGAAATAATTTTAAAGTCGCATTAATCTACAAGTCACTTTTTGCTATATTAGTAAAAAAAAAACGCACTCTCTTAAAGTTTCAAAAAATTCAACATTGGCTTTACGACTGCACGCTCCAAAAGTTTGTATCCGTTAACAATAATATATTTAAAATAAAACCTACTTCGATTCGCATTAAATTTTTCTTCTCAGATGCTACCTGAATTTTTCCAAAACAAAATAATTCCCATACCTGAAGATGACTAAATGTACAGTGGAAAGCAATTCCGTATAAAAAATAAAATTATACAGCTTATAATTTTGAAAACAAAGATCATAAAATTCATCGAGTGATTTGTATGTTAATGCAACTTTTAAATTTTGTTTACGAAGGGATTTCGTCATTTTATATCATTAACTTTACTCATTTACTTTTCGTATGAATGATTCATTGTAATATAAATTGAATTGACCCACATATTTGATTTATATAATAAAATATAATAAAAAGGCTTAAACACTAATATTCCATGGTCATAATGTATTCCATTGGAATCGTAAATACGATCCAATTCATCAGCCCTACAAATTCAAATGTATTTCGTATTTACGATTCCAATGGAATAAATTACTACTATAGAATATTAGTGTTTAAGCCTTTTTCTTATATCCTTACTCTGTCCTGGACATTGAGTTCTACCTGGATTCTATCCTCTCGGAATGTTTTATTCAAAAAATATACATGTATGTGTATGCACCTATGTATATATATATTGTATATGTATGTGTATCTTTACCACAAATATTATATATATATATATATATCGAGAGACAGAGACAGAGAGAGACAGAGACAGAGAGAGACAGAGAGAGACAGAGAGAGAGAGAATTAATTTAATATAACTAAAAGTTTGATTAGTCATTTAGATGATTGATGTTACCTTCCATAACATTTGTTACTCCACAATCGCTGCGTCCGCTCGTCAGGTGTTATCAGCAATTAACTGCTTATACATTTCGATTTTTCTTTTTTATGTGTACTTTTCACTGGTGTAAGATTTGTTTTTCTTAATGTATTTGTGTATGCGTATGTGTGTGCGTTCGTTTGTATGTAAAGAATGTTGTGGTTATTTGACCATTACATCAATTTTTCACTTTTCACTCAATCCTTTTCTCTCTGTCTTCCACTTTTCTTTCAATTGTAGTCATTTTGTCTTCCAGTTTTCCAGACATATGCTGCTGTTGTTAATTCTTGTGTCTTTGTGTGTTTGTTTGTGTGTTTGTGTGCGTGTGTTAGCATATCTTAATTCAAAACTTAATATTAATAAATTCTGTATGAATTTCTGGAATGAGGAATTATCATTATTTACATTACTCACATTCGTGCCATTGACATTGTTGTTCTTACTGTCACATTTCAAGGTTACATATATATATATATATATATATTAATCATTGCAACCCAAGTAAGGTGATAATGCTACTAGTACGCAGAAATTCAAAGTGATAAAATCAGAAGACTGAGTATAGTGAGGATTGAAGGAAGAAAATAATGGAACATGTTCAAGAAGATGCAAGGTGGTGATTGACGTTTCATTTAAATCTTGGAAGATTGTAGTTTTCAGAGAAACAAAAAAAAACGCAAGTCTGTTCCACAGGTGGGAAGTGTAAGAAAAGAAACAGTTGGAGTAGAAGTAGAAATTTAGCTATTTAAACTAATAAAACGCTGGGGGCCTAGTTGCCAAGAAAGTTGCAGGATTTAATTCATATAGTCGGGGCACCGGCAGGAAAAATGATCGTCAGAACTGCTTCGATGAAACTTTTTGGCAAAAAAGTCAGACGGATGCCACGTCACGTCAGTGAGAAAGTGACTCAAGTGGAGATGCTTGGTAAGAATCGATTACATTGCAGACGCTTCTGGGGATTTTATCAAGAATCTCGAGGTGTACAGCAGGAACACAGGGCCAAATATTGCAGCAGTGTTCCATGAATGGTAGATTTATTAGTGTGCAAGATAGATTTAGACGAAAATTCGACATATGGAATCAACTTTCCTGGCATTAAATCTAGGAAATGATTAAATATAGTCTCTATAGCCGTTACATTTCATGTCAGTGGAAGAGTTTAGCATGAGCCGTTTCTTTTCGTAGAGAGAAAAGCTTCTCTCGACTAGCGAAATAGAGGGAAGACATAACAGCTTAAGCGTTTTGATGGTAACAAACACATTGAGAACAATAATACGTGTGCAAATAATTCAATTATTGTATATAGTTAATCACAAATAAATGCGAAGCAAATCTGTGTTTTAAGTATCATTCTGTGGATAGGGTGCTCCTTTGGAGACAGATAAAAAGGTTAAATGTACCCTGCGAACACACATTTACGATCAAACGCACATATACAGAGGCACATATTTCGAGAGGAGATAGACGTAGTACGCACGTTTAAAGAAAAAATAAAAATGGGGCGTCTATAAAAATGTTGGATTAAAAACAAAAACGTTAATACTGAAATTCTGCTTTCTTTACATTTGAATGAGAAAATGAGCACATATTAGCTTATGTAGAATCCGGCACCCGCATAGAAAGACTTGAAGTATCCTGATACAATTAAAGAAATAAATGTACACAGGATCTCTTGATGACAAGACAAATTTATTTACACAATGAAAAACACAAAATTTAAAAAAATACCATAATTTTTTCCTACTTTCTGCATATCTGATTCTTTGATGAAATACTTATATAAAGGTGAAACATATATATATATATATATATATATATATATATATATATATATATATATATTGCATGGAATAGAAATCCAAATTTAGCTATTTCAACCAACATTCTCTAATGATATGTTTATATAAAGGTGAAACGTGTTAGATTTATAAAAGTTTCCTTTTTTTCTTTCTCCTGCTATACATCTATCTTTATATATATATATATAAAGAAATATAGTCTTAAGGTGTGCTATATTTATGGAATAAAGTGCTCAATATCAGAGATAGAGCGTGTGTAAATATAAAAGTGAACATAGAAGTCAACACTTAGAGGGGACAGTCTGTTTCATGCTATATGCAATCGTCATGCCACATATGCTGTTATTTTTCTCGGCTATTTATATATACACGGGTTAGTAGTGCATTGTGGGTATTCTATTATGGCAGTTATTTTACCGGAAGTCGTTTGTTTATTTATTTGGGTCAAATTATATTGCTTGTTTTTATTTTTTATTTTTATTTTTTTTGTTTCTTATTTTATTTATTTATTTATTAACGTAGTAAAAATTTGTTTATATCACTTATTTAACAGTTTTGTTTTGGTTTGAGAATTTAATTAAAGCTATTTGTTCAATTTTGGGGTTGATTGTTGCAGTTCATTCTAAGTATTATTTTGTCGGGGACAGTTTTTAATTGATTATCTTTATTTGGGATTGGTTTGTTTATTTATTTACTTAGATGATTTTAGGTCAATTTATTTTACTTGTATATTTTACTGTACAATATATATATATATATATATATATATATATATATATATATATATATATATACCAACATGCATGGTTTGTTCCAACAAGATAACCCATTGTCATAAACACTAAATTGGACAGCGAGCACGGGGAAGACTTCATATTCGCTTCAAGGACGTCTGCCAAACGAATCCATGGCCATGGACATGACCATCGAGAGGTGGGAAGGAGGCGTCGCCAACGCTCCTACACTATAGAGACGGGATGTAGACCGAGCGCTGGTACGAGGAGAGGCGTAACGAAGGATCCCCGCCAGGGGAAGAATGCTCCACGAAAAGAAAACAATTTGGAGAGCTTCTTCAACATCGGGAGAGAGCGTATACACGTGAATTAGTTGCGATCGAGGAAATCACCCACATGTGGGCCTGCACAGCTATAACAGTTATTGCACCGTTACCAACAGCTGAGGCATAATTCTTTTGGAGCAGATCCAAGGGTTCTCGTGAGTGATGGATGGCACAAGCGTTCGGGCCTACAGTTTGTTTACTTCTAATATATATAATTCACAAAATTTCGTGAGACATCACTAGTACTGGTTTAGTGCATATATTCTTCTAACTCAATAAAATTGCAATACTTAATTATTTGGTCAGTTATAGTGACGAATTTCGTGCAAAGAAATATTTCAGCATATCTTTGGACGAAGTCATTTTCTTTTAGTCTAATGCTAAGATACCATCAAATATGTTGCAGTTTGATGATCATATGACAATGTTTATTCAACTGAAAGAGAGATCCGTACCGGAAGTAAATGTAAGAATTTTTCATCCTCTTCAGATTTAAGGCTGTTTTCTTGAAAATTTTCCTTTAAGAACCTTCAGAAAATTGTGAACAAATGATTCTAAACATTATCGATCCTATAGATATCGAATCTGGAATTGGGTGCAGGATTTGTGGTTATTCTTTAAAAAATCCCTATCAGCTGTCACTTTCCATGATTTCTTTATTGGACTTTTCAAACTAGAGATTATTACACGATTGGAAATTGACCCATTGACTTCCCGTTATCACATCGTTTGTTATGATCGATTATCTGCGGTTATTGTCCTTTCGCCCTAATCGTAAGATATATTGAACACCATACACCCTCGCCCATAGCTGCTAGCAAAGAACGTCCGGACGTTCCTTGATTGCGATTATAATGCCGCAAACATCGGCCGACTATACCGTATTCGATTCTTGAATGGCCTGAAATCAAAACTAGTATAAACATAACATCGTGCATTGATCGAATAACTGTTGGATTCTTCTGTGCTTTCTTTATGCTGGGAAAGAAGATAGAGAAATGAAATTTAATCCTACGCTATTGATGCAATGTAGGAAAATGTCTTTATATATTATTTATGGAATATGTAATGTCCAGTAATATTTAATATTAAAAATTATGGTGTATTTAATATAAAACTGAATTTTTGGAACAACTGGCATTTGAATTTCTTGATGTAGTAGCCAAAATATGTTTAGAACATGAGCACTCTTGAACGACAAGCTAATTCTAAAAACAACGGTCATCTGCGTAAATGCGAAGCTCTTCAATAAAATGAATAGAGCAATTTGGCTGTTCGGCTTCTGTTTACATTTGTAAAAACAATACACTAGATTTGGCTGATACGTTCTGTCGAATGAAGGTGGCTCAGTGGTAGAAGCTCTGACTGACCAAATTAGTTGTGTTTCGATCCGGGCTTGAGAAATACTGTTGTCTAGTCGCACTGAAGATCTGTGATAGAGTGAAACAGTACTATCTGCGAATGTCATAATATATATATATATATATATATATATATATATATATATATAGATAGATAGATAGATAGATAGATAGATAGATAGACAATATTAGTGTTAAATATACATATATATGCAAAATCCGCAGGTGCATATACACACATGTATATATTTTTGAATAAAAAAATCCGAGAGGATAGAATCCAGGTAGAACTCAATGTCCAGGACAGAGTAAGGATATAATAAAAAGGCTTAAACACTAATATTCCATGGTCATAATTTATTCCATTGGAATCGTAAATACGATCCAATTCATCAGACCTACAAATTCAAAAAGACAGCTGAAAAAAACCTATTCCGGAAATAAAAATAGAATTAAAGAGAGTGCAAGTATGAGAGTGTGGGATGAATGTTAGTTCTAAAGAGAGGGGTAATATACGAGTGAATTTAACAGAGAGGTTTTTTTTATTAAATCTAGGTGTGAGTGGAAGGGGGAAAATGATTGTTGTCGGATGACTAATACATTAACGATACATTTCGTGGTGACATGCACACAACATGGCCGATCAAATCTTAAAGAAGGAGGGAGAGGTAAGGAAAGAAGTGGTGGGGAAGAAAGATGGGGCGGGTGAAATTAAAATTGAAAGGGACGCTGTGTAATTGAGAAAATTTGACAAAAATAATATCGACTACAGGTTACAAATCAAATATAAACATATAAAGAATAAATATGATGATTATCTAATCTAGCAAGGACCTATATTTTTTATGTTCAAAACGCATGCAAATACACACATACACAATAACTTATACACGTATATACATACACATCGACGTGTACCTACATACATACATATACCTATGTACACATACACATATATCCACATATTCACACAAATACACACATACATATACAAACAGACACACATATAAACATATACATATATCTGATTCAATATCTTAGCTCTATCTCTGATACTAAGCGCTTTCTAATAATTACCGCGCATATGATATACAAATAATTACACCTACATATATACATATACACATACACATATACACAGACACCTCTCTCTCTCTCTCTCTCTCTATATATATATATATATATATATATATGCACATATACATATATATATATATATATACATACACACACATACATATACACACACATCTACACACATACATACATGTATATACCCACACACACATACATACATATATATATATACATATATATATATGTGTGCATACATATACACACGCACATACATATATATATATATACACACATACACATACATATACATATATATACATACACACACATATATACACATATATCCACCTATACCATATGCACACATTTTCCACATACATATACATAAATACATGCACAAATATACACGTATATACACGCACACACACACACACACACATATATATATATATATATATATATATATATATATATATATATATATATATATATATACATACAAAAATGCACGCACACATACCTACATATACACACATACATCCATACGCGTCACTCCTTACACATTTACCCACACATATACATATGAACAGGCGCATACGTGCGCATAAACATATATACCTAAAACCCTACATTTCTATACAATTACATACACCCATTTAAACAAATAAACAATGTATCCCTGTATCCGTCTAGCTATACATACATACACACATACTCATATATATACATACCCCCCCCACACACACATATATATATATATATATATATATATATATATATATATATATATATGCGGATACATTTGTTTTTTTCTTTCTAGTCATCAACAGCATCGGCATGAGCATACATATATATATATATATATATATAAATATAAAATAAAAACAGACCACTTTAAGGTTCCGTGTAATAAATTATTTCAACACAAATATTTTAAAGGGCTGCGGATCATCAGACTTTATTTCCAAAGGTTGAAACCAAAAATGAAAAGAAATTTACACATTTTTGACTGGCCGTATTAAGATATGTAAATTAACGAATTGAGGAAGTGAGGGGGAGAGAAAGACATGAGTTATATATATATATATATATATATATATATATATATATATATATATATATATATATATATATATATATATACTATCTAGCCAATTCGACTGTAGTTTGATGACACCTTGTTACCAATATCGTAATGATAATATTCCTAATGTCTAGGTACCATAGGGGTAAACTCATCCAAACGATTATTATTAAATTATTTCTTGAAAAGACAAAGGGAAGATGCATTACGCTGGGTGGGAATGTCACTGAAGACAAGATATGAGGTCATCCTCAATAATACGAGATCTAATTCAGCTTTATAAAAAAATTTCGGTCACATGTTACCAGAATTACACTCCAGAAGTTCACCGACTTGGAATACGACACATTCGCCACATGTCTATGGTCTGCCACGTACTGACAAAAAATTTCCCAAGAGTCTTGAAAATTCCTTAAGCCAAATGACATTCTGTTGCAAAGAAGATGAAGAATCTGCATTAAAAGATTTCTGAGCGTCCAAAACTTTAAAGTTTTATCTTCAAGGTATAAAAAAACATCGTAACTCGATGCCAGAACTAAGCAGATGTCCAGGTTTCCTATTTTGACTGAATTAAACACCGTTTAAATACATCAATTAAGGTATAAAAATTGATTCTCATATAAAGACATTATTTTCTAAACAACATAATACATGTTATATGAGAGACTTTAGTTTCGTTTCTGCATCAGCTAAATTACATTGTGTATATTATAATGTTAAAAATGTGGACACAAATAACGTATCCTGGTCAGGGAGAATAATTTCGTAACAATTTGAGGTCATATATATATATATATATATATATATATATATATATATATATATATATATATATATATATATTCTGTAGTTTAGTGCTAGCAGCAAGCAGAAATATTTCTCCTCCCAATGATGTCCATTTCGGCCGAAACTAGTCGAGGAATCTAAATGGAATAATAATAAAAAAAACGAAAGAATATTAATCTACAACCCAGTGTGTCTGAGGATTTTAATTTTTTAATTTTTTTTATTGTTCAAAATATATATATATATATATATATATATATATTATGAAATGGACAAGTCCGACAAATATTTTAAGACATTTTATGTTTATACATTCTTTTTAAAGATACAAATATTTAAGTAAATGTTCTGACGTGCCTTTTAACCGATTCGGCCAAAGAGGATCGTTCGGTTAGCAAGTCGAATTCACTGTATTTAAACTTCAATCTTCTATGAATCTCTCACGTACATTCATATCTAAATGAAATGGAAAAAGTCCGACAATTATTTAAGATATTTTATGATTATATATTCTTTATATAGATACAAATATTTAAATAAATGCTCTGTTTATAATAAACAGTATTAAACATTTACCGGCCTGAAAATTTCTCGGAAATTCAGGCCGGTAAATGTTGTTGAATACATTTTAAGAATACTCGCTCGGCCCGGTGGCTAGGATCAAAGTGTCGTATCTGCGCTTTGTGAGCTACCGGGTCGGATATCTGTCGAACTCTCTGCTTGCAGAGAGGAACCCGGACGAAGCTCCGCCGAAGGGTAGGGTTTCGTTGGGGGAGGTTGAAGGAACTGGCCCGCCTCGGCGGGTTTGGATGGTTATTTATTTTTGGCTGGGCCTACGGGCTCGGAGATACCCACATTAAAAAGGCTTTGTGCCACATTCGATCCCCGTGGGTGGATTGATAAATACCATCTATAAAAAGAATGTATAAACATATAATGTCTTAATATATATATATATATATATATATATATATATATATATATATATATATGTGTGTGTGTGTGTGTATGTGTGTGTAATAATCTGTTTGTATATATTCCAAATGAATCTTAATAATATAATTCCTATTTTATTTTATTCACACTTCTGAGTAGACAATGACAATATAGGTCATGTTGTTGGTTGAAATAGAGATTCCAATAAGGTAAATTTGGATTACTAATCTATGCAATATAAGCTATTGTCCGAATCTTTGCCGCCATGTTTATCACAACGTTTCGGCCGTTGTACGCTCCGGTCTTCTTCAGGTGGTTGGAATGTCGAACTAAACCCTTTATTACGCTCACTGTGTTAGACTGTTCTAGTTCCACGTGCCATGTCTAATGGATTTCAGTTATCAGTTATCGCCTATGAATTCCCCTCTTAAAGTTCTCGACTGCCTTTTTTACTGTTCCAATACGAACAGTTAAGTTATTGAACTCACACTCTTTGGGTCCTGTCACTAGATTTAACTAACGACTTTATCCACTGTCGCATGTGCCATTTAGGACATCTGTATGAATTTCTGGGTATTATAAACTGAATGTTTTCAGCAACCATTTTTTTCCATTGCTCATATTGCAATTTTTGCTGTTATCACATATTTTTACCAGAGCTCATATTGCAATTGTGTTGTTTTTATAAGCTCTAGTAAAAAACGGTTCGTCTTATGCGCAACCACTGAATATCATTAAAAATTGCCATAAAATAAAAAAAAAAGAATTATCTTAACACTAAATTAGAATAATATTATTCTATGTATAATTCATTTATTTTTTTTAACAAGCGTAGTAAACACTGGCCGTAATGAAATTGGAGAGGTACTATTTATAAGGTTTGTTGATTAACAAACAAGGGTTGTATATTATGCGTGATTAGAAGCATTTTCCAACACTTTCAGCACAATTTCAGTGGTGCGTATTATGGATGAAAAATCAAGGTATATATATATATATATATATATATATATATATATATATGTAGGTTGGTTAATATATCAACTGCAATCGAAATTCTATCATTGTGATCAGTACTAAACCCATTCATTAAATATTAATTATTAACCACATGAGAGAAATGAAGCGCGGAATTAAGGTTTTTATTCCGGATTTTTCGGACACGACTGTATCCTTCATCAGTGGCGCGAGAAATAAACAGATAAATGGAGAAGACTTGTTCCTGTAGCCAGTGTGAATCCTGGTGTAGATGGTATTATTAGCCAAAATCTGATTTCTGTCTGAATACTCACTGTGCGAAACTTCTTATGAAAATAAACTTAGATTCAAAATTTGCGTCGGTGTGAATTCATGTGCACTTTAAAAATATAAAAACTGTATTTGTATTTGCGATAGTAATAATCTGTAAAAATTGTTATAAAGTTTAATATACCTGGATGTAAGTATAGCTAAAATAACTTATGTGGTTTCAGGCATTATTTCAGTGAAAATCAGTTAGCAAAGTTTTTCCGTGATCTGCAAAATCGTATTACCCTTTGTATTGCTAATAATGGAGGCAGACTTAATTAAAAATTCAATAAATCCTTAAAAATATAGATGTGCTTCTTTCTATTTCTTTTTGCAGAGTGTTTCTATCGCAAATACAAATAAAGATATACATTTTTAAAGTGCACACGAACTTTATCACCACACTGTACACACACACACACACACACAAACACACACACACACACACACACACACATATATATATATATATATATATATATATATATATATATATATATATATATATAAATGTGTGTGTGTGTGTTTGTATGTGTGAGTGAGTGTCAGTGCGTGGGCGTGTGTGTGGGAGAGAGAGAATGTGGGTTCGTGTGTGTGTGTGTGTGTGTGTGTGTGTGAACGCCACATTATGTTTAATATTCTGAATTTACAAATGGTAGAACATGTCATGTGTTTGCCAGCTTGAATCAAAAGGCATTTAGTAATAATTTTCCCAGAGACGAGTTTATCCCTCTGGAATATAAATGCTATACTTCTTAAAAGGGTACTTTATTAGTGGAGACGACTTTAGAACGACCCTTCGTCTATCTAACCTTAGTTACATATTTCTAAGTATAGTTCAATAGTTCTAAAATAAATTTCCAATGAAAAGAAATAATTATTCATTTCCAGTTTGTATAGCTTTGTACTTATCTCTTTAGAAATATAAATAATATAACTGAACCAACTGTGACCATGAAGAGATGCTGCTCTTTATGGTTTCCTTTAAGGGAATTTTTCTTCGTATACACTCATTCATAACCATTCATATACGCTGCTTTCAAATCGAATATTTATTTATTTTTTTGCTTTTCCAAAACTCATTAGTTATGTCTTTTCAAACCATGACTGAAGAAAGGAACACAGATGCACGGTTTTTGGACAATTTACCAGCTGAAATATGTTTGTCCTCCATAATAAAGCCTATCGCCGATAATCATCAGAGAAATATTTTACCCGGCTGGTCATATGCAATTCTTTTTGTTTGCATTTGTAAGAGAGCGCCCTTACTTGCAAATGACGTTTCGTGTGATAAGCGAATTCCCACACCTCCGCACAACCTGTGTGTATAATTCATAAAATCTTTTGATGACAGAGCCGATGAGGCCTACAAATTTCCAACTGGGTAGATACAGAGACTGACATGCACCGACAAACATTGACATGGGTCGCCCGAAACGAAAGAATTTCCCTATCTGTTACTTTAGAGTTTCACAGTTCGATGTGATAAAAAGCCCCGGTCTTTTTATCAGAATGTCTCGCCTCCCCTACCCAATAGCAAACATCAATGCATGGCGATATTCTGAGCCTTGTAAACCTGATGTTCAAAGCGAGTAAACGTTTGTCGGTCCCTTTTCAATCGGTCAGAACGTTATCGAAATCAACTGAGTTCGATCTGTTTTCACCTGAATCTCACTTAGGTGTCATTTTGGTTGTCACTGTTCGAACGCCACTGTTGTGTAGAATGCTGCCTCAAAAGCAAGTCGTCAATAAAGCGTTCATAAAATAAGTATGACTAAAGTCATGGTTCCTGGAAAACTGAAGCCGATGAGGTAAATAGGAGACAGAGAAAACAAACATGTAGAAATAACAGCCAGTCTCCAAGAATTAATGACATATGATTGTGAGTAGGGAATTTGATTAGCGGAAAAAAGTAGGAAGGACTGTAGTGTCCATGTATGTGTTCATGTAAGTTTAATATTCGATAGAAGCATCGTTCACCATAGGGTTTTCTGATAGAAAAGAGTGTTAGGGAGGAGTGTGTGGGCATAATAAGATGTGAAGAGAAAACGATGCAAAACAACTCAGATTGGAATAATATAAGTGGTAAGGAAATTTAAGAAATAATGAAAGAAAGAAGGAAAGAAAGAAAGGAACACGTAAAGAAAACAAAGAAACAGGAAGAGAAAAATGAATGAAATAATAGAATGATCTAAAGAAAGAAAGAAAGAAAGAAAGAAAGAAAGAAAGGAACACGTAAGGAAAACAAAGAAACAGAAAGAGAAAAATGAATGAAAGAATAGAATGACCAAAAGAAAGAAAGAAAGAAAGAAAGAAAGAAAGGAACACGTAAGGAAAACAAAGAAAAAGAAAGAGAAAAATGAATGAAAGAATAGAATGACCAAAAGAAAGAAAGAAAGAAAGAAAGAAAGAAAGGAACACGTAAGGAAAACAAAGAAACAGAAAGAGAAAAATGAATGAAAGAATAGAATGACCAAAAGAAAGAAAGAAAGAAAGAAAGAAAGAAAAGAAAAACGTAAGGAAAACAAAGAAAAAGAAAGAGAAAAATGAATGAAAGAATAGAATGACCAAAAGAAAGAAAGAAAGAAAGAAAGAAAGAAAGAAAGGAACACGTAAGGAAAACAAAGAAAAAGAAAGAGAAAAATGAATGAAAGAATAGAATGACCAAAAGAAAGAAAGAAAGAAAGAAAGAAAGGAACACGTAAGGAAAACAAAGAAACAGAAAGAGAAAAATGAATGAAAGAATAGAATGACCAAAAGAAAGAAAGAAAGAAAGAAAGAAAGAAAGGAACACGTAAGGAAAACAAAGAAAAAGAAAGAGAAAAATGAATGAAAGAATAGAATGACTAAAAGAAAGAAAGAAAGAAAGAAAGGAACAAGCAAAGAAACAAAGAAAAAGAAAGAGAAAAATGAATGAAAGAATAGAATGACCAAAAGAAAGAGAGAAAGAAACACGCAAAGAAACAAAAAATAGAATGAAAAAATGAATGAAAGAATAAAATGACTAAAAGAAAGAAAGAAAGAAAGAAAGAAAGGAAGAAAGAAAGAAACCAGCAAAGAAACAAAGAAAAAGAAAGAGAAAAATGAATGAAAGAATAGAATGACTAAAAGAAAGAAAGAAAGGAAGGAAGGAAGGAACACGCAAAGAAACAAAAAATAGAATGAAAAAAATGAATGAATGATAAAATGACTAAAAGAAAGAAAGAAAGAAAGAAAGAAAGGAAGAAAGAAAGAAACCAGCAAAGAAACAAAGAAAAAGAAAGAGAAAAATGAATGAAAGAATAGAATGACTAAAAGAAAGAAAGAAAGGAAGGAAGGAAGGAAGGAACACGCAAAGAAACAAAAAATAGAATGAAAAAATGAAGGAAAGAATAAAATGACTAAAAGAAAGAAAGAAAGAAAGAAAGAAAGGAACCAGCAAAGAAACAAAGAAAAAGAAAGAGAAAAATGAATGAAAGAATAGAATGACTAAAAGAAAGAAAGGAAGGAAGGAAGGAAGGAAGGAACACGCAAAGAAACAAAAAATAGAATGAAAAAAATGAATGAAAGAATAAAATGACTAAAAGAAAGAAAGAAAGAAAGAAAGGAACAAGCAAAGAAACAAAGAAAAAGTAAGAGAAAATGAATGAAAGAATAGAATGACTAAGAGAAATAAAGGAAGGAAGGAAGGAAGGAAGGAAGGAAGTAAAGAAGAAAAGAATAAAGAAAGAAAGACAGAAAGAAAAAAAAAATCGATCATAACGAAACAATAATAAATTATTGTACTCAACGTTATGTTCTGGTAGTTTTCTTAGCGTTTCTTAAACATGGCACAAGAGTAAATATATGAGACACCCAGTGAGGATCGAATTCACTTATCAGTCGTAATAGCGAGATAGGCTTGAAAACAATTACACCACATCGAAGAACTAACAATGTTATGTCATGTATAGAATATTCGATCTTATCGGATTATTATGCCCAGTAAATTATGCACAACAATAACTAATAATGAAATAGCACATTTATAAAAAACACTCTAATAATGGTTACGTTTTGGATGTTATATTCTTTATAAGAGTAGATTTTAGTTGAAATAAGAGTTTAACAACAATATGTAATAATGTAATACAAGGTTGCATGTACTTAGAAAAAAGAATATAGGTCATGAAAGAAGAGCTTAATTTCTGAAAATATTGTCAACACTAATGCTGAGAATATTCTCGACGCATCGACTTAATGAATCCGCCATTAGTATCAATGCCGGTGTTTTGAATAATCAAGAGTGGTCTCCCCTTGTTTCGTTCCACTCCTCTTTGGGAGATCTATTTCTGTTTACTGGGGAATATAAAAGGACACTATATGCGAACTTTTATATACTCAACTGAATAAAGCTTTCTTGAAGCCTACAGCTGTGTACATTTGTCATTACACAGATTAACTTAATTGCCACTTGTCTATACGTTTACTACAATTAAACGTTGTTACAACAGGTTATGGTTGAACAAGGAGCAAATAAATGCTGAAATCACAAAATGCTGCTGAGGAATAAAAGCCACATCATATTATTGTTATGAATAATCAAATGTGTTCTCCCCTTCTTTCATTACTCTCCTATTTGAGAGAACTATTTCTGTTTACTGGGACTATAAAAGGACACTATACGCGAACCTTGTATTCTAAGGTGAATTAAGCTTTCTTAAAGTCTACACGTGCTTATGTTTTTCATTACAGCCGCTGCAATGTTCAAAATGTTTAAATGTCTGAGTTGGATGATTATTATGTATATTATACGTATTCTACTAATTATGGTGGATTTCAACGATTTTTCTATGTTATGGAGTCGTTGGCTGATTTCCTTCCTTACAGCGAGCCGTACTTAGTTAGGTCGGGAGAGGTAGTAGACCATATGTTTGGTAGACTATATGACATGATGGTGGAGATTGTTGGCGCGTCTTGGTCTCATAAGACAACGCAGAATCTTGTTGTTATATGGACATCTTCCCTTGCCCACGTCTCTCAACGGCTGTTGTGATGCGTCTAGTGTGGTAGTCTCTAGCGGTAGCGCTTGACGCTTCTTAATTTCAGTTACCGCCGCTGGCTAGCAGCAAAGCGAAAAGGGGACACAAGTGCGTAAGTCTTCCCCTGGAAGTAGATAGCAGCAAGTGTAGTGCCTTCTCGTGACGACACATGGCAACCGAGCACCTAGCGGACTCGAACTAAGCTACATGAGACGGGGGTGGAGTTGTCCCCCTTAACATGCGGCATACAGTCTCACCCTGGTGCCCATGAATCAAACCCCAGATATGAGTTAAATATCATCACTGCCTTGTGGAACTCTTCTGTAGAAGAAAAGTCTAAGTAGTAAATCCTACACAAATCCGGAGTGGAGCCCCTTAAGCGGATGGACGTCACTCTGTTCTACCTTCAAGCAACTCCTGCAGCCGCGCTGGTACCAAACTTTATTGATTCATTCTCTCCTTTGGACTCTGCTAGCAAGGCCGAGAGGGGGAAATAGACGTCCGGGTACCCCTAGTTCTCCATACATCCCGCCCAGGCTCGTACGCACCGCGCTACTCCATCGTCTTCCGAGACGGACGGATGCCGAACTTCCCTTGCCTACATTCCTATCTAAGGCCTCACAATAATCTCCAACGCCTTATAGTCAGTAGCATTGAACTATAAGACCTGGAGGATTAAGTGAGGAGACATGATATCTCAGTCCTTAAGCACAACACCCAGATTCATCACACTTGTCTGAAAGTTGCATGCTTGGCCGTTTGGAACGTCTTTAGGTTCTCTGCATAACCATCTGTCATTCATACCGTTGACCTTTTGGAGTGCAGAATAACTCAACCCT
>OZ010601.1:15872324-15934824 GCA_963932145.1 Acanthosepion lycidas | reverse complement strand
TAGAACAGGGTTTTGGAGAAATAGCACAATTCTTTTTAGAGCTACATGTAACAGGTGGTGGACCATGATCGGCTACGTCCTGAAGCAACGCGTCACATACAAAAAGAAGAATGAAAATTATAAAAAAAAGCATGAGTCCGTAAATTATTTCCGGCGTCAACATTTACGGTGAATGAATGGTGACTACGTTCATAATTTAATCTCAAAATCAGTTTTTAAAACACTCCATGGAATTTCTACGGATACATCTATTAGGTTGGTGCAAAAATAATGACGTAATAATGTCGTTTTTTGACGTCAAAAATACGTCAAAAAACGACATTATTACGTCATTATTTTGGCAACAACCTAATATTTATTATTATTATTATTATTATTATTATTATTATTATTATTATTATTATTATTATTTCACTCTTTATTGATTTTATCTTTTTATCAAACCATTTCGATGCTTTTTTTCCTCTTTAGCTCTTTTGTAAGTTTTCCTTTCTAGTTCTGGGTTCAGTATTTTTCTTATTTGTTGATCTGTGTTCCTTTCATTTCCACTTGCCATTTTGCCGTCTCCGTTCCACTCTGTGGTGGCTCCTGCTGCTGCTACTGATGCTTCTTCTTCTTTTTCTTTTTTCCTCCTCCTCTTCTTCTTCTTCTTGCTGAAAGACTCTTACTTCCAGAGTTCTTATTTCTTTTTCTCACTCACTCTTTAAAGTCTTCAAGTTCATTAAACTTGAAAGAAAGACGCCGGCTTCATCTAAAGAATCCTCGGCCGTCTTCGTCAAAACCCCGCAGCGCGAGAAACGCTGGTTGACTGTGTAAACAAAAATGTTTTCGTTTGGATATTTTTGTTATTAGAAAGAAGGAAAAAAGTAACCTAAAATAACCTCCGCCCTTAAGATGCGGGCAAAAATAAACGGGCACTGAAAAACATTAAACTCTTATCCAACCGGCTTGATCACGGTTTTTTAAAATTCTGAAACAGTTTAATAAAGTGAACAATTTCAGCAATTAGCATTTTTTTAGTTTCTTTGTAGTAAAATGTTTTCATAAAACATTCTTTCTTTCTCTCTTTCTTTCTTTCTTTTTTCTTTCTTTTTATCTATCTATTTATTTCAGTCTGTTCATATCTATCTCACTCCATATCTATCTATCTATCTATCTATCTATCTATCTATATATATATATATATATATATATATATATATATATATATATATATATATATATATAAGGCTATTCATATCTATCTGAGTCTGTTCATATCTATCCATCTATCTGAGTCTGTTCATATCTATCTATCTATCTATCTAGCTAGCTAGCTAGCTAGCTAGTTAGCTAGCTATTATATATATATATATATATATATATATATATATATATATATATATATATATCAGACTATTCATATCTATCTATCTCAGTCTGTTCATATCTATCCATCTATCTCAGTCTGTTCATATCTATCTATCTATCTATCTATCTATCTATCTATCTATCTATCTGTCTGTCTCAAATTATTCATATTTTTATCTTTCTTACTTTCTTTCTTTCTATCTATCTATCTATCTATCTATCTCAGACTATTCATATCTATCTATCTCAGTCTTCTCATATCTATCCATCTATCTCAGTCTGTTCATATCTATCTATCTATCTATCTATCTATCTATCTATCTATCTATCTATCTATCTATCCATCCATCTATCTATCTATCTATCTATCTATCTATCTATCTATCTATCTAATTGTGTATTTGGGCAACAAAGTTACATTAAAAACGATTAAGCATTTTATTCAGTGTTTCTTCTGTTAGTATAAGTGTTTTCTTTTCTGGAAATAAAAAGTGTAAAGAATGCCTAAGTGATCTATATATCCGAGCCCTTTCGGCTATTCTGTTGACGATTTCGTAAATTTTTAAAAAATGTAACTGATTTTTATATATGTGTATCTATAGAGATTTGAATGCTTTTTCTTTTCTTTTTTTATTTATTTAATACGAACACAATATAAAATATTACTTTACTCTGATGAAGGCTTTCTAGGAGACGAAACGCCTTATACAGAATTTTTCCACTTTACCATTTTATTTTCCAGTGTTCTGATTTCTTTTATCATAATTTATCCACTCTTGTGCAAAATAATTGGAACCAAACGAATAAATCCGTTATTATTTTTCTTTTTATCAATGAAACATGACCTGGTGGACATGTAAGTACTTCGTATGTGTATTCCACGAAGTCGTACCTTCAAGATTGTGTCCTGGGTATGACGATAAACTACATCCGCGTCTTGGGTATGACGATAAAATACATCCTCGTACAGGGAAAGACGATAAACTAGGTCCAACGGCAATACCTCTGATCAGGAAGTTTTGAGGAACGTGGAACCAATCTTAATTCCTGGTGTTCCCAAGTCCACCATAACCCGGGGTGGTAGCACCTGTTAGGGTCCCAGATATGGGCAAATAGTTAACCCCGAAACTGAGGTAAGAAGCATTATAAAAGTGTAAAAATAGGTTTTAATACCAGAAATACTTTGTAAAAAATTATTACCAGAAATATTTTTTTGAAGAAAAAAACAATTACCAGCAATATATTTTTGAAAAAAAATATTACCATACGTTTTTGAGAATGAAATATTACCAGCTATACATTTTTTGAGGAAAAAATATCAGAAATAGATTTTTGAAAAAATAAAATATTATCAAGAAAAATAACCCATTGAGATTGATATGCCTTAAAACCCAACAAACCACACCTTGAAGATTGACCAGATTCTCGATTGGGTTTAAATCAAGAAAGATTCCGGGCCAGTGTGTATTACGTTGATTTGCCCACTGGTAAAGCTTGCCACTGTTTTCGTGCAGCGTTACAATATTCGTACGTTTCCTTTGAGTAACGTCCATCGTAGACAATGGCCGTAGGACAACTAATTGACAATCAAGACAATAGTGTCTGGGCGTGATGAAAATCGGATGCAATCACAGATGATGCAATACTTTTCAAGCCCAGAAAATAGACTCATAATTCTCCACACAAAATGACAGTTGTAACTGACACCTTTATCCAGAGTGGATAAAGGCGTTAGTTAGATCCAGTGACAGGACCCAGAGAGTGTGAGTTCAATACAAGGTTAAGGCAGTGGAGAACTTGGAGATGGGAATTAACAAGAGATAACTGACAAGTGACATCCATTATAACATGACACGTAGAACTAGGACAGTCTACTCCAGTGAGCGAAATAAAGGGTTCAGTTCGACATTCCAACCAACTGAAGAAGGTCGGAGCCTACAGAGGCTAAAACGTTGCACTATTCGAACGAGTATTATCGAGCGAGTACTATTAGTGCGAGATTATTCGAAGACGTCTGATGCCATTATTGGTCAACGCCGTACTATAGTTGTATCTTTGATTACATGTTTCTACTGCAACTAGAATTACGAAAGTGACAACGGCTATTCGATGTCATCGAAACAGTATCAACCGGGTGTTCGCTGACATCACAAAACCCTGTTATTTCTGAAGAACAAGAAGGAACCTTGTTAAATAATATGATATTAACTTCGTTTTTTTTTTCTTTTAGCCCCCAAGCCAAGAGAACCTTCTGGATGGAGCTGTCTCAGGTCTAGACAATTTATGATAATACATTATGGCCATCCTCCCAGACACTGCACAGCTTTTTAACCCGCTATCTCCAAAAGAGTAACGACCCCTAGTCTAGACTATAGTCATGTTCAAGTATTATGAGTATTCATTATTATTATCATATTAAATAAAAATAGTCTTTTTAACACATATTTCTCTTAACACCTGGACACTAATTATCTACAGTGTAACCCGGATATAAGAGAGTTGTCGGGATCGGCGAAGAATTATCTGATATCTGGGTTTCTCTTTTATCCGGGTTTGTTCTATTATATATACACTAACACAGGCTCTAATTTGGGACCAGATAAAATATCTCTTATATTCGGGTTTCTCTTATATCCGGGTATCTTATATCCGGGTTACACTGTAGTTAATTTGTGGTCAAGTGACAGAAAACATTGTTAGTTGAAGTTAATTGAATTACAATGCAATTTTTAAAAAAAATCCAAATTTAATTTCGAATCCACTACTGACTTCTTCAAGAGGTATGTTTTGACAGAGGAGAATATTGAGGAATTCAAAGAAAGAACAAAATAGAATTAAAACCAGGGACAGGCAACCGGTAGCCAGCGAAGTGTTTTTGTCTGGCCAGTGAAGGATATTTGTCCGACCCGCCAACTTAACTGTAGTAAGAATTTTGCATATTTCGTTGATTGTGTCATTCTGTTATTCCTGCAGTTAAATAAGGAACCATGTTTAAATAATGTAACATTAACTTTGTTTTTCTTTAAACCTCCTCCAGATAAAGGCGGCCTTCTCGAAAATTTATTATAATACATTTGATATCATGGCCATCATCTGAGACATAGCATAGCTTTGTGAACCACTCTCCCCAAGAAGTTGATGACCCCTAGTGAAGACTATAGTCATGAACAAGTATTATCAATACTCATTATCATTATTATATAAAATAAAAATAGTATTTTTAAAAGGTATGTGTTTTATAATCGCATCTCGGGTTATAATCATTTACTTAAGATGAGCAAAGGATGTAATACGTTGTTAATTCCACTTAATTAAAACAATTGCTTGGTAGAACTATAAAAATGGTGCATCATGGATTTTGTTTATTTGCTGTTGACTTCTATTCTTTATCAGACACAAACATCCAGACAAAACAGGAACAATTTCAGTTTTTACAATACAATATCTCTTCTCTTTGCATCTCCTGAACTTTTTAGTTGGTGATTTTTTTTCAAAAAAAACCGGAGATATATTTTTGTCACTTGGTACGCACAAGTCAATTACTACGCTAAATCTTTCTTTCGTCTTTGATAATAAACTCTGAGTGATTTGCTTGTAATGCTCGATGCTTGTTCAGAGAATAATCCCAGAGGATGAGAACATCTGCTTCCTCAAATACACATTAAAGATGGCGTTCATGTCAGTTTGCAGCTGTCTTTATCCCTTCCAATGCATTTATTACCCTACCCTGTCAAGACGGGATTTGCACTCATTGTGTTTGAGTATTGAACATCCAGAGATAAGGGGATTAATAGTCTTAATGCATTGTTAAAAAATAGTATGGGCCATACTCTTACGCAATATATTAGATTACTATAATAATTGGGATGGGTCCTTACCTATAACTACAGAATGAACTCTTCCTAACACTATGTATACTACGCCTCCCAAGAGAGAGGGACGAATCAAGCCGAGCTTCTCGGCTTGACGGTCGAACTCTCAGCCTCTAAACAGAGAGGAACCCGGACGAGGATCCGCCGAAAGGCAGAATCTCGTTCGGGGAGGTTGACCAACCCGATCCTGTTTATACGGTTTCTACGGGCAGTTTTTGGCCGAGACTACGGGGTCGGGAAACCCACGTTAAACTCGGCCGTGTGCCACTTGCAACCTTCGTGGGTGGGTGGCTAGATACTGAATCGAGTCGAGCCGATAGTAGTTCATTCCAAACCAGACTGACAGTCATAATAACACCTTCCACATCTTGTATTATTTTTGCACCAACCAAATATTTCGTGTAATATACCTTTGTTATTTCTACTCTTCTGTTGGTGTTGTTCTTCCTTGGTCCTAATCTGGATCATAACAATAATATAAACGGGTAGACTCTTGGCCAGTTTAGCAAGAATAAATCCTTTAGTTTTAAATTTACGTCGCGAAATCTTTAGCCGCTGTTCCGTTTCGAATGGATCGACGTCATCATTCTTGCTTCGGAGAAGGAACAAGGGAATGAGGGCCTATTTTATCTCCAGCTGTTTGCTCTTAAGTCTAACCATTCAGCTTCATTTTTCAATTTTATTGTTGATTTTATGGCTGTTGTATCTACTTCAGTGTTATTTCCAGAATTTAACCCGAATCTTTTTGCATATTTATGGGCATCTTTTGTTACAGAGTGACGCTTTTTACTTTTATTATTATTAATTTGCTAACCTGTCGTTATGCTGGTTTCAAAGGAAAACACATTTCGCCTAATTCTCTTTTCCTGTTTGCTTGAGATTAGCCAACACGACACAGATATCCACTTAAATCGTATTCTGATTGTATGTAAGTGAACGTTTGCATGTATATTTTAATCCAATGAGATATCTAGAACTATTTCTATACAATAAACAAAAAGAATACTTTAAAATTACCTTTATTTATTACCGAATAAATTCCGAAAATTTCAATGAATCGCATATTTAATAATTAATATTAACGGAGATTTCGCAGGGAAACTAGTTTCATGTTTTTCCTGTCAGTATATTAATGTCATTGTTTACATTATTCGAAATATTTTCCTCATCTTTCTTGCAATATTTATTACAACGTTTCGGCCGTTGTACACTCCGGCCTTCATCAGGTGCCATGTTTAATGGATCTCAGTTATTAGTTATCTCCTGTTAATTTCAGTCACAAGACCCAAAGAGTTTGAGTTCAATACCCGGTTAAGACAGTGGAGAACTTGGAGAGGGGAATTAACAGGATATAACTGATAACTGACATCCATTAAACATGACAAGTGGAACTAGAACAGTCTACCGCATTGAGAGAAATAAAGGGTTCAGTTCGACGTTCCAACTACCTGAAGAAGGCCGAAGCGTCCAACGGCCGAAACGTTGTAATAAGTATTGCGACAAAGATGAGGAGAATAGTCCGAATAATGTAAATAGTGTGCATAATAACCGCATCTCAGAAATATAGACACATACTGAAAGGCCGAAACGTTGTAATAAACATGGCGACAATGATGAGGACAATAGTCCGAATAATGTAAATCGTGTAGATAACGCCTCATCTCAGAAATATAGACAGATACTTAAAGGGCGAAACGTTGTAATAAATATGGCGACAATAGATGAGGACAATAGTCCAAATAATGTAAATAATCTATATGATACCTCATCTCAGAAATATAGACAGATATTAATGTCATATTTACACGAATTCACTTTTGGTGGCAATTAATTATTTAAAATTATTAACTTAAATCAAATTTATCGCCATAAGTAATACAATGTATAATATACATTTTGGCCATTTATATTTTAGTAGCCAATACATAGATATGAATAAACTGATATAAATATATGTTAGTAATGGATATATATATTTATACTATTGCTCATCCATTACAATTGTAGAATACCTACACCGGATAATGAGTATGTCCTCATTCACATAAATACAGTTGTAAATACTGTATATTGATCTGCAGTTAGAGATTCGTTTCCAGCTGTGCTGGTCAAACTCTCTGCCTCCGGGAAGAGATGATCCTCAGACGAGTCTATGTCGAAGGTCAGCGTCTCGTCTGGCGAAACACCTACCCGACTCTGTTTTATACGGGATCCACGGAGAATTTTTGGCCGAGTCTACGGGCTCGGATACTCAACATTAAGTTGGTTCTTGTGCCACATCTGACCGCGATTGATATATATCTTGCACTTGCAGACTCATTGTAGAATTTACTTGACTCACTTCTAGTCGTTGACTATTTCTTTTACGCGTCGCGAATCTTATATGTGTTGTTCGTGTCTTAAGTATTATCGTTCATTACCAACCTTCGTTTGAATATTCTATTCAGTAACCTTCCCTAGGTTACAACAATTACGATGTCTAAGCGCCACTCAATTTTGCGAGTTAGTGTGATTATGTATCAGCGTGAGAAAATGCAAAAAGGAAGTTATGTAGGGAGGAAGATGATTAACCCTAGACTTGAGATCTTCAAGGTTGTAATATCTGGGAACACATTCTACCGACGGTCTGTTTAACAAAGCAGAAGTTTTTGGGAAGAATATGTCCAAATGGACTTACTTCTTACTAATGGAATACGAATAGAATAGGTATGATTCATCCTGGTGTACGTCTGGTATGTTTCAGTGGTAATGATCATGGCGGCGTGACTAACGTTTATAACTGATCAAAAAGACATGCCATTGAAACAGCGATAGGACAGAGACAGACTTGTGATCGTTTGTCTTTCACAATGGGATTGTATTTTGAAAAATACTTCGTACCTACAAGTCGAGTGTAGACGCTTTTAAACTTTATTACAGACAGACAAGTGAGAACTAGCCATCTCCAGCCAAGACATTTTTATTCATTTCACCTGGAGCAAGGCAATAAATCCACTAGGACACAAGGGATTACTGAGTGTTAGAGAGAGAAAAATACATTTAAGTAGAGAGGACAATAAAAGAGCTATAATTGAGAAGAGATAATATAAAAATGACAATGCATTAATTTTTTGAAGATCAAAATTGATTGGGAAGCAAGAATCCGGAAGAGAGTTTCACAAGCGGGAAAAAGCGATACAAGAAATTGTTAACATAGAACTTACAGTTAGATCTAGCCATAACAACTGTAAAAAATGAGACCTTGTTGCCAATGTAGTGTTGCACTTAAATTCATAAATCTAGATGTCATAGCGGAAAGATCTTCACTCAATTATCATGAATTGTTTTTATCGAAAATGCACAATGAAGCTACGTTACGGCGACGGGAAATGGACAGAAGGGGAACTGCTGGTGCAGAACCAACAACATTGCAGATACTTTTGGGGATTTTATTAAGAATTTTTAAATATATAACAAGTGCACTATACCATATTTGGCAGTAATATTCAAAACAAGGAAAAATTGCAGACTTGCAATTATGTAAGAAAAAATTTGGCGAATAAATCTGTCTAGCACAACATAATGAACCCACTTTCTTAACTGCAGTCTCAGCGACTGATTTAGTATAATCTTACTATTTCATGCAAGTTGAAATCGTTAGTCATGGAAGGCGTAATGCGTCACTCACCTGTAGGTTAACATTAGCCCTGCTAATGGAAAGTAAAAATGGTTCCTTCAGATGATTAAATGAGAAGCATTTAGTTTTGGAGGCATTAAAATTGACATGGAACTCCTTTCCGAATATATTGTAGGTTAATTTCTAGATTATCTGCCGATTTGATTTTATCGAACTGACCTGACGTTTTAGCCTGGTCTCGCTCTAAAGAGAGTATTACAGAGTGAGTCAGATATTTTTTGGAAGCAGTGCAATTAACGAAGCCTTTTTCTAGCCAAATATCAGAAATATGAGTTCTATTTGAGTTTTAATTAGAGACAAGAATCAACATTGAAAGGATCACCATTCATCAATATAGGTGATTTTTTTTATATTGATCTTTCGTATGCTTTTTAGGAGATTAGAATAGGTGTACAGGAAAAGACTGAAATAAACATGAAGTCCCTATGACAATCCACATAGATAGCTTAACATCGACATGAATATATTGATATTAGACAGATAGAAGTTACCCCCCACAAAAAACGCAATACCTGTGGAAAAACGCGATGTAAACACAGAAATGAATCTCGTATATATAGCTCCTAGTTTACCGTTAACCCCCACCCCATATATATATATATATATATATATATATATATATATATATATATATATATATATATATACAAGCAGTATAACCCGTCTTTCATGATAGGGAATGTTTGCCGTTCAGTTGGAGCAATTTACGTTTAAAGTCAGGTCACCCGAAATTCTATATTAGTAACAACATTTGTGTGCAATTGAGGCACACCCCAAAATGAGAGGGGTTAACAATTTGAATGAGAGGAACGGAAAAGGGAACTCTATAATAATAACTAATAGTATTGTAATAATTTAAACTATTTATCTTTATTACAGTTTTTTTGAAAGATATACATCCAAGAACAGATAGTAAATATTAAAACGTTGCTGAGAGTTATAATGGATAGGAAGTAGTGGAGAGCCATTGTAGCACACAATTTGAACTTAAAACCGGAAACTGAAGAATTATCTATCAAACAAAAAAAAATCATCGAAATCAGATGAAAACTGTGGAAATGCATAAACAACACCGGATCACCCATACACACATACATACATACATACATACATACATACATATACACACACATTTTGAGAAATAAAGATATAGATTGGTGAACGCCCACGCCAACAGAAATGTGATAGCTAAGTTTTAAAATGAATTTTTTGAAAATGAAAAATCTTTCTGGAAGCATTTATTTTATTTTTAATTTAGAGCTAATAGATTAAATTTAATATTTCTATTATGTATTTGAAAAAGTAATTTAAATTAAGTGGAGGGATTTTTTTTTTTTTTTTTTGCTAAAACAGATGATTAGCGCCTTCATTTAGTCGTCATTCATCGCAATGTAATTCCCTTTATTATAAAAGTTGCAAAAATAAAATGATTTTCTGAAATTTGATTTGAGGAATATTTGCTTATTCAAAATATAATTAATCTTAATATATTATTTACTTTACATTCAAAATACCGCCGGAATGCATTTTGTTAAAACGGCGGTAGGGTATTTATTTCAGCTGTCGACACATTTGGCTGCTTGATGACAGATTGTCTAATGTTGTTCTATGGTGGTTTTAGCCGTAAAATAATAAGTGAATATAACGCGAGCGCCTTGTATATATAATATTTAACTATTCAGTAATCTTAAAAATTTAAGAAATAACCACCGTACGCTATTCTTTTTAAAATTTAGATAAATTCTGGCATTAAATTTATTATAATTATCGCTTTATTTTCTGATAATGTCGTGCACGTTCATCCTTATCTACAAAAGTCGCCATGTTTATACAAAGATATTGGGGTTTGATGATTTTTACTAAGCCTTACCATCTATAATTAGCAATATAGTTTTTAATTAACAATATTATCTCAAACGGTGTAATTAATATAGAATTTTAAAGGATTTAAAACTTAATAAATTTCCTAATTAAAATTATAAAAATTGATAATCATTCTTGTTAAAATTCATTATTCATTGAGAAAATTGTTTTCTTAACACATTAGTGTCCTTGATATATCTTATTTATAAATCAATTAAAAGCTTTTCTAATTGATTAATCTCATAGTTTTATTGCATTTTTAATTTTACAATTCAATGCAGATTTTCGATAAATGGTGTTTCTGTTTGACAAAAATAGAGGATTTAAATTTTCTAAGGATTCCTAATTTTAACTGATGTAAATACGAAGTGTCTGGAATTTTAATTCCTCAAAATTTCATAAAATTAAGTAAGTGATGGTAACAGATATAAAAAATTCATATTTTTACAAATATTTTCTAAATAAATGAATTAAAAATGATTTCATTCACTTGTGAATAGGTCTTGTGAATAGCACTAAAATGCAATAATTATTTGATTTTTTCTAGATTTTCCAGAACAATGTGTTTTTACCACAAAAGGAAGCTAAATTTTCTATACTAAGCTTTGGCCACACCCTGACGCAACAAAAAAAAAAAAAGAGAGTTTTAACCAAAATTTCGAACATGCGAGAAAGGTAATAAAAAATACTTTCCTATTAATAATAATATAAACATTTTGACGATAAAATATTGTTGGAGGCTTTTTTCATCATGATATGCTTTTTTAGCGACTTTTTGGATGTACCTAATATACAGGTATGAATAAAGATATATCAATAGATAGAAATAAAGTAAAATAATTATCGATAAGTTAGGAAACGTTATCACAAAGATAAACTTAAACCTAGTATTTAAATTGCATTTTATATTTTCCAACCATATACATCTTGTCTCTTTTTGGATCATAGTCAGTCTTGTAGTTTTTCTCCCTCTCCTGGTCCATCAACAGTCAACTGATTACACAAGTTCGTTAGGCAGGTTATTGGTTGCATTCGTTTGTTTCTCTTGCTTTTTGTCCGTCCTTTTCGTGGCATAGTCTCTTTTCTTCATTGTGTTCCCTAGAAATTACAATGGTCTCTTTAGGATGCTAAATGTACTTCCCGGTTTCCAGTATTAACTTAATGCCCACAGACAGACGCCAGGAGAGTTTTAAGGTAATTTACTTGTTGATAGATTTATCATTTCTTTCTCGTTTTTTTTTTCCTTCGTATCAAAAAATTCATGATTACATTGCTCAGCCCATGGTAGGGATTGTCAAGACTAGTTGGCAAGGGAACCACTTATTTCAGTCTGTGATTGCAAGCACAGTCGTGTTGTGCGTATGCGTGCGATCGTATGTCCTTGTCTGTTAAATGGCACAATATGAAACTCACTTCTGCACAAAACACATATACGAATATTATATCTATTTGTTATTCTATGTGATATGACTTGTGTAACTATGGCTCCCCAGAACTTCCAGTCCCTTGTAATGCTTAGTAATATTTGTATTTTTGTTATATTTACTAATCGCTGTTCTACCAACCAGTTAAGCTTGCGCGTTACCAGTCCTGTCAGTGGTATTCTTTTACAGATTTTGGATATCTGATCTTTCATTTATAATCATTATTACTAGTTTCATCCCGAATATTTTAATATTCTGATGAATCTTAATAATTCATTTAATGATTGGTTAAAGCTATAGCGAGTTCTATGAAAATAAAATATCCGTATCACATCGGTAAATACTTGAGCTTAACAATTTAAAAAAAAAAATTATAAGAACAGACATAAAATGAATTCTGGTCTGCGCGTGTGGTTTTTTTTTTTAAGAATTGAGTACAAATGAAAATATTTTAAATTGACAACTTTCTCCATTCCACTGAAAAATCTGTTAAGCAATTCTATCTTATCTTTCTTTCTTTCATACATTTCGTCATTGAAACCAAGTAGTGTCCGTTCCTATTTTTTCCAGCTGATCGAAACGGAATAAACCACTATTTATGAGGTATTAGCAGTCGACGTTAAACACTTCTCTCTTCACTTCTTTATTTCTTTCTATCATTTTTCTCACTGAAACCAAGTGGTGATTTTCTGTCTTTACACGCGATCAAAATGGATTATTCTATTATAGGCTGGTGCATAACGGACATACGAACAAACAATGGGAGTGACAAGCACATTTATAATATGATGATTGATTTGAAATCATTGCTTTAATATGTGGAGAAAAAAGATGTATTTCATTATTAATCAATTATCTTGCTGATATGACCTCCATTTTCTGGCTTTCTCCTATATTTTGAAAAGCAATAATTCCTTTGTTCAAATTTAAATTTAATTTAAATTAAAGGGAAAAACGAATGGGGGGTTTTGTGCAAAAACAGCTTGATCTGACCCCTTTGGTATGTATTAGGTTGGTGCAAAAATAATGCCGTTTTTCTTTTGAAGTTGAACGTCAAAAAACGACATTAATTTTGCACCATGCTAATATTTGATACAATACTTGATTGAATGAATTGATATGCAAATTTCAACATTGATATGACAGTTGAATTATTACAACAAATATGTATTGTAAGGCACTGATTGAGGATTCCTTGCTCAAATTGCGGTCCATCTTGTCTCATTTTGATCTTGCCTATGTGACCGCTATCTTCTGGGTTTTTTTCTTCTATATTTTGGATAGGAATCATTCCCTTGTTCAAATTTAGTTTAAATCAATGAGAAATCAGTGGTGGTGTTGTGCATCCGGGGTTTTCTTTCATCAAAATGAAATATATTTATACAAGTAGTCTACGAGTCCCTTGTTTAAATTTAAATTTAATTTAAATGAATAAAGAAAAAATACAGTGGAGATGGCGTGCAATAGTCTCGGCCGTACCAACCTCAACATGGACAACTGGATCTGCAGATTGCTACATTTCACCAATTTGACCGACCATGTTTCGTACCGCTGTACGTCCGCCTGTTCCGTTTTGCAATAATTTTTTCTCAAGTTAGAACGCCGTTTATGAGAGTATATTAATGTCTGTTCCTGCACTCAAGTGAGACAACTGGACGATTACTCTCCCAGCTCTTGCCAATAGCATCATATGTTCATTTTTGGACATTGAGGGTAGGATGGATTTTACCTCTTTTTAACACGCACGACGTCATATTCCCTAATTACCTCCCTAAATATTCTAAGGGCAACTTTCTCCTGTGATTGGCTGTACTCTTTTTGTGCCAGATAAGTACAGACAGGGTCGATGTCTTACACATTTTCACTGGCCTTAATAATCACTTTCAAGTGTTTCCTATTTTGCGTTAATCGTAATCTTTAAGCTAGATTAAGTTCCTTGTGAGGTGCATGAATATAAGATGCCCACAAAACAACCCTATTACATTGGTAAATACTTAAGCTTAACAACTGTAAAAAAAATATATTAAGACGACAATGAAAAGTGTTAATGAAGTTTATTTAAAGAAGTAAGAAAGTGCAAATAAGTTATTTTAAATTGCCAAAGTTTTCTATTTCATGAGAAAATTATCGCCTCCCCACTTTTTTATCTTTCTTTATCTGAAATCAAGCAGTGTCTCTGATAAGTCTCTGATGAAATAAATCTTTGTTTTCTTTCCTCGCAGTCAACACTGTATGGTCCATTATTTATATAGACATCGATTTCACTGAAGCAGACGTTCAAACTATGAGAGCGCTATCACCAGGTCCATTTTCTCTTTCGTTCTTTCATTCGCTGCCTGGCGTTGCTAAAAAAGCAGCGCCTTTATTAAATCTTTTAATTCGTCTGCCAATGAAATCTAATAGGAACGCGCAATTATTATCCCTGAAGTAATGGTATAACGTAACGTACGTCGTAAGTTACGATGGAAAAAGTATAATCATAAGTTGATATTATTAATATTGGAGCTAGACATTCTTTATTATAATTATTATTATTTGCAGTGGTAATAAGATTAACAGGTGTAGTATTAGTAAGAATAAATATTAGAGTTGCAGATTGCTATACTATCGGCATTTATTTCTTTTATCGGACAACGTTTTTCGTTTTTGTGTCGCCACATATATTTTTTTTTATAAATGATGATGTGTTCTAAGCCAACAAGTGTATGTTTTAACTTGTTCCTACAGATCAAGAAGAAATATTTGACAGAACTCTTCCTTTGGCTTTGTGAAATATCTGTCTTTTGATCTCCTGTCTGCTACGTTATTCTATAATATAGAAACGGACGTCTCTTCCACATACACACACGCACACACACACACACACATATATATATATATATATATATATATATATGTGTGTGGGGGGGGTTGTGATTGTGTTTCTGTGTTTTTTCATATAAATGTTTGAGTTTTATGAGAAAAGAAAATATATATACATTATATATATATATATATATATATATATATATATATATATATATATATACACATACATAGACATGCAAACTCACAGACACACGCACGCACAAATACACACGTACACACATACACACACACAGACACACACATATACGCATATATATATATATATATATATATATATATGTATGTATATATACATGTGTGTGTGTGGGGGGGTTGTGACTGTGTGGTTTTAATATAAATGTCTGAGTTTTATCACAAAAGAATATATATATATATATATATACATATATATATATTTACACAGACATACAAACATACACATATATATATATATATATATATATACATATATATATATATATATATATATATATATATATATATATATATATATATATATATATATATATATATATATGCGAATTAATATGTCAGAAAAACATTTATAGTTACGTATATAGAAAAAATCCAAACATTAATTTAAAAATTAAATATCATCCTTCGCAATAGCTAAACGCAGTGCTGAATGCTCGGATATACAGGACGTTTGGATAACTTCTACACAATTTATATACAGAAAAGCAAAACTTATCCGAACACAAGAAAAAGTAACTAAAAAACAATCGAAGTACCTTGTCAGTCGTTTTTAATGAAACTTGTATAAAATAAAGATTGTTGGCCAAAACTCAATTCTGTAAATATAATCTTGTTTTTATCCACATATCAGTCACCTTCGGAAAGAGGTCAAGTCCTATTGTTTCTATAATTGCTAACATAAATTATAGAAACAATAGTACTAACCAGAAGAAAAACAGGAAACGAAAATAATTTGGTATACTCCTTCATTCAAACAAATGGTTAGTATTACGCTAGGACAGAAGTTCCTAGTTTTAATTGAAAAACAATTTCCTACTAATAGCAGACTTAGCAATACCTTTAATAAAAACACCTTAAAATTAAGTTAAAGTTGCAGTGAAAATCTAGAAAGAATAATAAAAAAAAAAAATCATAATAAAATCCTGGTAAAACACGTATGCCAAAACAATATTAATAAAAATCCTAAACTAAAATTAGACAAAAATAATGAAAAATTAAGTGATTGTAGAAACACTGAAAACTGCCAGTTGGAAAATAAATGCTGCACAAAATCTGTAGCATACCACTGCACTATCTAATCCATTAAGAGACCTAACACTGAAATCCTATACTTTGGTTCAACGAAGAATTAATTTAAAATTAGATGGAGGCAACACAAAAGCTCTTTCAATAATATTAAATATAGAAGTCAGGCATCTGTATACAAATATTTTTGGCATTTAAAAGAAATGAATAAAACACCAAAAGTAAAATGGAAAATAATAAATAGAACAAGAACTTGCAAAACATGGGATGACTCATGGCCTTTATGCCTACATGAAAAACTACACATTATTAAGTTTCTAAATAATGAAAATTTATTAAACATAGACATGAGTTAACGGTTTTTTTTGCCGACATTAACAAATTTTTGCATTAAATCATTAGCAAAAATAAATCTAATAAAAAGTTTAAAAGCTTATGCCAATCATAAGATAGAAAAACCCTTTATGAAATTGTCAAAAAAAAAAAAAAGTATATCAGTGCAACGCGTTTATGTATGAAACAGCACTTTAGGAAAATTAAATAAATAAAATAAAATAAAATTCTTTAGACACTAAAGGACGTACGATATCTGTCGCTGTGAATGACCAGACGATGTGCCTACATGAATACCAGCATTCGCTTAGAAATGGACACCCCGGCATTTGCCTCGGCTTGACCTCTTTCCGAAGGTAAACAGATATGTGGATACAAATTAACACTTACGTCCATTATCAAAATAGTCGCGCCAGCCGTTTCCATAGTCATTAATTTTACGAGTGAACATGCTTATAAAGATGCGTAAATTTCAAGATTGGTTATTCCTAAATTTTCGCTTGAGGAAGAAACAGGACATGATACTTTAATTCAGTTTATTTTTAATAATTATACTGAGGCTTTTGGCTCTTGCTTTTGAAACATAAGAACTCTTATGTAGCCAGGGAATCATATTTTTATAAAAAATAATTATATATATATATATATATATATATATATATATATATATATATATATATATATACACACACACACTGTGGTCGACTCGGTGAGGGTAGTATGATGTTTAAAGACCCTGAAATTGCCCAATGACCCAATTCGGAAGATAACTGACGACGCCCTCTCCGCGAAAGTGCGTATATTCAAAGTAATTCAGTTGGAAGTACTTTTTGACCATGGCATTGAGTTGATATTATAATGAACTAGGAGTGCTGATTAAATCGTAATACGATAATTTCATTTTAATTAAGATTTTATTCTCTTGATTAGTTTGTCCGTTATTCACAGCCAGTCTGTGATACATGTACCACCATCTCCCCTCAGTTCAACATGCAGGCCCTACATTCTCCTTTGATGCTTGAGAGTGACTGTCTATATTTATCACTGTGGTTGCTATTTATATATTAATATATCCGACATTTTCTGTTCTCAATCTCGTAACACCAAATGCAGGTGTGAGTTCTCGTACTTCTGCAGTGGCTGTAACTGACCCAGGTGAAGTCGGTTTCCTTTGATAATAAGGGATGAAATTTGTGTGTAGTGTCTTTTCTTGAATAATACCATATAAATAAATGCGACTAAAATAAGATATGAAATAATGCTGGATTGAGACAAAATATATATAAAAAAAAAGAATATTAAGAGGGTAAAATGTCAAATAAAATCATGAAATCAGTTGCAACTTATTGAAATAATTCTTTGAACATTCGATAATCGCAACTACTTAGATTGGTTAGTCCCGAAATTTTTATTCGCTAGTTTCTCTTATCCTTTCTCTCCTAAGATCATGCGACCTCTCATTAAATACAAACTTCACATTAGATTGGTCTTCCGTATGTAGAAAACCGTTTAAATCATCTGTTGTTCCTCTATCTCTTTGACCAGCATTCAGTTCCACACACTTGCAATACCGAACGCAAGTATAATGCCACTTAGTGCTGCATACGATGGTGGGAGGAAGCCCTAGTCAACCTGCTTCTACACCTTTCTTCTTCGATATTCAGGTATGAATTGTGTGCAATGTTTACACTTTAAGAAGTAAATTTTCTCATTCTTTATCAATCTGAAAAATCTCTCTATATTCAACAAACTGTTTCCGATCGATGGATGAATATATAAGAGAAACATTTCAATGTATATATAAGGACAGGCTATTGAAATAATAGTTTCTATATCTCGTGGTCTTTTCCCTGATATACCACCTGTTTTAATAACGAACGGATAAAATTTTTGATTTCCTTATGGTGTTATATCAATATATTTCATTTGAAGTCCACGAGAAAATAATTCCGGCTTAAGCTATTTAAGAGCATAATGCTTGACTTCCACGATTTTCGAGAGTGTATATATTGTAATTTAAAATACAAGTCCTAAGATTACCATTATCTAGTAAGTTAAACTAGGTACCAAGAGATAATATTGAGAGAAAACGATATGCTGTAATGTGTTAATTTATTTATTTTTAATTGTACTGCATGGGGCGTATGAAATGCATCGTCAGTGGAAGTAAATTTGAAGCGAAGCTGTCGACCCTTCATCCTACTGCGATGTCTGGTGAATTGTGACTCGGGACTGTACTAGCCCACGGCTTATATCCAACACTCATATATGGCTCCAACAAGTCCCATATGCATAGCGTGGGCCACTACTCGGTCAACATCATCGGTTTGCCGGAGTATGAGAGTAGTCGGAAAGTATTCCACGGCTTTACCGAATATATTATTTTTCTTATGCATATACTCCCGCTCTATTTTAAAGTTTAAAGACCTTCTTAATATATATATATATATATATATATATATATATATATATATATATATTATTATTATTATTATTATTATTAATATAGAATGTATATATTATATATATATATATATATATATATATAAGCACACACAGAGTGCGATAAGTAAATTGTTGTTATTTTATATTTTAAATTTCGCACACGCGCTTTCTTTGTTTTGAATTTTGTCAGTAGGGTCAGTTTGGCACCCTCTGTCGCAATTCCCTCCGCCAGAAATTTGGAATCAGCATGCTGTACTTTTTGGAATTCGTGCCGGAAAATTCAATACGGACATTTCAGAGTGTTTGGTTGGTATAGTTAGAAGAGTGCAGAGGATTTGAAAAGAGTTGGCTGGGTCTAACGGTTAATACGAACGTACGGTATCTCGGAAAACATTCCGATCGTTCTGATAAGAAAAGCTGAGTGACGCCCTCATTCTTAACACAGAGGCCACATCAAATGCCTTGAGGAGGTAGTGTTGGTCTGGGCCAACAGTTTGGCTGTTGGGTGTCTCTATTTCTTGCAAAAGGACTCTGCACCATGTCACAAAAGAAAGAGAAACCAGTCATGGCTTTCATAGAATTTATGCGACCACATCTCTCCTTACATCTGTTCACCTAACTCACCGGTCTTCAACCATCTTGATTATCATGTGTGGGGCGCAGGTGAGCAAAAGACCAACAAAACTCCTTGTAATACCAACAATGAAACGAAGCCGTGGATTATGGCAGCATTCACCAACTCATAAAAGGAGACCATCTAAAAGAGTTGCAAGAGATTCTGGAGTTGTCTGGAGGCCATGGTTGAAGCCAACGGTGATTCTATTGAATATATTTGCTCTTTAGTATTTCAATATATTTTTGTGTAGTTTTGGTAAATATATCTGTTACAACGAGATAGCAGTGTCTATTTTCATTTATGCGTAATTTAGACGGCAATTTATACATCGCACTCTCTCTCAGTCTCTATCTCTATGTTTCTGTCTATCTGTCTCTTTCTCTCTCTCTCTCTATATATATATATATGTACATATATATATATATATATATATATATATATATATAGACACATATATATATATATAGGAGAGAATGAATCTACAATAAATAGCAGATGTTTACTTCGACGTTGGCGAAATCCATTATCTCTTCTATTATTTTGACATTTAGTATTCTTACAATGATGTAGACATTTCAATGGATCCAAGACAGGGAAATTTTGAGGATTAATTTATGCCACTGTGCGTTCACTGTTTTTCGCCAATATGTACGTAAACATCTAATATCTATTGTATACAGATATAGACACATTCTTTTACATACGTGATGTAGACAAGGTTTTTTTTTTTTTATTAACTACACAAAATAAGAGAAATATCCTGTGTTTAGGGTGTGTCTGTTGTTATTAACCATTTGGACATTTCATGAATGACCTCATTTGCGTTTCGTTGCATGCACCTCTACAAGGGAAAATATAATTTCTTTATTCTCACTTCCTACAAGAGAGTGAAATAGCATCCAACAGGTCATAGATTCAACATCTCAGGCGGTTCGTGGCTGGTTCTATTGTGCACGGTTATTATGCCGGCTATAAAAAGACCATTTCATCAAGAGAAGAAAATTATTCCTGTATTGTGTGTTCACGATATACCCTCGCCATTTTCTACGAGGCGAACAGACATTCA
Source organism: Acanthosepion lycidas (assembly GCA_963932145.1). Lineage (NCBI taxonomy): Eukaryota > Metazoa > Mollusca > Cephalopoda > Sepiida > Sepiidae > Acanthosepion > Acanthosepion lycidas. The sequence goes on along the minus strand of OZ010601.1, from coordinate 15,914,090 downwards.
GAGTTGAATTACTTCGCCCGAAGAGGAAGAAGATGAATTCTCTGACTTTATTTGGAATCATGAGACCTTTTGCTTCGTCTTCTAAGGTTTAATGTTTCTTATGGTTAATTTTTCACGAATTACAATTAATGAACAGGCATCACTTTTTTTTAAATAAATGCCTATATATTTCCTCCAAGATGGATATGTCAAAAAACTATTTCACTATATATCCCAAAAGAACAATTTCCACTTATTATTATGGCATTACTTATTCTTAAAATAGTGGTCTTTATTGAAATAAAACATGGAATATTTTCAAAAATATTCTGAAAAAATGACGCATATATAACTGCAAGTTATAATCACATCCTTAACCAGCAAATATATCGGAGGTAACATCTGAATTGTCCAAACAGTGTAAAAGTGCCCATTTGTACGATGAAAAAATCTGAAACATTGTATTTTAGAAATGATTAAAGATATGTTACTGAAATTTTCCGAGGATTTTATAAGACTATTGGGCACTAATTTTAGCCATGGGAAAGTATAATTTCTCTCCAAGAAGATTCCTGAGTAAATCCGTCATAAACGAAAATGACAAGTTCATCAGTAATTACTCAAAACTAATGATCGGAATATTATGTTGAATTGAAATAAGGTTCATATATATATATATATATATATATATATATATATATATATATATATATATATATATATATATATATATATTCCAGGATGATTATCCAACTTATTCAAGATGGCCATCGCCTTGTCTAACCTTCTAAATTTCTGTGCTGGAGTGACAATATGTTACATAGGTTTCATGTACAGTTGCATTTTCAAGTCATTATCATTGTTCTTTGAACTGTCATGGCTGGATTGTGTTGGATCTTTTCTAACTGATTTTTTTAGCTCTAAGTTGAAATGATGTTACCATAGCCTGTTTGAATGAACTTTGAAGATGGACGCCAGAGTATGAATGTTGGTACCATTACTAAAAAACTGAATGAGCTTTTCCCTCTCAATATCGCTCCTTGGGGAAGACAGTGGAAATGACACAAAACGATTTTAACCTGGTCTATATCTAGCTGAATAGCTCAAAGAGTTTTTCCGTGATTCTTACGACAAATGGTGTCAAGATGGCTGAAAGTATTATCTGAAAACCTGGAGAAAAAAAACTCAATTATTTTATTTTTTAAAATTTTTTTTTTTTTTAATATCAATTATTTTGTGGGATGAGCAATTATGCTGTTGCACGATTTAGACAATTTCTACGGTTACATCTGGTATATGTGTATATTGTTATTGTTGTTCATTTAATACAAGTTCGGCTTACGGTAAAATCATGTTGAATCGCTGGTTTCCGTACGATCGTTAGCAATGTACCTACATCAGATGATCCCAATCTTTTCTTTTTTTCTGGATCAATTTTTCGGGATTAAAATTTGTTTGCGCTTGACAAAAGAGAAGTCCCGGTGAAAAAGTGAAAGCAACCCTACAACAAAGAAGTCTAGAGAAAGGGTTATAAGGAAATAACCGCAGATTCGAAGTCAGAATATTATACTTGATAATTCTCTCCTCCAATTTGCGAACCCTAGTAATTATATATCACAATGATAAAATCATTTAGCAATTTTATACGGGATATAACCCATAATAATAATAAAAATGGACTCTTCCATACTTAAATAAATACTGCGCCTCAGGAGTAGACAAGGAGTCAGTCCGTAGTTTACTACCGACTGTTCGGTTGTACTCTCTTCCTACGGACGGGAGGAACCCGAAGGAGGCTACGCCGAAGGGCAGGGTCTCCTTCGGGGAGGTAGACCGGCCCTGAACCCGTTTATGCGGGTTCAATGGGCTATTTTTTGGCCGAGCCCAAGGGCTCGGAATACCCACGTTAAAAAGGCCTTGTGCCACATGACACTCTCGTGGGGGGGTGACTGAATATCGTCAGTCCGTAGTCTACTACCGACTGTTCGGTTGTACTCTCTTCCTACGGAAGGGCTCGGAATACCCACGTTAAAAAGGCCTTGTGCCACATGACACTCTCGTGGGGGGGGGTGACTGAATATCGTCAGTCCGTAGTTTACTACCGACTGTTCGGTTGTACTCTCTTCCTACGGACGGGAGGAACCCGAAGGAGGCTACGCCGAAGGGTGGAGTCTCCTTCGGGGAGGTAGACCGGCCCTGAACCCGTTTATACGGGTTCAATGGGCTATTTTTTGGCCGAGGCACGGGTTCGGAATACCCGTGTTAAAAAGGCCTTGTGCCACATAACGCCCTCGTTGTGGGGTCACTGAATATCGTCAGTCCGTAGTTTACTACCGACTCTTCGGTTGTACTCTCTTCCTACGGACGGGAGGAACCCGAAGGAGGCTACGCCGAAGGGCGCAGTCTCCTTCGCGGAGGTAGACCCGCCCTGAACCCGTATAAATGGAGAGCCTACGTTAAAAAGGCCTTGTGCCACATGACGCCCTCGTGGGGGGGTGACTGAATATCGTCAGTCAGTAGTTCAAGTCGAGTCAGTAGTTCAAGTCGAGTCAAGAGTCGAGTCAGAGGCAGTCCGAAACAGGGTCGCGTTCAAACAATTACTGCAAGACATTGGAATAGTGATACTGGTCGAGACTACATTGTTCTCTCTACTAAACCTGATTCTTCATAGTAACACATTTACTTCTCTGTATATATTCCTGTTTGTAATATATCTGTGTTATTCCATACCTGTGTTCGAGTTCTTCTTTATTGGTTCTACCTTGGACTATCACCGTGGTACAAGGAATCGGACCATAACACAACTTTAAAAAATATTTATACAGGGACTCATGCATATTTTAAATTTTGAAATTATATTTATTTTGGCATATGATCTTTTGAAACTGTTTCTAAAACGCTTGCATTATTTACATTATTCAGACTGCTATCCCAATCTTCATTGCCATATTCACGATATTTCGGACGTTGTACGCTCCGGTCTTCTTCAGGTTTTTCGGAATCTAGACTCGAAACTTTATTTCGTCTACCCGGGTAGATTATTCTAGTTCCACGTGCCATGCCTCTTCCGGGTGTCTCAGTTATTTCCTTCAACTCAACTCACCAAGAAGACATGGCCCAGTGACTAAACCAAAGAGTTTTGAGTTCAGTACCAGGCCACATCAGTGGTGAAACAAATTTTAATGATCTGCCTTTTATAACGACGGTGGGAAACTGCGGTTACACTCTTTATATATTGTGATTTTCTAAAAGTATGGGACACCCAGTGAGACAAGTACTCTATATTCACCCATAATTGATCTAGTGATCGCAATTCCCATAACCCATTACGGTCGTACGGTCGATATGTTGTTTCTTGGGCAAGATAGCCTGAGGAGCCCAAACATCTCCAGGTCGGTTTTTAATTCAGAGAGTTTTCTTTCCTAGACCGGTTGCCACCCATTTTTAAAAATATTTATCAATAGCTGGGTGGGGGAGAAGAAGAGGTTTCATACCTTTCATCAGACTGGAATTTGAAATTGGCTCTCTGATTCTTCAATCCGAGCCGTTATCCATTACTCCACCGTGGCTCCTAGTGACCCAAGTCTGCTAACCATTACACCACGCCGAAGTGTCCATCGATATAATAGACGTAAATGTGGTGCAAAAACGAAAGAAGGAGGCACCCAGAGAGGATCAAACTCACTATTCAGTTGTAATTGATCAATCGATAAAATCTTGATAAACATTGCACCAAGTGAAAGTGACCAAATTATGATACTTTCACTTCCTTTACTCCAGTAAGGCTGATTTTCTAGGCGTAGCTTTTATATGATTCAAGGCCGGAAGTAAGAGGAGCCCAATGAGTATCGATCTCACTACTCAATCGTAACAGATCTGGCTCAGGGGTTACCAACCTACGCCCCGCGGGCCGGATCTGGCCGCCCTACGTCAGTTCATCCACCTTGCCGCTTCACTGTGCCACAAATGAGCTAAAATAAAATTATGTTTATGGAATTATCAATAGTTTGTAGTTAAACTAACAATGTAGAAAAAAAAATAAAATAAATGTAAGTTAACTGCCAAAATTTGGCAAGTCTGATTTTTCCATCTGACAGTAATATAAGTTTTAGGAAAATCAGTGAAATAAAAAATTCGGTGACTTAGGTTATGCGACCGCTTTTTGTGCAAGTACCTGCAATGAAGTTTGTAAGAAAAGCGATTACGATCGCGCTGCAGCAATTATGTTTTAACTTACATTGCCGTGTTTAAACCTGTTTGAAGTGTGCCGTATATAAAAAGGACTGACTTCAGAGAATTACGTCATAAATTTTGTTTGAACTTATAAAATGCAAAGTATGCGAAGTCAGTACATCTAACGAGGTTGAGTGAACATTAGAAAGCATTTTTCTTGGTTGGTTACTGCAATACCAAAACAAAATATCAGTTATATCTTAAATGGTAAACGCCAGTTTCACAAATCTCACTAACCTTTTGTGCTGCTTAGTCTGTGAGATTCGGATATGTACGCACTTGTTATGGTATAACTCTTTTATAGCAAGTATTGCCTTCTTAGTTAACTTTTTAGTAAATAAGTATATTTGTTGTCTATAGTTTTTTATGCAGTGTATTGTATTGAACAAAATGGTTATCTGGCCCACACCCGTCATTCTCTGAGTTATCTGATTCTCTCTGAAAAAAGTTTGGTGACCCACGATCTAGCGAGACATTACTTCACTTCGAAGTACCCATTTCACTTTATATATGGTGATTTTTTTAAGCTTAGCATAAATATGGTATATGCCTATTTTAGATATGATCAAACTATTAAATTATTTAGCTTTGTTTAGGCTTTAAAGATTGAGTTTTGTCATTAGGTCTTCTGCGTCAGATATGTATGTACTATGTAGTTTATTTAGCTTATATAATAAACGGTGAATATGTTTCTATATACCTGCAATGTAATTAAACCTATAATTCTGAACAAATGTTTGCTTTCCTGTCGACATATAAAAGATGCATTGCAAAATCGACAAGTGATTTCGGGGAAAGAATATAAACATTAGCACCATTGTTTGAGTGCATTTGTTGGTGTTTCCAATGCAAAATTCATTTCCATCACAATAAGAAAAATCTTTAATCGCAACATGAAAGAAAATTCAGTTTCAATGCAAAGGAAAGAAGTGAGGCCAAGGAAATGTGAACGAAACAAATGGAAGAAGACGAAGTTGAACAAGAAAAAAATCACATATGAGAGAACAATCAAAACAGGAAACGACAATGAATAGTATGTAATTCTATGTATGGCAAAAGGCCAGGATATTTGGGTAATCCTGTTTGAATAGTCGAAAACATTTTAAGCATTATATGTTGAGCATAGCTTTATACAATGAATAAATATATATTTTATTAAAAGTTCACCCGACAATGAATTACAGATAGATTTCTTTTTACGGCTTATCTAATCATTGCAGGTTATTTAAAGGCAGAAATTATTTTTAGGTTGTAAGATTTTGAAGAGATAATAATAATTTATTGATACAAGTCTTACTAATGAACCATAGCTGAATGAGATGATTTGGATCCCTCAATCATATTTGCACGTAAGTGAAGATAACGAATTGGATTAGAATTGGATTAGAATTGGATTAGAATTGGATTTCGGCTCTCCGATTCCCAAATCCGATTCGTAATCCATTACACCAGACACATGTCCTAACTGACAGCACTTGGTATTCCCAAGCGGACACCCACCAGGATCGACGTGGCTTATCTTCGGTGATGGTACTCAATGAATTACAAATGTAGGGATTCGCCCTTGCATGGAGTATTGCTGCCATATGTGGGCTGGAACCCCTTCTGATTTTCTCGAGGTTATTTAAAAATCCAGAGACGGATTTGCAATGTAATTGGCCCTAATCTGGCATCTAATCTGCAGTCGCTCTCTCACAGACGTGCCGTCACCTCCTTTCTGTCTTCTTTTAGAAATACTATCACAGCAACTGCTCCGATGAGCTGCTTTCGCTGGTTCCCAGACTTCATGAATTTAAGCTGGCATCTCGCTCTCACCCTTCCATTGTCGAAACTGTTAAGTGTAGCCGTCTCTTCTACTTCAAATGATTCATGTCCCGCACCTCTCGCCTGTGGAACTCCCTCCCCTTTTCCAGTTTCCCTTATAGATATAATCTCCAAGTATTGAAATGTAATGTCAATCGACGTCTCCAGATGCCTTACCTTATCCCATATCTTTCTCTTCACCCTTTCTTCTATCACTGCTAGTTGTTCTCGTTACAACTCTCTGTAAGCCGTTGCGTGCTAGTGGTTTCCCGCCTTGGTTGGGTTGAAAAGTTAAAAAAAAAAAACATCATGGCGCTTATCTTCCTTTGGCTGGCATATGTCATGTGATTCACGTTATAGACCGTTTGTGGAATCGAAGAGCCGAGTTCGGATTCCAGTCGAATTAGTTACATTCACTTACGTGCTAATACCTTTGGGGAAAGTATGGATCGTCTTCTACCCACCCAGATTTATGGATAAATGGCAGGACAGAATCTATTCTATAGCCTTGGGTGGTAACTGATTTTGTAGAATGACAACTCTGTCTTCAAAACCTGATTCTCCAGAATGTGGGTTGTGCAGTAGGCTAACAGGCTAGTCATTTAAAAATGCCTTGTTACAGAAACCACAAAGATATCTTGCGACTCTATGTTCCCCAAGGAATTTAAAGGCATAATATATTCTAAAATGAAAATAAAATAAAATCGAATAGATACGACAATCGAACTCGCCTCTCCGATTCCGCAATCTGTTACACCACCGTGCCTCCTCAGATTTTAATTTAGAATAGAGAGACATTTTACTTACTCGTTTTATATTGGTCAGCTCAAATAAATTCTGTCATTAATGAAACGTAAATCATTAAATGAAAATAATCTAACTAGTACAATGAGGCCTTAGTCTACGCCGAATTATCTCCCCTGGAATAGCGTCCTTTTTTTTTCTCTCAACGTCCTTTCCACTTTACAAATTTCTATTTGAAATCCACGTCTTAGAAAATAATTATCTTCTCTTCTCTCTCATGCACGGTTATATATCACATACATGGTGATTCATACTTGTTGAAACAAAGCAGCGGCCTCTTAGATGGGGAGAGCTCGAGAAGCCTGATCACCTTGATGAGGGGTAACAGTGCTTCTAGAAGGAGGCTGTTCGTCCTCACACTGCTCATGTTAGCATGGCATTGCGGTAGGTATGGGGAGCCTCTCATCAGCTGCGAAGCTGGAGTGGAATGGGCGCCTCACTCACCTGACCTGAATCCACGAGATTTCTTTATATGGGGGTTTGTCAAGAGCACATTTACCAGGACAACACTCGCACCATTGCTGCAATGAAGGCAGCAATCCCTGAAAAAATCCAAGCGATCACCCAGGAAAAATATGCATGCATTATCAACAACTTTGCATTCAACAGTGCGTGCAACTGAACGGCATGTAACCTTTTGCTCCTCTTGACATTTTGGGTTTAAGTTTGAAATTAAATGGTTGCAGATCTTAAAATGCTATCATTTTACCTTTCAATAATTGTAATTTTTCATTAATCCATCGTTTGCGGTCTTTGTTTTGTGTCCAATCATTTTGTTTTGAAAAAAAACGTCAAACAACCTGTACACAAAAACAATAGATAGAATATGAACTAGGTAAAATATGTGCACTTAGGAAACAAACAAAGTTGGATAAGGTGCTTTCTGGAGAAAAAAAATCGGTGTGACATGTCAAAAATGTATTTCCTTTGTTGTTAATGTGAATACGTCAATGGCAAAAGCAACTGTGGAATAACGCTGTGGGGTCCCTTCTGATCAATCACCCTGTTTCATGATGTCCACGAAAGGAAATCTCGAGATATTCAATGTGAATTGACCGTTTCCAAATAGACTCCGTATATATATCTTATTGAAAGCTAATACATGTCCATAATGTTGTGAAACCAGACAGAAAAAAAGAAACCATGAGAAATCGATCGCCAGACTCTCTTGTGTGCACCCTGATCGACAGTCGCCAAAGAGAAAAAAATGACATGAAAGAAGTAGTCAAGAATGATATTTTATTATGAAACCTATAGGAAAATAAGAACTGTCACAGCCTATGAATGAATGAATGAGAAAGTAAAAAAGAAAGAAGGCATAGAGCAAGCATTAAAAGTAGAAGATAAGAAAGAAAGAAAGAAAGAAAGAAACAAACAAACAAACAAACAATCAAACAAACAAACAAACAAAGAAATAGACTAAAATTGTGAAGAGGGAACAGGAGTGAGATACATTTAAAGGTAGAGAAAATAAGAAGGGAAATCTCAAGAAAGAAAGAAAGAAAGAAAGAAAGAAAGAAGGGATAGAGCAAGATAGTGAAGAGGAAACAATAGGGAAATAAATTTAAAAGTAGAAAATAAGAAAGAAAGGAAGAAAGAAAGAAAGAACATGATATATGAAAATAGGAAAGGGAACATTACTAAAGAAAGAAAGAAAAAAGGAAAATATTACGGGAAAGAAAGAAAGACAGAAAGAAAGATAGAAAGAAAGAAAAACAAGTAAAAGGTGAAAGAAAGAAAACGACGAAATTAAGGGAAACGTATATATAAAGCTGGAATAGAAAAAGAAGACGGAAAAATGACAATTTTTAATAGGAAGAAAAAAAAACATGGGATATGGCAAAAAAAGAAGACGAAAGAATAAAAATAAATGAAGATGAAAAGGAAAAGCTGGAAGACATATGTGAAAGAAAAAAAAAGAAAGATAGAAAGAAAGAAGAAAAAACGAAATAAAGAAAAGAACAAAAAAGGTTGACCGAAAACAATAAAAATAAGAAAACAAAGAAAAATTGAAATGTGTTGTACTGAAAGAAATAACGTAGAAGAAAGAAGGAAAAAAAATAGAAAATTTGCGGACAGAAATATCTAAGAAAAAGAGAAAAAGGGAAAGAGAATGTGTAAGAGAAAGAAAGAAAGCAAGCAAGCAAGAAAGAATAAGAAAAGGAAATATTAATTCAGAATGTAGGGAATAAGAAACGAGGAAGAAGGAATACCAAAACTTGAGCAATAAAATAGAAAGAAGGGGGGTTCAGAGGGATAAAAAAGAACCACTAAAAGAAAATGAAAGAAAGAAAATAAAAGACCAAAATAAAGGGAAAACAGACAAGACATAAATAAAAAGACATAACATATCTGATGGATCGATGTGAGCAACGAGGATATTTACAAGTAGAGATTGAAAAAAATAACCAAAATGAAAAGGAAAAAAATCACGGTAAAAAAAAAAAAAAAAAAAAAAATCGGAAGAAAAATCCCTGAATAAATATGTATTCTGTAAACAGATTCATTCATCGGAGAGCGACTTTTTCCCCGCGGCCGTGTACCAGAACGTGAACATAACAAAAAAATAGAAGCAATATTATTAAACAAAGTAGACAGCTGCGAAAATAAAATGGCGACTGCCTCTCAACTCGGCGAATATTTTCCCGCCAAATATTGCCGTTCTCTTGTGTTGCTTTTGCATGGCTTATTCTGACGGCGTCCCACCGGCCGGTCGAGTTCTTTGAAGGTGCGACGAGGCCGTGATCCAGCGCCAATCCATTGTGGTCCGGTCGAGATGATAGCTTTTGTTATATGCTAATGGCACAGGTTGTAAAATGTTTGGCGCAAGGAAAATATGTTCAAAAGTGAAGAAAAGCCGCGTAAAACTAATTCAACCAATAGCCGTTCACTCACACATTAACGCACATGAAATACACTTGAACAAACAAACCGATAAATAAACACACGCTTGCACACATTTATAGACATACCCAAAGACATAGAGAACAAAAAACTCTCTCTCTCACACACACATAGACACGCACGGATATATATATATATATATATATATATATATATATATATATATATATATATATATATATATATATAAATTATCAACCAATCACGCTACATTGTTTTCAATATTACGCTATCTACAGGCATTGTGAGCCGAATTATTTCCTAGCGCTTTATTATTTAAATATTTATATATAAAAGTACAACTCATATCGCCTGAAGATACCGAAAGATTGAAACCAACGTAGCGTGATTGGCTGACTTCTTTTTTTAAATTTAAAAGCTTTGCATGTAATTAATTTTTGTATTCATATATTTTCATTGAACTGTTTTGCGTGACTAATTCAGCACTGACAAATAACTATATTACAATCAAGTATATATATATATATATATATATATATATATACTTTTTTTATATATTTTTATATATATATATATATATATATATATATATATATATATATATATATATATATAGAGAGAGAGAGAGAGAGAGAGAGAGATAGTGTATGTGCTGCGGCTAAAATGTTCAGAACGGCATTGTTTTCCTCAGAAAAGTAGATATAAGTTTTTATCAAAGTTGTCTTATATTTTATGATTTTCCCAGACAATAAATACGATATTAATTGTTATTGTCTAAGATTTTGGTGTAATTTTAGATGATAATACAAAAGTTATGGATGATTTAGTGATTTACTGCAAAACCCATGGCGGCCGTTCTGAACATTTTGACCGCATCTGTATATACGAACGGAATGACGATAATGCAATGTATTAGGTTAATGCAAAAATAATGTCGTTTTCTCACATATGTTACTATGTGAGAAAACGACATTATTTTTGCAACGACCTAATAAATACTAATTTTCGTATGTGTGTGTATATATATATATATATATATATATATATATATATATATATATATATATATATATTTATATATATAATTATTTATTTAAAAATATGATTCCAACGGGCTACATAAGATTTCTTATGTTTCAAAACAAGAGCCGAAATCTTCAATATAATTATTTGAATTAAATTGTATTAAAGTAAGCTCTGTTCTATCTTCAAGCGAAAATAGAAAAAACTTTTCCCCTGAAATAGGGACAATCCTCTATATCCTTATATATATATATATATATATATATATATATATATATATATATATATATCCTTATATATATATATATATATATATATATATATCCTTATATTTATATATATATATATATATTCTCTCTCTCTCTCTCTCTATATATATATATATATATATATATATATATATATATATATATATGCATACATACATACACACACACACACACACATATATATATATATATATGTGTGTGTGTGTGTGTGTGCGTGACACTGGTGAAATAAATTGTTATAATGTCACCTTAAAGTGGTCTGTTTTTTGTATATATATATATATATATATATATATATATATATATATATATATATATATATATATATATATATATATATATATATATATGTTCAAACCTCTTTTTATACAAGTCTCATTAAAAAATCACTACAAAATTTACAGTAGTTATGATTTTTCCTTTAATTTCTTTATGTTCTCAAATATTTGTCAATTTCTGGTCATAAATTATGTAGAACTTACCCGAATAGCCTGTATGCCCAAGTTTTAACTTACTTGCATATATATATACATATACATATACATATCTATATCTATATATATATATATATATATATATATATATATATATATATATATATATATATATATATATATATATCTGTGTGTGTGTCTGTGTGTGGCCAGAAATTGTTTATTTATATTTATACATGAATCATTTTATTGCGACGGCAGGTATCATTTAAATTTTGCATTTAGTTTAATATATATATATATAGTATATATATATATATATATATATATATATATATATATATATATATATATATATATATATATATATATAATTTCTCCGCAAGCAAGATGGTAATGTGACTAGCACGCAGGATGTTACCAAAAGTGGAAATGAAAGAGAATACTGAGAATAGGGATAATTGAGAAAATGACGGCTTTCAAAAAGACAGAAGATATCGATTGACGTTGTATTTAAACATTTGAAGTTTCTAATTATCAGGGAATTATTGAAACGGAATATAGTTCCACAGGTGGGAAATGCGGGAAAAGAATCTGTTGGAGAAAAATTGGCTGTTTTATTTAGCTAATTCAACAGTAAAACGGTGGGCCTTAGATTCCAATCTAATAACAATTTTAAAATCACGTATTCTCGGCACTAGGAAAAAGGTCGTCAGAGCAGTTTGCATGAAAATATTTGTAGAGAAGACAATGGAATTCCAGCTCACCCCCATGAAAACATGACTGACGATTTAATACATACTATAAAACCTTTTGAGATTTATAGAACATTAATTGCATACCGTAATTGCCCATGTATAATATGCTTTCAACCATAATATCACAAATTGTGCTGAAAGTGAGGGAAAATGCTTCTACTGATGCATAATACGCACCCCTCGTTTGGTAATCGAACTCTATGAATTGTACATCAACAATTTCATTACGGTCAGCCTTTAATAATCTTATTTAAAAAAAAATTGTTTTAAAAGAAGAATAATATTATTCTAATTTAGTTTTATGATAACTCTTATTTTATTTTACATTTGTAAGTATTGTTAGGTACGATCATTGTATTTGACATCCTTATGTGGTCGAAATCGCCAAATGTTAATATCAAATTGTTCTATTTTTGTGGTTATTAGTCATTTTGTAACTGAAATCGATCCATCAAACGGCAATTTTTAAAGTTCGTCTGTACATAATACGCATCCTTAATTTTGTTTATTATAGTTTTTAGAAATAACGCGTATTATACATAAGAAATAACGGTAATTTTAAAGTTGGCGGACCACTAACAGGAATTTAGAAAAAATAAAGGAAAATGCATTTATATAATAGTAAGTGAAAAACTTTTATTTTGATAACATTCGATGCATCCATTAATGATAACAAAGGTACAGTGTAATTATTTAAATACAGAAATTGGAAATTTGAAGTTTCATAAAAATTGCAGTAATGTCCAAATTTTCGCGACGACGTGGTATAGAAAATAAAAAGAAATGTCAAACTAGTCATCCCCAGTGATTGAAAGAAAGGGTTCAGTTCGACATTCCAACCACCTGAAGAAGACCGTAGCGTACAACGGCTGAAACGTTGTAATAAATATGTTGACAAAGATGACAATAGTCCAATTAATGTAAATAATGAAAGAGTTCTTTGTCCATCACAGTCAATGAAATATATATATATATATATATATATATATATATATATATATATATATATATATATATATATGTGTGTGTGTGTGCGTGTGTGTGAGTGTGTGTGCGTGCGCGCGTGTGTGTGCGTGTGTGTATCTGGTAGGAAGCTCTGTGTGTGCGTTATGCGGTACCCAATATTAGAATGTATGTCGCTTATATATATGTGTGTGCGTGTGTGTGTATCTCGTTGGAAGCTCAGGGTGTGCGTTATGTGGTACTCAATATTAGAAATTATGTCGCTTATATATATGTGTGTGCGTGTGTGTGTATCTGGTAGGAAGCTCTGTGTGTGCGTTATGTGTTACCCAATATTAGAATGTATGGTGCTTATATATATGTGTGTGTGCGTGTGTGTATCTGATAGGAAGCTTTGGGTGTGCGTTATGTGGTACGCAATATTAGAATGTATGTCGCGAAATGACTGCCTTAAGAAAGAGAAAATTGGAAAAATGTGGAATCTGTGAAAAATCTGTTGATAACCAGAAATTCCTGTAAAATTTAAAAGATATTTCAATTTAAAATACATCAACATCTTGAAATGTGTTTTCGGAAAAACAAGGAATATGTTCCAAGTTTTCGAGATTCTTAAGATAGGATCTTTGTTTTTTTTTTCGAAAACAATTTCTGTCAAAATCTGACGGTAGTAACTTCATTGTCTGAGAAGGAGTCTTCACAATCGGAAAAGTCGATCATTAAAATTAATCTGCACAAAATATCTGTTGCCTTTAATAATATTTGCCATAAAGTATATTTATTGCGTTAGTACACATAATATACATACATACATACATACATATATATATATATTTTTTTTCTAGTATTACGTTATACATTTTTGTGATTCATTGTCGGAAGACCACGATATTAGGATTGTCTTCACATATACATGAAGCTTTCGTTTGCTCGAAACCATTTTTAACACTTGATATGAGAAAGCAGACTTATACAGCTTATATTTTAGATATTTCTCAACGTATTTGGCCCGTTCCCTGACATACATATGAAAGTATAGATCTGTCAAGGTTATTTACGAACATGGCGTGTTTCTCGGCTGTTTTTTTTTTTTTTTTTTTGATTGTGTAGCAACTTGCCTTATTTGAAGAAACAATTCCTAACGCAGCCTATTCTATGTCCAATTCCCTTGTGTTCTATACTAAATTTGTTATAACTGATCTGTACATCAAAGTCTTGGAAATGTTTAGGATTTACTCTATTTATATTATTCAGACTATTGTCCTCATCTTCGTCGCCATATTTATTACAACGTTTCGGCCGCAGTATTGTATTGCTGGTAATAAATTTGGTTACAAATTATTTCTGGTATTAAAACCTATTTTTATAATTACATAGTGTTTTCAGCCCAATTTGGCGGTTAAATATTACACCCATATTATGGGAATCCTAACAGGTGCTACCACCCTGTATCAGGGTGAACCTGGGAACAACAGCAACTAAGTGTATATATATATATATATATATATATATATATATATATATATATATATATATATATAAAGATCAGACATAAATAATTACGTAATTAATACAAAGTTTGATCAATAAAACAGCATTCTGTCAGAGATATATGTTATATTCTGATCTGAAAATCCTATACTGTCATGGAGAAATTTTGAGTTATGCTTTCGGACAATAATGGAGTTCCTTTTGCAAGACAAATTAAATAAATTCTTTCGAAATATCCAAGAGAAGATGTTATCTTCATTATCTGTCTATATTTCTTAGATGAGGTATTATGTACACTATTTACATTATACGGACTGTTGTCCTCATCTTTTTGCCATATTTATTACAACGTTTCGGCCGTTGTACGCTCCGGCCTTGTTCACGTCGTGTCGAGCTGAACCCTTTATTTCACTCACTGGGGTAGACTGTTCTACTTCCACGTGTCATGTCTAATGGATGTCAGTCATCAGTTATCTCTTGTTCTCCACCGCTTTCACAAGGTATTGAACTCACATTCTTTGGTCCCTGCCACTGGATCTAACTAACGCCTTTATCCATTGTGCCATGAGTCCGCATTCCAACCACCTGAAGAAGGCTTGAGCGTACAACGGCCAAAAAATTGTAATAAGTCTGGCGACAAAGATGAGGATAATAGTCCGAATAATGTAAATAGTGTGCATAATACCTCAGCTCAGAAATATAGACAAATAATGAAGTGCCAAAATCTTGTAATAAATATGGCGACAAAGATGAGAACAATAGTCCGAATAATGTAAATAGTGTACATAATACCTCATCTCAGAAATATAGACAAATACTGAAGTGCCAAAACGTTGTAATAAATATGGCGACAAAGATGAGGACAATAGTCCGAATAATGTAAATATTAGGTTGTTGCAAAAATAATGACGTAATAATGTTGTTTTTTTGAATTTCAAAATACGTCAAAAAACGACATTATTACGTCATTATTTTTGCACCAACCTAATAGGTTACACAATACCTCGTCTCAGAAATATAGACAGTATTTTCTCATTTAACATTTTGAATTTTTTATGAATTCAGTCCTAATGCCAACACTGCTTTTATTCCAGTTCCAGATGATTATTTCTGTTTTGGAAATGTTTATTTTAGCCTCACTTTTCTAACGACAATATAGAGGCTTTTGGAATTTGTTCAAAATAATTCGTATCCCAAATCTGATTAACTATGCCATCACCATATCGCACATCATGATCAGATTTCTGTCCTCAGGAGGAAAAACAAAATCTTTGTTTCCTATTAGTTGATCCATTTAGGATGTGGTATGGAATGCTTAAATGAACTGTTCCTATTTCTTCTAGTCTGGCTTCTATATGAGGAGAGATATAATCTAGGAAGAGATAAAATGAATTGAGTCTGTCATGGCTTCCTTTTCTTACTCCAGATGAGGTTTGAACGGATAGTTTGTGGGATTTTCCCCAGACATTTACGACTTTCTTGACTGACATTGTTTATCTCTCCGATTCAGAATGAGAAGAATAATCATCATGTCCTCCAATAAGCATGGCTGATGCTAACCTCTGTGTTAAGGCGCCTTCTCAGACTAAGGTTTTTCGCGGGCATGAATTGGAGTGATTATATTGAATTAAGTCTGTAGTTAAGAATGTTGATTTATTGGGTCATAATAGAAATTTGTTTCTCTCAAGTATCTATTATACATCTTCATAAGTTTACATTTCGTGTTTGCATTATTGCAGCCATATTGGTTCTCGTGACCATGCTATTTAAATAGAAATTCTTGGCAAAATCGAAAAAAAAGGCAATATTATTGGGCTTGACATGGAATCTCGTCTTCGGTCACCTACCGACCATCTTAACGTAGGTTTTCTGTGCACATTCCATAAATAATTTCATGGTAATTGTTCTGGTTAACTTTATTCTGCGGTACTTATACTATATTAAATTAAACTCAGTACACAATTTGTGGCAAGGTCTGATCATTTTAAAATTGATATGGTTAGATGTAACAGTAAGTTCTATGCTAAGAGTTTCTTTGAACACACTTCTTGCTTGTGGAACTCTCTTCTGATTTATTGCTTCCCAAATCAACTTTGATCTTCAAATATTTCAATTCAAATATCAATCGTTACCTTCTGTCTTCTGTCTTCTTGTTCTTGTTCCATTATATAATTTTTTTTATCTCGCATTATATAACACTCAGTAAAATATTGCGTCCTAGTGTCATTTTTGCCTTGTGTGAGGTGAAATGATAAAAAGAATACTGTGTGTCTATGATCTAATTCTGCTGTGAGTTCAACGTAGCAGGTATACAATTTGATATTGAAGGTATATGCCAATTCCTTTAGATCTTTGATGATATTATACATTTATCCAGATTTATAATATGGCATAATGCATAAAAATAAAATAATAATATAAGATAATACAATAATTAATATCATCCACTGATATAATCAAAATGTATTTTGGTTTCTATTTTGGACCAGGGAAAAATCTCGAGACTAATTGCCATTGAGCCATACCTGTAGTAGACAGAAATATTTCCCTATTTTCAGAAAATAGAACAGCTTATGAAATTGGTCACTAACACACACACACACACACACACACGCGCGCACGCACACACACACACACGCACACACACATATATATGCGTGTGTGTGTGTGTGCGTAAGTGTGTGTGCATATATATATATATATATATATATATATATATATATATATATGTGTGTGTGTGTGTGTGTGTGTTTGCGTAAGTGTGTGTGCATTTGTGTGTGTGTACATTCTCTACCTTGAGTGAGAGTATTTTCAGCGTTGAGCCAACTGCATTTTATTTTAAACACTCGCACGGGCTTAACCGACACGTAACATCTTATGTTGCATTAAGGCACTCCTATTTTTCAGCGACGGTAATCTACTTCTGACGAGTAGACAACCATCATATATATATATATATATATATATATATATATATATATATATATATATGTATATATATGTATGTATATATATATATATATATATATATATATATATATATATATATATATATATATGTTGTAGCTTTGTGCAACTTAGACTAATCTTACAAAACATATATGCGACTCACATTACAACATTATTTTGCAAGTTAGTTTTATACATCTTTCCTCCGGTAACATAGCTAACATTTAAGTGCTGCATAAATCGTACTATATGAGTATTTTTACAATTTAAATGTATAATTTTTTATTCTATATTGTGTAAATATTTCATTATTTTTATTTTCGGGAATATGCCCTTTCTACACTTGTTTACACGCTGATCACTGTCTGGACACTTTGTAATATAAAACCTTTCCCTGGTTTTTGCCTGTTTAGGTAATCGAGTATTTGGACATTGCTGGATTATTAGCATGAAAATTGTGGCCATCATTAAAGTTGTCAACAAGATCAGCGTGACGGAATTTATTTAGATTCCACGCCGACTGTTTCGCTTATCTTCTCGCTCGGATAAGCACGACAAAGATGAAAGTTATTTTCTTTCTCAGAAGATGGAAGCCGGGAAATGCCGAGATCATAACGAGATGAAACGAGACGACGAGGAGTAAAGGAAAGAAAATAAGCAAGGCAATGAAGATGTACGAAATGATGTCGACAGAAAATAGAAATTGCAACTGTTTAACATGGATGAAAGAAAGGAACGAGGAAACAGATTCCAGGAAAAGCGATAAGGCAGGCAGAAGAAAGAAGACCAGTTAAACTAAATGAAACGAAGGCACGGTCACAGAAAAAGAAATCAATTAAATTGGAAAGAAAACAAAACATGAAGGAAATGGAAAAGAAAGAAAAAGATTCTCTAAAGTCGGTTAATAAAGAAACAAATGAAGATATCCAAGAAAGAATGGAAAGAGCACTGAAAGATAAAGAAAGAAGAATGAAACAAGAAAGAAATCGGTAAGAGAGGTAGGAATGATATCAAAGAAATAATGAAGAATTTAGAAGAAATGAAATCTAATAAAAGAATGAATGGTAACACGTCAAAAGAAACATGAGGAAAGAAGTATATAGGTGAAGGAAAATCGATTAAAATTGAAAGAGAATGAGTTCAAATTTTGGAGGTTGAATAAAGAGAACGATGAAATTGGTAGGAACTGATAAAAAGGAAAGGAAGCATGAATGAAAAAAACGAGAAAGAAAGAGAAGGAACCATGCAGTATGGAAGGAATGATATATGAGAAAGAATGAAAAAGACGAAGAAGAAATGAAATTGATTAAAAATTCAAAGAAATCATGTATTAATATCAGAGAAAATATGAAGAAAGAATGAAAATAAAGGGGAAAAAAAGAAAATCGCCGAAAAAAGAAGAAAAAGAAATAAAGAATTCCGTGAGAGATGCATTAAAAAAATAGGAAAATAGAGAAGAAAGTGGAAATAATTTATTATATGCGCCTTGGCCAAAATGTCGGCAAACGTAGCTCTTTACAGTTTCCAACTTTGGTAGATATTTGGCTTTTCATTATCTTTCCTTATTCACCTGTTCATTAGCGTGTTACATAGGTTACTCGAGGACTCACACTGTCTCTCTTACGATAAATATTTTCTCTCTCATATTTGTTTTCATTTACCTTCAAGTTTCGTTATTTACATATTTAGTCGATCGTATGTTTAACACTCTTCTGTAGACCGACAATTCTCTTATCTCAAATCTCAACCTGGTCCGAAAGACTAGTCACCCTCTACCTTTTTCCAAAATGTTCGAGTTCGTGGCTTGATTAGATTTGTTTTACGGAATATTTTCATCAATGGGTAATTTAATGCCGACAAGATTTTTATTCATAGTATTTTTTTTTCAAAAACCTATTGCTGCTAACATATTTTTTCAATATATATATATATATATATATATATATATATATATATATATATATATATATATATATATATGTATGTATGTATTATTATTATTTATTTAAAAAATATGATTCCAACGCTACATAAGAGTTCTCATGTTTCAAAACAAGAGTCGAAAAATTCAATATAATTATTTGAATTAAATTGAATTAAACTACTAAGCTCTGTTCCATCTTCAAGCGAATTTTTTTATGGAATCTTGGGGGAAAAGGTTAATATATATATATATATATATATATATATATATATATATATATATATATATATATATTAAGCTTTCCCGCCCCAGCAAGGCGCGAGTGCTACTAGCACGCAGGGGATTAAAGAAAGTGGGAGTAGAAGTAAAGAGCGGTGAAAAGGGAAGGATGAAAAGAAGCACGGGGAATAATCCAAAGCATCTGGCGATGACCATTGACATTGCATTTAAATAGTTGGAGATTATAACTATCCGGGAAGCAAGTAAGATGAAGACGTGAAATGCGAGACATAAAGCGATTAGAGTAGGAGAGACGACTACATTTAACCGTGAAATTGGGGGACCGAGATGCCAACCTAGTAGCATTTTTAAATTCATGCAGTATTGGAACCAGCGAAAGTAGCTCGTCGGAGCTGTTACCGTGAAAGTATTTGTAGAAAAGACAGAGGGAAGCGACGGTACGTCTGTAAACGTGATGCCATATCAGGGTCAATCAAATTGCATATCCGTCTCTGGATTTTATCGAGGACTTTGAAACAAACAGCGGGGGCTCAAGACCATATATGGCAGCAGTATTCCATGTAAAAGTGAATGGTTGACTTATAGATTTGAAGGATGTACTCGGGCGAGAAAAACTTTCTGGTGCGACACAGAGAACCAAATTTCCTTGTGATAGGCGAAGCTATTGATTCAATGTAATTGTTCCATCTCAGGTCAGTGGACAATGTGTGACCAAGCAGTTGCAATGAGGTGCTCTCGTGGAGTTGAGCATCAGACATTCTAATGTGAGACAGGAAGAGTTAACCATATATTTCCTGACCCAGTCAACAACCGATTGGATTTTTCTTCAAAAATTTATGACCGATAATTTAATTTTACAAAAATGTATTGCTGGTATAAAAACCTATCTTTACACTCCATTGTGTTTTGACCACAGTTTGGGGATTAAATTTTCGCCCACAGCAAGGACCCTAACAGGTGCTACCATCGCGTGTCATAGTGGACCTGAGAACACCAGCAATTAAGAGGTGGTTCCACGCTTCTCAAAACCTCCTGATTTGAGGCTTTCTGTCGGATGTAGTTTATCGTCTTACCCAGGACGTGTATGTAGTATATTCTTATATCCATGACGAGTAGCATTTTGTGTTTCGCTTCTCTTGTATGCAAAAATTAGTTTTCATTTTTGCTCTGAAGTGCGCAAACAATGAAAAAGTCCACTGTGTAAACCATATTATATCTTGAAAGTAACTATTTTTTCATTTAAAATATATATTGCTGGTAATATCTTGTTTTTCTTTCAAAAATGTATTGCTGGTAATATTTATTTTTTTTACAAATATGTATTGGTGGTATTAAAACATATCTTTACACTTTCATAGTGTTTTGACACAAGTTTGGGAGTTAAAAATTTGCACATGGATGGGACCCTATCATTTGCTTTTTTATTCTCGAAAAATGTATTGCTAGTATATTTCATTTTTTTTTTAAATGTTTTCCAAAAATGTTCTCCTGGTAATATTTTCCCAAGAATATATTGCGGGCAATAATGTATAGTGGGTAATATTTTTTTTCCCTTGAAGATTCATTGGTAGTGATAATTTTTACAAAAGTATTGCTGATATTATAACTTTTCTTTTACACTTTCATAGTATTTTGACCCTAGTTAGGGATTTAATTATTTGCCTATAGCTTGGATCATGACAGGTGCTACCAGCTCAGAACAGGATGGACCTGGAGACACCAGTAATTAAGATGCCGTTCCACGCTCCTCAAAAACTCCTGATCAGAGGCTTTGCTGTTGGTTGTAAATTATCGTATTACCTAGGACGCTGATGTAGTTTATCGTCATACACAAGACTTTGGAGCCGGTGTCAGCCATTTGAAATAGAATGTTATATTATGTAAGGGTTTAGGACCAAACTGGACATCGGTTCGGAGATTTTCAAGTTTTCACTGCCATCTACAACCACAGTCACGACATAATTGATTGACTGATTTAGTTTTTTGACGGTTTATCAACAATTTATGGGTTATTAATGCGGAAATATATCTTGCACTAGCAGCATGGCTCAGGGTTGCCCGTGCTTGATTAAAAAATCATACAACTTATACAGCAATGGCTATCACTTGACTTAAAATATTTTTGCCCTTCCTTGCCTTTAAAGGAGTGCCCTTTGCCATGCTGATGTTGCTACATGCCTTTCTTCTTGACTATCTCACACGGGGAATTTTTTCTAAGCTCTATACTAAACATTAAATCTGTGACGAAAAAAGAACTATACAAAATGAACACAAACCTATCAGCTTTAAAAAAGGACTCGTACTTGAAAAACCAAATGAAAAAAGAATGTTACCACAACTACTTTTTCACACCTAACCCAGTTCTGCGGAATCAGAATCAACGTTGAGTTTAAGCAAACGAATGAGCCAATTGGAGTAAAGTGCCATGCAGATTTAAATGTTTCAACTCGTGACGAATGCAGCTATCGATTTTTTTGCATGCTAGTTAACATTCTCGTCAGTCAGCTGTTGGCTCTCAACCTGACCAGTGGAATCATCCTGCATATTCGTGGCAGCCAGCTATCGGCTCTCACTGTGGCCAGTAGAAAATGACCGCAAACTACATGAAAACTGCCGTAGAAGCATGAAAAAATCGATTATTTCTACTATCGATGGGAGTTGGGTAATGCAATGTCGGTCTTCGCCTTCCCGATAACTTGGAGCATGTGCATGTAAATTTTGGTGTAAATCCGTCGAAAATTGCGGCCGTTCATCCGTTATACACACATACATACATCCTGCCTTTTATAGATAGAGATTGGCTTACAGTCATATCACGCTGAAACAACAGTTTCCGTATGATCGCTAATGTAAGCAACGTCAAGACTAGTCAGTACCTTGATGGGAGACCGCATAGAAATACCAGATGCCTTTCGCTTATATGTGCGCCTGTTGGAATAGATAAAAGATCCGAATCGTTTATGGGAGAGACGAGTTCCACTTCTCGTTTGGTTCGTTATATTTTCTTAAGCTAAAATAACCTTGGGTAAGTTAGGAACCAAATTCTTCTCCACCCCATCAGCGATAGGAAATGTCATTATTATTATCTCACCTACCCTGTAAAAGATTCTTCCAATCTAAAAAAAAACCAAAAAAAAACCATAGTTTCTGGCTTTAAATAACATACAAAATTTGATAAATATTAGAAAACCACTCGCTCAATTATTTCTTTTTGTATGAATAACTGTTTTCTTGTAAGTGAATGATTCATTTAACAATTGTTTGAAGATAAGTGTTATAGGACCATAACTATAAAAAATAATGGACTATTCTATACGTAATAAATACGGCGCCTCAAGAGGAAGCAGGGAGTTCAGTCCGAAGTCGAGCGACCGGCTGACCGGCTGATCGGTTGAACTCACTGCCTTCGGGCGGGAGTAACCCGAACGAGGCTACACCGAAGGGCGGAGTCTCTTTCAGTGAGGTAAACCGACCCTGAACCTGTTTATACCGGTTCAAAGGGCATATTTTTGGCCGAGCTCACGTGCCCGGACATCCTATGTTAAACTGGCCTTGTGCCAGATGATGCCCTCGTGGAGTGTGACTAAATACTGTTCAGTACGAAGTCGGGCGACCGGCTGACTGGCTGATCGGTTGAACTCTCTGCCTGTTTATACGGCTTCAATGGGCATATTTTTGGCCGAGACCACGGGCTAGGAGACCCCACTGGCTCGGAGATCCCACGTTAAACAGGCGTGGTGCCACATGATGCCCTCTTGGGGGGGGGAAATAAATACCGTTCATTCTGAAGTAGGTCGACCAGCTGATCGGTTGAACTCTCTGCCTTCGGGTGGGGAGGAACCCGAACGAGTCTACGCCGAATAGTGGAGTCTCTTTCAGGGATGTAAACCGAACCTGAACCTGTTTATGCGGGTTCAAAGGGCATATTTTTGGCCGAGCCCACGGGCACCGAGACCCAACGTTAAACCGGCCTCGTCTCGTGGTGGTTGTCTAAATACTGTTCAGTCCGAAGACTGGAGACCGGCTGATCGGTTGAACTCCCTACCTTCGGGCGGAGAGGAACCAGAAGGAGGCTACTCCGAAGAGCGGACACTTTTTCGGGGAGGTAAACCGACCCTGAACCTGTTTATACGGGTTCAAAGGGCATATTTTTGGCCGAGCTCACGTGCTCGGAGATCCCACGTTAAACTGGCCTTGTGCCACATGATACCCTCGTGGGGTGTGACTAAATACTGTTCAGTCCGAAGTCGGGCGACCGGCTGACCGGCTGATCGGTTGAACTCTCTGTCTTCGGGCTGGTAGGAACCCGAACGAGGCTGCGCCGAAGGGTGGAGACACTTCCAGGGAGGTAAACCGACCCTGAACCCGTTTATACGGGTAAAAAGAGCATATTTTTAGCCGAGCCCGTGGCACGGAGATATCACGTTAAACTGCCCTTGTGCCTCATGATGCCCTCGTGATGGGGGGCGATAAATACCGTTCAGTCTGAAGTCGGGCGACCAGCTGACTTGCTGATCGGTTGAACTCTCCTCCTTCGGATGGGGAGGAACCCGAACGAGTCTACGCCTAAGAGCAGAGTCTCTTTCGGGGATGTAAACCGACCCTGAATCTGTTTATACGGGTTCAAAGGGCATATTTTTGGCCGAGCCCACGGGCTCGGCTATCCCACGTTAAACCGGCCTTGTGCCATATGTTGCCCTCGATGAGGAGTGACTAAATACTGTTCAGTCCGAAGTCGGGCGACCCTGAATCCGTTTATACGGGTTCAAAATGCATATTTTTGGCCTAACCCACGATACTCTCGTGGGGTGACTAAATACCGTTCAGTCTGAAGTCTGGAGAGGTCCGTCAGAAGACCGTCAGGAGTCTGTCAATCAGTCAGAGCGAGCGAGTCATTCAGTCGAGTCAGAGGCAGTCCGAAACAGAGTCGCGTTCAGACAATTACTACTAAACCTGATTGTTCGTACTAACACTTTCTACTTCTCTGTATATATTCCTGTTTGTAATATATCTGTGTTATTCCATAACTGTGTTCGAGTTCTTCTTTATTGGTTCTACCTTGGACTATCGCCGTGGTACAAGGAACCGGACCATAACAATAATAATGATTTTTCATGGTGCAAATCCTACTATTTAACTATGTAAAGAGGTGTTAAAATTTTCTTCTTTCATAAGCGTGTTTCGGACGTCGGCCATTTATCAATATTACAGCGACTGTGTATTATTAGGTTGTTGCAAAAATAATGACGTATAATGTCATTTTGACGTATATTTAACGTCAAAAAACGACATTATTACGTCATTATTTTTGCACCAACCTGATACATAACACCCCCAGTATTGTTTTCCAAAACTATCTTCCAGTTCTTTAGCACAATGCTCAGATTTTCGGAGAAATCTTTCAATACACTAAGTCGCTTTCGGAATTTTAAATTATGTTTTAGGGCTAGTGTTACACAGACTTTACAGATATTAAAATATTCATATTTCTTTGAACTTTGCATCAACTCCAGTTCGTAGTTTGGCACTTGGACATTTGCTTTTGGTCTTTGAATTTTGTTTCAACTCCAGTTCGTAGTTAGCCACGATGACATTTTCTTTTGCTCTTTGAATTTTGTATCAACTCTAGTTCATATTTAGCCACTTGGACATTTTCTTTTGCTCTTTGAATTTTGTATCAACTCCAGTTCGTAGTTAGCCACTTTGACATTTCCTTTTGCTATTTGAATTTTTTTATCAACTCCAGTTCGTAGTTAGCCACATGCACAGATACTTTTGCTCTTAGAATTTTGTATTAACTACAGTTCGTAGTTAGCCACTTGCACATTTCCTTTTGTTCTTTGAATTTTGTATTAACTCTAGTTCGTGTTTAGCCATTTGCACATTTCCTTTTGCTCATTGAATTTTGTATCAACTACAGTTCCAGTTTGGCACTTGGACAGTTTCTTTTGCTCTTTTAATTTTGTATGAACTCCAGTTCGTTTTAGCCACTTGCACAGTTCCTTTTGCTAGAATAAAAATAAAATTAATAAAAGAAAACGAAACATAGAAAAAGTGACTCAAAATATTGATTAAATAAAGTAAAAGAAAATAATATCAATTAGCAAGCGGGGAAAATTGACGAAAAAATGAACGAATAATTGATTTGAAATAAAGAAACCTGTTGGCAGATAGAAATAATCTAAAGAATATCTTCAAATAAATAAATGGCAAATTCTGTCTTTTTGCCTGAAACTTTTCTAACTGAGACCACACTTGATCTAGATAGACATATATCATTTTGAATTCAGGATGATCTCGGAATTGAAAATATTTCCTTAATCTGGTGCTTGAACATCAAATATTGGGATTTGTAATCTGACGACGACGGGACAGTTAAAAATTGAAATTTAAAAACACTGAAAGAAATTACATTATTTACATTATTCGGATTATTATCCTCACGTTTGTCGCCATATTTATTACAACGTTTCGGCTGTTGTGCGCTCTGGCCTTCTTCAGTTGGTTGGAATGTCGAAATGAACGCTTTAATTCACTCACTGGACTAGTCTGTTCTAGTTCTACCTGACATGTTTTAATGGATGTCAGTTATCAGATATCTCCTGTAAATATCCCTGTCCAAATCCTCCACTGCCTTAACCCGATATTGAACTCACACTATTTTTCTCCTGTCACTGAATCTATATATATGTGTATGTGTGTGTGTGTGCGTTTGTGTTATTGTATGTATGTGTGTATCCTTGTGTGTGTGTAGGTCAACGCTAAGTCTGGTGCTATAACATTATAATACGTATACGATATTCACTCTCCTCTTTTCATTAGGCCTATTATTTTAAAGGTTGAACAATTACTTAAAAGAAAGGAAGATATGGAGAGCTATGGATGCCTACTATTAAAAAAAAAAGCGACATTCTGAAAGAGATTTTTTTTAAAAAATAATTTCCTTGGTCATTTTTCAGATTGTTTTTTATATATTACTTTTTCATTCATTTTTGCTGTGCCGGTACAATTACAAGAAATTTTGAATCTCTTTTAAAGTCCTATTATTATTATTATTATTATTATTATTATTATTATTATTATTATTATTATTATTATTATTATTATTAATTTTATTATTATTATTATTATTATTATTATTATTATTAATTTTATTATTATTATTATTATTATTATTATTATTATTATTATTATTGATATTAATTTTATTATTATTATTATTATTATTATTATTAAATTATTCTTATTATTGTTTAATTCTTCTGATTATTATTATTAAATTATTATTATTATTATTATTTAGTTATTATGTTGATTAAATTGTTATCATTACTATTATTTAATTATTATTTTTATTAAATTATTATTATTATTATTTAATTATTATTATTATTAAATTATTATCATTATTATTATTTCATTATTATTATTATTAAATAATAATAATAATAATAATAATAATAATTATTATTATTATTATTATTATTATTATTATTATTATTATTATTATTATTATTATTATTATTATTTAACGCTCTTATTTTCATTACAGATAAAATAAAAGCAAAATATTCATGGTTGCTTGGATGAAGACAAAAATAAATATTTCCGAAATGGTTTTTCAATATAAACACCTGTTTTTAAGAATTAATCAGATATTATGAAACCCACAGAGAACTTTCTAAAACGATAAGCAAACGAGAATAAGCGATGGAATCTCATTTGATAGGAAACCGAACCAATGAAGAATATAAGACGTTCAATTGACGATTGAACAGAATAAATCGCTTGTGCTGATATTTAAGGGTTTCAAAAATTGCCGTTGGGAAGAAAATGAATTATTTCGGGCCATTATCGTTCCTGGCAGAATATTTGATGGAATTAATTTAAATACGGATTGATATATTTTCGTGATGGCCTGCGACACTCAATTTCTACCAGTTTATTTTTTTGCTTATGTTTGTGCAAATACATTCTTCATCTGTTGGGTTGATTTCGTCTAGTGTGCGAAAATGCCATCTTGTTCTTTATTGTGTACAGAACAGGAAATCGATTCCTTTTTCATTGTAATTTTTTTTTCCTTGTGTGATCGGACAGAATTGAAATGGGTGATAATTTGAACAGGGGTAAGCATCAATATATGTTTTTATTGAGTAGGTAAAAAATATTCATTTTTCGTGTATTTGCGAATCTGAATCATCCCACAACAAAGACAAATGTGATAAAAGCTATTAAATATAAAACAAATGATATACATTTATTTTCATATATTAACAAAATTTTAACAGTATGTAAGAGTTAATTTTCTTGTTTTAAATATCCGTGTTTAGAGTTCGCTGTCAGGATGAAAAGAAATATTATTTTTGCGCGTCAATGTGTAAGAAAAAAATGACAAGGAAAAACGTGTGTAGGAAAGTGTATGTAACACGTAGCTCGGTGAGAAAAATGTAAATGATACGTAACTTAATAAGGCAGAGTGAAAATGTAACAATGATTGGTAACGAAGTGTGTAAATGTCAAGTTTACTTGGTGAGGAAGGGAGTAAATGTAAGTAGCTTGAAGTGGGGAAGAATATACGTGCCACGTAGCATGGCAAGGAAGAGTGTACGTGTCATGTAGCTTAGCGAGGAAGTGTGTAAATCTCACGTAGCTTGGTGAGAGAGAGTGTAAATGTTACTTAGCTTGACTGGGAAGAATATACGTGTCACGTAGAATGGTGGGAAAGAGTGCAAATGTAACGTAGTTTGGTGAAGAAGTGGGTAAATATCATGTAGCTTGGTAAGGAAGAGTGTATATGTCACTAGCTTGACGAGGAAGTATAGAACGATGAGGAAGAGTGTACGTTTTCCTTAGCTTGTTAAGGAAGTGTGTAAATTTCACGGTGCTTGATAAGGAAGAGTGTAATTGTCACGTAGGTTGACGGGGAAGAGTGTACGTATCACGTAGCATTGTAAAGACAAGTATCCTTGTGACGGAGCTTGGTAAGGAAGGGTGAAAATAACAGGTGGCTTGATGAGAAAGTGCATAAATGCCATGTAACTTGACGGGGAAGAGTGTACATGTCACGTAGCATTGGGGAAGAAGAGTGTAAGTGTCGCTTACCTTGATGGGTAAATGTATAAATATTACAGAGATTGGTGAAGAAGAGTGTAAACCCACGTAGCTTGACGGGGAAGTGTGTACGTATCACTACGCATGTTGAAGAAGAGTGTACGTGTCCCCTAGCTTGACAGGAAGAGTGTACGCAAAACGTAACATGATGAGACACATGGCCTATTAGATAAAAGCGTTGGTTGGATCCATTGACTTGACCCAAAGATTCAATACATTGCTAATGCTAAGCTTGGTGAGAAAGTGCGTAAATGTCACGTAGCTTGACGGGGAAGAGTGTACATATCACGTAGCATGGTGAAGAATCATGTAACTGTCGCTTACCTTGATGAGGAAATGTATAAATATCACATAGCTTTGTGTGGAAGAGTGTAAATGCCACGTAGCTTGACCGAGAAGTGTGTACGTGTCTCGTAGCTTGGTGAGGAAGTATGTAAATATCACGTAGTATGGTGAGGGAGAGTGTAAATGTCACGGAGTTTGACGGGAAAGAGTGTACGTATCACGTAACATGGTGTGGACACGTGGCCCAGTGGATAAAAGCGTTGGATGGATGCAGTGAATTAACTCAAAGAGTTGTGTGTTCAATACCTTGCTACTACAGTGGTAGACAAAACTTAAAGAGTTTGAGTTAAAGGGAGATAACCGAGACATCCAGAAGAGGTAAGGTACAATAGAACAATCTACCCCGGTGGACGAAATAAAGGGTTCAGTTCGAAATTTCAACCACTTGAAGATAGCTGGAGCGTATAACGACTGAAAACGTCATGAATCTGCCAATAAAGATGAAAACAACATTCTGGACAATATAAATAATTTAAATACACTAGTTCTCGAAATTTCATAAAAATAAACTAGGGTTAAATGATCTAATAGCAAATTACATTGAGTTTCTAAAAAAAAATTTAATTTCTAAAAAAAATTCACTTTTGTCAATAAGTCATGAATGTTATATTAAAATATGATAATTAATCTAAGAATTCTTAAATTCCGTATATTGATAGACGCTTGTTATTTCATGTGCCGTGTTCCTTCCGGCGTCTCAGTCCTCCACATCTTCCTGTCCCTTGCAGCTCTTAATGAGTTTTGTCTTTCTGTTATTTCTTCCAGTGTCTGTTCTACTATCCTTTTTCTAAAGCTTATCAACTATGTTAAGCACTGCTTTCTTTTTATTATTTGGGGCGCCCTGGAGATTTAGATTATATATTATATGTTTCCCGGCATGCATTTTGTTTTGCGCTGGACAAAATGGAACACTGACCTCAATGCTCGGCTTCAGTAAATTTCCCACCGCCATACACATGATTCCCTCAGTTGTTTGTGTAAATAATTTCATGGTAAATATTTGGCTGAACTCTGATCTATAATAAGTAGACTTTACGAATTTACGCGCAGCACAAGATTGGTAACAATATCTCATCAATTTACACTTGAAATGGCTAGATGCAACCATAAGTTCTATTGCTAACCGTTTCTTTTCTCGTACTTCTCGGTTGTGGAATCTCTGCCGGTTACATACGTTCAAACCAACTTTGATCTTCAAATATTTAAATGCTTAATGTCAATCCTTATCTATAGTCTTCTTGATAACTATTTTATCTATTGGTCTCGATCATTGATAGTTTTGTCTCTATCTCTCTCTTATTACTTCAAACTCAGTAAGTCTTGTGCCTTAGTGGCTTCATTACCTTACTTGGGGTGATATCATTATCTAAAGTTATCTAATAAAATTTAGGTTTATTTATTCAATTTTGTGTCATGAATGTAATGATCTTTAAATTCAAATATTAAAACTAAAGTGTCATATCTGGAGTAGTGTTTCTACTATATATCTCTAGCTTCTTAAAAGAAAGGTCTGTAATCGATCCTGTTCTTGACGTTAGTTTCTTTCTCACCGACCTGATACGTCACTATTCTGTATTTTCTATAAATATTTCCATTGTAATTGGTTTGCTGGGCTTTCTCCTTTGGTACCTCGACTGCGGGAAGTTAAGATTCCTACTAGATTGGCAACTCATTGTTTTACTGTGTAACTAGCTAGATGCCGCCGTATGTTTTATTCTAATAGTTTCCTTCCTTTCACATCTCACCCGGAGAATTATTTGCTTTCTTTACACCTGCAAACTTCAACACCATCTTCAGTATTCATGTGCTTTTATTGTCCTTTCTCCAAAACTGTCGTCATTAAATCTTCTCATTCTCTTTCACTCCCAGTCAGATTCTACTTAACATCAGGAAGTCAGCTGAAATTTCTAGAACGCGTAATAAAAAATGAGGTCTTCGAGAATCTGATACACACAGGTTGAATAGCGGGAAACCGCAACAAATGAAAGCAACACACGACATACCTGGCGGGCTTAAGGAAGTGGATGAAAGAAATTGGTCTCTGGAGGTGGCAGAGGGACGAAAATTATTAAGTGCTAAAAGACATAGGAGGAAGTGGAGAGCCATGATCGCCTCCTCCCAGAAAGAACACAGCACATGAAAACAAAGAAAAAGAAATGCTTGCGTTTTAATGGCGGTATTGTATGACTTGGTGCGAAATGATTAAAAATGATTTTTTAAAAAAACAATTATTTTGTTATAGATTTTCAAATTCAGGGAAAAAGAAAGAATAAAAAACTTTGATTTCCTTTTTGTCTTGAAGATGTAAAAAGGAACTACAATATTCCCTGGACTATTTTTTCCGTTCCAGAGACACGATAGTGTAGCCTGAATGAGGATCGAACCCACGGTAAAATATGATTTACAAACATCTTATATCTATCGTGGCGTGGGTGTTCATAGATAATTAGTCCCGCTACAATCAATTGAAACTTTTATCTCTAAGCAACGACAGCTCTTTCATCTACCCACCTTCTGACTATCAGTTGCTCAATAGAAATTCAGTTCGTCATTAGAACATTTTTTATCAATGGTCAAGAATTAATTAATCACTACTCAAAAGAAAAGGAATATCGTATTTACAATATAAATTGTGCGCTAATGATTCTACTGCATAATATATTGAAAATGAAAAAGATCGGCATTATTTACATTATTCGGACTTTTGTTCTCATCTTTGTCGCCATATTTATCGCAACGTTTCGGCCTTTGTACGCTCCGGCCTTCTTCACGGTTGGAATGTCGAACTGAACCCTTTATTTAGCTCACTGGGGTAGACTGTTCTTGTTCCGCGTGCCATGTTTTAATGGATGTCAGTTATCAGTTCTCCTGCTAATTTTCCCTCTGAATGTTCTCCTCTGCCTTAATCGGGTATTGAACTCACACTCTTTGGGTCCTGTCACTGGATCTAACCAACGCCTTAGTTGTTATCATTGCTTTTCTCTGGCACTCCTTATTACTGGTTCCCATCAAACATGGCACGTAGAACTAGAACAGTCTACCCCTGTGAGCGAAAAAAAGGGTTCAGTTCGACATTCCAACCACCTGAAGAAGGCCGGAGTGTACATCGGCCGAAACGTTGTGACAAATATGGCGACAAATATGAGGACAAAAGTCCGAATAATGTAAATAATGTACATAATACCTCATCTCACAAATATAGACATAATCTGAAAAAGATCGGGTTTGCCAATGGTCATGATTTAATGGGGTTACTAATGACCGAATAGGGATATTGTTTTTATAATGAAAATATAGTGCTAATTATTGTACTATTGTTCATTCTTAGTTGAATACAATCGCTTTCTGAAAACAATAGTTAAAATGTCTTTGAGCGAATGAAACCTTCAAAACTCAGCGCGGACCATGCTCAACCAAACCTTCAGAACTAGCTCTTCTTCGTCTTATGCGCCGTGTCACTTCTGGAGTAGGTTATCATGGCCCTCAACATCTTCCTATCCCTTGTAGTTTTGTCTTTTCGTTATTTTTCCAAAACTTGTTCTCCCATCCATCCCATCAACAAGTATGTTACACGGTGCTTTCCTCTTTCCGTTTTCCCTGATCTGTCCTGTCAGTGTCAGATTTTCCAAACGCTCCTTCCTCATCACATGACCCAGAAACTTTAACTGCCTCTTCCTGATGTTAATTATAAGTTTCCTTTTTGCTTCCATCTTCTCCAAAACATCGTCGTTTGTCATTTCTTCGATCTATGGCTTCCTCAGCATCTTTATTGCTTCAAGTCTCATCGTTTTCTTTGGGGATATAATCCAACATTTACTGCCATACAGGAGGGCAGATGGTCACCCGACAAGACTAGCACTTTTAATAGAAATTTAGAAGTTTAGCAAAAAACTAAAAAAATATTAAATATTAAAATTATTCTTTGTTCTTTTGTTTCAATAAATGTTTTGACGATTAATATTTAAGTTTTGGTCAGCATTCATCGTGTATGCGCACACTTTAGCCGATCTTTGGCTGTACCTATATATATATATATATATATATATATATGTGTGTGTGTGTGTGTGTGCTTGTGTGTGTGTGATATAATGGAATATACATACATCTGAGTTCCCCCTCACTGGAATATGATTGGCTGGTGTCCGTCAGAAATACAAACGGACGTGTAGGTACGACAGAGTTTAAGTCTATGACGACGCCCATTGGACGACGCCATTGGCTATCTTATTGGTCTACACCTATTACCTGCGACTACGACGAGTACCAGTCGATTTCTGCTACCGTGTACTACTTGGTTATAGTAGCCAAATCCACTTAGTTACTTAGATCAAATATATCCCTCTCCGGGACATATCAGTATGTATGTATATTACTAAAATTTACTAAATTAAAAATAGGGTCCCATAGCTACACAGGAATTGTCAAACCCACAGAAATTACAGAATTAAATTAAAATTCCTACTACTGTTTCCTTTTCAAGCGAAAAAAATCATTTTTCTAAGTAAAAAGCCTTTAATTATTGAAGGTCATCTACATTGAAACAAATCATTCCACACTCAACAAATTTATATTTCCAACTAGTTACACCAATATTAACACTACATCTAGAGATATGCTTCTGTTCTTAATATCTCTCACATTGTACAACATCATAGAACCGTATCATGAATTTACAACTTGCGTCTGCTATTCAGCGAACCTTATCGTCGCATAGCAATCTTCTACGTAAACATAACAGACTACAATCTTTGATGGTGAATATCTTTGTTCAAATATCCGTAAAACCACCATCAAGATGACTCATATGAGCCGAAAGCTCAAATAAAGGCCCTGCTTAATAAACCTATATCCAAATTTAGACAATTTTTGTCTTTATTTTCACCCGAAATCAAAGCAGATTTACGTTTAAAACGGCTCATAATCAAACATAATAGACATTCATCATATGCTTATATATATATATATATCGAGTCGAATACATTACATTCACTTACGTGCTAATACCCTTGGGAAAGGTATGAATCCTCTTCTTCTCCCTCCAGCTATGAGTAAAATAGCAGGACAGACTGGGTTCTATAGCCTTGAATGGCAGCTGGTCTAGGAGAAGGACAACTCTGAATTCAAAAGCTGTGGAGGGTCGTTTGGGAACCTTGTGGCATTCGGTGCACCAGGTCTCTGTATTCGTCCCTCCAAAAAGTGTGGATGGTCCTGCACGAGGCCTTCACCACTATAATCAAATCTCATGTGCCGTTGCCGGTCTCTCGGTTTCCTGGAAACTGATCTGCTTGACCCTCATACGTCGAATCTCGACGGGAGAGTCGATCATTTATATATATAAGCATATGGAATAATAAATGGAATAATAATAAAAAAAAACGAAAGAATATTAATCTACAACCCAGTGTGTCTAAAGATTTTATTTTTTTAATTCTTTTATTGTTCAAATATATATATATATATATATATATATATATATATATATATATATGTGTGTGTGTGTGTGTGTGTGTGTGTGTGTGTGTGTGAGTGTGTGTGTGTGTGTGTGTGTGTGTGTGAATGGGAGATGAAAAATCCACATAATCAAAATGTTTGCGACTTTTTCTCTTTCAAATATATACTTTTCTCTCGTTGGAACAACAATAATCTATCCATTATATATATATATATATATATATATATATATATATATATATATATATATATATATATATAGCATTCATATATATAGGTCTGTCTGGTTTGCTTTTGCGTATGTTTTGCTGATAAGGGAAAGCGAACAATATGCGAACATGCGTACCTAATTCAAATCTATCTCAGCCATTTGGCCTCCTATGTTAACCGGTTTCTGTTTGTAGGGCGTGAATGTCAGCATTGTTGTGATCAGGTCAGACATAAGAAGGCCGTCCACTCAAATCAACATGAAGAAGTGATTCCTATGATTGCCTCTCCATGACCGTATAACCATATTTCTTGATATCGCTTGCCAATGGCCGAGGCCTTAGTTGTAATTCCATCACATCTCAGGAAAAATGATAAAACTCAACTTGTAGCATTCGACACGTTCCTGCCCTCTTCAGATATAAACACAGGCCGTAAAACTCACCACCTGTTCGGCGATTCGTACTTCTTCAGCAAGCTTCCATCTTTACGGAGGCCATATCGTAAATATCGTCTTTTACACAATTTAAATACTTATATACGCGTGCGGACGAAAGAAAATTTAAACGTTAATTTTCTGACCAAGATACCCTGGTTCAAAGCTCTGCCTAGTGGACGTGTCAGAAAAAGAACATCGTGATGGTAGCGTTGTTACCAGCGCGCAGCACATTGGCAAACAGCGTGTATATCATATCCTTGTACCAAGATTTGTGAGTGTAAATGTGTTGAAGTAACAGCTCGGAAGCGGTCGATGATTGTCCTAGCACGAAGGTACCAGTCACCGGGCCAAGGGCTTGAGCGTACTGTCCCTGTACACACACTCAATCTGTCCTAGAAAATGTAACTATAGTCAACTCAGGATAATTGCATTAAAATCGACATTTGGGCTCCAACTCACAAGCATAGAGAGTGGCAATAAAATCACTATTTTGTTACTTACAATAACAATTAAGACAACGCAATTAATAAACAGTTCAGAAATTTATTATTAAAATGGTTCTGGTTAATTCTGGTTAATAACTGTTATGGGATCATACCCATAATAAAAGTAATAGACTATTCCATACTTAATAAATACTGAGCCTCAGTTCTGTTGGACTCTCTACCTTCGGGCGGGGATGAACCCGAACGAGGCTACGCCGAAGTGAGAAGTCGGTTTCGGGGAGGTAAACAGGCCGTGAACCCGTTTATACGGGTTCAATGTGCATATATTTAGGACAAGCCCACGGGCTCGGAGATCCCACATTAAAAAACCGGCTTTGTGCCACATGATGCCCGACTGGGGGTGGGGGGTGAATGAATATCGTCAGTCGTTCAACTCCTGACCGGCTGTTTGTTTGAACACTCTGCCTTCGGGCGAAGAGGAACCCGAACGAGGCTAAGCCGAAGGGCGGAGTCTCTTTCGGGGAGGTAAACCGGCCATACGTTTATACGGGTTCATTGGGAATATTTTGGGGACGAGCCCATGGGCTCGGTGATCCCATGTTAAACCGGCCTTGTGCCAGATGATGCTTACGTGGATGGGGGTGATTGAATATCGTCAGTCGTTCAAATCTTGACCGACTGAGCGGCGGAACTCTTTGCATTCGGGCGGGGAGGAACACGAACGAGGCTACGCTGAAGTGCGGAGTCTCTTTCGGGGAGTTAAACCGACCTTGAATCCGTTTATACGGGTTCAATGCGTATATTTTTGAGACGAGCTCCCACATTAAAAAACCGGCCTTGTACCACATGATGCCCCAGGGGGTGGGGTGACTGAATATCGTCAGTCATTCACCTTCTGACCGGCTGTTCGTTTGAACACTCACTCTTCGGGCGGAGAGGAACCCGAACGAAGCTACGACGAAGGGCGGAGTCACTTTCGGGGAGGTAAACCTACCCTGAACCCGTTTATACGGGTTTAATGGGCAAATTTTGGGACAAGCCCACGAGCTCGGAGATCCACGTTAAAAAACCGGCCTTGTGCGACATGATGCCCCTGTGGGTGGGTGACAGAATATCGTCAGTCGTTAGCGTCTCGAACGGCTGTTGGGTTGAACTCACTGACATCGGGCGGGGAGGAACTCGAACGAGGCTGCGCCGTAGGCCGGAGTCTCTTTCGGGGAGGTAAACTGACACTGAACCCGTTCACACGGGTTCAATGGGCATATTTGTGACCGAGCTCACGGGCT
Organism: Acanthosepion lycidas; assembly: GCA_963932145.1. Classification (NCBI taxonomy): domain Eukaryota; kingdom Metazoa; phylum Mollusca; class Cephalopoda; order Sepiida; family Sepiidae; genus Acanthosepion; species Acanthosepion lycidas. Next base: position 15,877,073 of record OZ010601.1, on the reverse strand, counting down.
CTGAGATACCACGTTAAGCTAGCCTTGTGCCACATGATACCCACGTGGGGGTGACTAAATATACTCAGTCATTCAAGTCGATCTCGGTTGACCAGTTGTTCGGTTGAACTCTCCGCCTTCTGGCGGGGAGGAAGCCGAAGGAGGCTACGCCGAACGGCTACGCCGAACGGCTGATTCTCTTTTTGGGAGGGAAACAGAACTTGAAACCGTTTATATGTGTTCAATGGGCATATTTTTGGCCGATCACACGGCCTCTGTGATCCCACTTTAAACCGGCCTTGTGCCACATGATGCCCACGTGGGTGGGTGATTAAATACAGTCAGTCGTTCAAGTCGATCAGCTGATCGGTTGAACTCTCTGCCTTCGGAAGGGGATCATCCCGAAAGGTGCTACTGTGGCACCATTTAACGAGGCAGAAAGGGAAAAGAAAGCAAAGAAGGAAAGGAGAGGCTAAGAACCGAATCGTGAGTGATAAGCAAGAACACACACACAGCTAAGAGACAATGGATAAAAGGATATTTTGATAAGTAACAAATGGCGAAAGAATGTCATTACAATGACAGGGAAATTCTGAGTAAAAAGAAAGGGAAAGAAGGAAAGAATCAGATATGTTTTGGCATCGTCTGTGTTATCTAAAGATATGAAAACAAACTATTGGTACGGGAAGACATCTTATTATCAACTACAGGCCGGCTGGCCAGAGAAAGAGAGAAAAATTCAAATGAAAATGTTATTTCGTTAAGTGACGAAAAACAGACAACTAAAAAAAGGACTTGGACAGATATGAAAAATAAAAAAAAACACCCACGACCATCCTTGGCCTGCGATAATAAAATTTTGTTATCAGGAATGTGTGCCAAATGAATGTGTTTTTTTTTTCTTTCTTCGAGGCGACAGACCGACTGGAACTTTGGAGATGTTTCTTTTTTTTTTTTTGAGACCGTGTCAAGAAGACCACACATTCTGATAATTAGCGACAAAATACCTGACGTAAACCACGTGTAGAACAAGAGTTATGACCGCCATTGTCATATTGTCCCGTTCGCGGATGGAGAAATGATAAACCATTAAGGGGAAGAAAAGGGAAGAGATAATTTTTTTTAAGCAAGATATTTTTTTTTCCTGAAACAAAGCCGCAGATTCGTCCACGCCCGGCTAAGACATCATTGGTCGAGTGGTGATCACGTGATGCACGAGGGAGGCTGTTGCCGCCCATCTGGAGGATGAGTAAGAGAGGTTGCCACGAAGATGTGTGGAGGGCAGTTCACGCCCCTCTGAAGTATGATGAGATGGTGGGAGTGAGGAAAGGTTCCCAAAAATGGAAAAAAGGTGGAAATTCCTAACCAGAGAGGTGGATATGTATTTAGAATTATCGAGGAAAAAGGCGCCGACAAACTCACCCCGGTTTTGGTCGGCGCCCATATAAACGAAGCCACAACGAGCAGAAATGAGTCGAGACCCAGCAGTTCCCAGAGTCAGTCTCTGGTTGAGGCAAGCCTCGCAGATAGCTGATCAGGATTCACGCTCATTTTCCGGACCCATCTCTTCAAACCAAGAACAATTATTTTGAAGAGCGACTTAGATCCAGATCACCGAAATAAGTTTTTCTTTTGACTTTCGTCCAAAGACCCACCGAAACACCAATTTCTTAGAGAGCAGACGACTTGAAGTGTTAAAACTTGCCTAGCGGAAAACGACGTGTCACAATCCATAGAACGGGTCGGGAGATAGATGCAGTCCTATGTATCGCACAACTAGACGTAAAGTTTGTTACCTTTTTCTTTGATACTTTGAACTTTTGAGTTTTCATTTTGTTGCCTTTTATGGGTATTTTTGTGGTATCACCCCCGTTGGAGTCGGTTTGCAGTACGGCACCGATGACTGATTGATTTCCTCTGCCTAGATCAATTCACAACGTGGGTAGGCAGACTGGGAATCAAAGTAGGACGTCACAGTTGGTGCCGTGGTAGACTGGGATAGAACGACACGGTTGGCGCTGCGACCAGGGGACGACGTCACACTACACCGAAGGGCGGATTCTCTATCGGGGAGGTAAACCGACCCTGAATCTGTTTATACGGGTTCAATGGGCATATTTTTGGCAGAGCCCACGGGCTTGTAGATCCCACGTTAAACCGGCTTTTTGCCACCTGATGCCCTCGTGGTGGAGGTGACTGAAGTAGTGTCAGTCAGTATTTCGAGTCCACCCAGTAGTTCAAGTCGAGTCAAGAGTCGAGTCAGAGGCAGTCCGAAACACAGTCGCGTTCAGACAATTACTGCAAGACATTGGAATAGTGATACTGATTGTTCATACTAACACTTCTACTTCTCTGTATATATTCCTGTTTGTAATATAGCTTTGTTATTCCATACCTGTGTCCGCGTTCTTCATTATTGGTTCTACCTTGGACTATAACCGTGGTACAAGGAATCAGACCTTTACAATAACAATAAAATACTATGGTAAACAATAATAAATTAATTATCGATACTGTTCGAACTGCAAGCCACCGATTCGATACATTTCTTACAACCTGAGAGAACGCTTCGATAAATGTCACGACTGAAATTGTTCTGATGTCTTAAGTATGAAAATACATACTATTTACATTATTCGGACTATTGTCCTAAACTTTGTCGCCATATATTTTTATTTATGAGGTCAATAGTCCGAATAACGTAAATAGTGTATATAATTCCTCATCTCAGAAATATAGACAGATACTGAAAGACCGAAACGTTGTAATAAATATGGCGATAAAGATGATTACAATAGTCTGAATAATATAAATAGAGTACATAATACCTCATCTCAGAAATACAGACAAATACTGTAGGGCCAAAACGTTGTAATAAATATGGCGGCAAAGATGAGGCCAATAGTTCGAATAATGTAAATAGTGTACATAATACCTTATCTCAGAAATATAAACAGATAATGAAAATGTATCTCCAATAAATTGCTTGAGTTCATCGACAGTTATCGTTTTTTTATTTTGTTTTTTTTTTTTTGCAAAAACGAAGTCTTTCATAATTCCACATATAGTTGTTGGTTGGTTGGGTTTTATGGCATATCAACCACTGTAGGTCATTCAATGCCAAATTAAGTTGTATATATATATATATATATATATATATATATATATATATATATATATATATATATATATATATATATATATATTAAATATACAATACTATTAAACGTATAGCTGACAACGTTATTTTTCAAAAACGTATAGCTGGCAACATTGTTTCAAAAACGTATAGATGGCAACATTATTGTTTCCAAAAAAACGTATAGCTGGCAACATTATTGTTTCCAAAAAAACGTATAGCTGGCAACATTATTGTTGCCAAAAAAACGTATAGCTGGTAACATTATTGTCTCCCAAAAAAACCATAGCTGGCAACATTATTTTTTCAAAAACGAATAGCTGGCAACATTATTGTTTCAAAAACATAATAGCTGGCAACACTATTTTTCTGAAAACACCATCTCAGGCCTTCCTGTTGGACGTAGTTTATCGTCATACCCAGGACGCAGATGCAGTTTAACGTCATACCGAGGATGTGGAAGTAGTTTATCGTCATACCCAGGATGCTAATTCCACATATAGTGGAATCCATCGGTGTTAAATCTGGTAAACGAGTAGGGCATTCAATACCACCACGTCGTTCTAGCCATCTTCATGGAAATGTTGCATCAATTTGATTTCTTATTTTGAGAGCAAAATATAGTGGTGACCCAGTGCTGTTAAAAGCAAATCTTTGAATTACAGGCACTATCTTGCCACCCTGAATATATATGAGTGATCTATTTGTTTACTTAACGGAATATCAACTCCCTATGTTTCATTTAATTTCGGAATTTAATTGAAATATTTTGAACATAATATTATGGTTCCAACTAAATGTATACTGAAAGCAATTTTTTGCCGTCAAGTACATATAAAATATATTGCTGTTAACTCTACTATAAAAAACATATAGCTGGCAACATTATTTTGTTTTACCATTAAGTATGGTTTATTATTTAAGTAGATAAGTAGCTAATGATTTTAATTATTTGTTTCGAAAAATATTGCTTTTATTTTATTTATTACAACGTTTCGGTCTTTCAGTATCTGTTAATATTTCTGAGAAGAGGAATTATATACACTATTTACGTTATTCCGACTATTGTCCTCATAAATAAAAAAAATATTATAATATGATATAACATATTAAATAACCAGAGCAAGTAAGTGTTATAGGTAATTTTACAATAACTATACATTTGGAATTTTAATATAAATATATGTTCTTGGTATTATTTCATATAAATAAGTATTCCTCACATAATTGTTATTATAATTAACTATATGTTAATTTTTGCGACCATATATATTAATTTTCCAAACGTAGATCAGATGTGGAACCCAGTGAGAATCGAATATAATTTTCCAAACATTGATTAGATGTGGCACCCAGTGATAATCGAATATATATATATATATATATATATATATATATATATATATATATATATATATATATATATATATATATATATATATATTAAAGAAAAACAGACCACTTTAAGGCTCCATTGTAATAGTTTATTCAACCAGAAACCTTTTAAATGACACTGGATTAGCAGACATCCTTCCAAAACGTGAAACGAAAAATGAAAAGAAAATAGTTTAGGTTTCAAATTAAGATGGAGTAATATTTGAAGGAAATATTTAAAAAAAAAATGATGTGTT
>OZ010601.1:15817324-15862324 GCA_963932145.1 Acanthosepion lycidas | reverse complement strand
ATAACTATTTTTATTATTACCCTTAAGCAGGCGTAAAACATACGAGAACGGTATCTTCTCCGCCCCCTACTTTTTCTTACATTCTCTTTGTTTTTTCATTCTTTCAGTTTCAACCTGAAACAAATCAGCGTCGATGGAATGTCTTTCCGGGCTTACCTCAAAACGGAAAAGTTCATTATCTATGAGGTATTGACAAGTAGGTTTTCTTTCTTTCTTTCTTTTTTACTTTCTTCCTTTCTCTCTCTCTCTCCCTTCCTTCATTCCTTCCTTCCTTCCTTCATTCCGTCCTTCATTCCTTCTTTCATTCCTCCCTTCTTTTTCTTTCTTTCTTTCTCTTTTACTTTCTTCCTTTCTCTCTCCCTCCCTTCCTTCCTTCCTTTATTCCTTCCTTCCTTCCTTCTTTTTTTTCTTTCTTTCTTTCTCTTTTACTTTCTTCCTTTCTCTCTCCCTCCCTTCCTTCCTTCCTTCCTTCCTTCCTTCTTTTTCTTTCTTTCTTTCTGCCTTTCTTTCTTTCTTTCTCTTTTACTTTCTTCCTTTCTCTCTCCCTCCCTTCCTTCCTCCTTCTTTTTTTTCTTTCTTTCTTTCTCTTTTACTTTCTTCCTTTCTCTCTCCCTCCCTTCCTTCCTTCTTTCCTTCCTTCCTTCCTTCCTTCCTTCCTTCCTTCCTTCCTTCCTTCCTTCATTCCTTCTTTTTTTCTTTCTTTCTTTCTCTTTTACTTTCTTCCTTTCTCCCTCCCTCACTCCATTCCTTCCTTCCTTCTTTCTTTTTTTTTCTTTCTTTCTCTTTTACTTTCTTCCTTTCTCTCTCCCTCCCTTCCTTCCTTCCTTCCTTCCTTCATTCCTTCCTTCCTTCCTTCATTCCTTCCTTCCTTCCTTCCTTCATTCCTTCCTTCTTTTTTCTTTCTTCCTTTCTCTCTCGCTCTCTTCCTTCCTTCCTTCCTTCCTTCTTTCCTACTTTTTTCTTTCTTTCTCTTTTACTTTCTTCCTTTCTCTCTCCCGCCACTCCTCCCTTCCTTCCATCCTTCTTTTTTTTCTTTCTTTCTTTCTTTCTTTCTTTGAAAGAAAACATCAACACTGATATGTCACTTACGCTTTTACTCGTGATCAAAACAGAATAGTCCATTATTTATTAAGTATACCTGAACATGACGTACGGGTTAACTAAGGAAAGAAGGGACAAACATAATATATATATATATATATATATATATATATATATATATATATATATATATATATATATATATATATATATATATATATATATATATATATATATCTGTAGTTTACTGCTACCAGCAAGCAAAAATATTTCTCCTCCAGATGATAGCCATGTTGGTCGAAACTAGTCGAGGACTCTAAATGAAATAATAAAAAAACGAAAGAATATTAATCTACAACCCAGTGTGTCTAAAGATTTTAATTTTTTAATATTTTTTTATTGTTCAAAAAAAAAAATAAAAATAAAAAAAAAATATATATATATATATAATGAAAATGAGAGCGAGTAAAATTTAAATTCAATCGATCACAAAATTAATTTAAAAACACGGATCAATACAATAGTAGAGTGATAATTCTTTATTATAGGATATTACATTCGGACATCCGTAAAAGCGCTACATCAAAGCATTCATGTTTCGATCCATATCATCTCATCTCATCAGGCGGCGGTAAATGAGGGTTATTACATTTTTTTTTTAATATCTACATATGTACAATCTTTTTACCCGCAAAAAAGGAAAGCGCACCGTTGAGTTAAAAGGAATATGCAGGACGGTAGGATTAAGCTAGAAGTGTGCATGGATGAGAGAATTGTTTTTTTTTTTACGCCGGAAAATAAGCTGTACGGAGATCTGGCATCCGACGCCAGTCGGATTAAATTTCTTGTACAATCCGTGCATGATCTACTGCCGAGTCCTGAAAACCGGTATACTTGGTGGAAGAGTGAGACAAAATCATGCCCACTCTGTGCCAGTAAATGTACGCTGAAACACATTCTAAACGCCTGACCAAGGTCCTTTGGTGATCAGTGTTACTGATGGAGACATGACCAGGTACTTAAGTCATTGGCCGAAGTTGTGGTCTCAGCAATTAATCTCAGCATTTTCGTGAAACGAAGGCGATTAATTTCGTCAAAGAGGGCGAAAACCTCACCTCAGCAGCTGAGTGTAGACATCGGGTGTCAGTTGAAATTCAACATCTTCCTGGCGCCACGAATTAATAATCTGGTGACTTGTCTCCAGTAAAGTTGTAATGCTTGAAATTACGGTACCTTTGGAAGAGAAATCGGAAAAGGACTTTGAAAGAAGGCTCGAAAAATACCGGGAGCTCGTAGAGAAATGTAGGTCTAAACATTGGCGGACTATCTAACATTTGATTGAAATCGGATGTCGTGGTTTTGTAGGAAGATCTTTATACAGAACTCTAAGTCGACTTTGATATATATATATATATATATATATATATATATATATATATATCCCCCATATATATATATATATATATATATATATATATATATATATATATATATATATATATATATATATATATATATTAGGTTGGTGCAAAAATAATGACGTAATAATGTCGTTTTTGACGTTAAAAAATACGTCAAAAAACGACATTATTACGTCATTATTTTTGCACCAACCTAATATCAACAAAAAAAAATGTTAAAAATTTATAAAAGTTAAAATTTAAAACACAGTGCGTTGTTTATTAATATCTTTGTTATATATTCTGATTAGGTTCATCAATTAGCTTTTGCAAACATGCCCACAACCAGGAGAAAACATCTTGCTTGTTAGTAGCAGTTAAATACAGTGGTAAATGACAGTCTCTGAAGAAATTAAACTTGTCCTGTAGGTTTTATGTGTGTTTATATAGTTAATATTGTTCAGTTCTGGGACAGTTCAAACATCTTTTTCAAGTTGTTAATGAGTGTCAGATATACCACTTTAGTCATTTTTACATCTTTTACATCTTTTACATCATTTTTACATCTTGACTGCTAGGAAGGGAATGTATTTGTTTTGTGTACAATACATTTTATATAAGACTTTTTTCAATGTATGTATGCGTATATATTTGTGCATGAGTGTGCGTATAGGAGACCTCATCATCTCTGTGAGTATGTCTGTCTAGTGTGGTTGAGGGCTGGGTTTAGGAGTTTGGGCCCTTCATGGTTCGGTGTCATATTCTACGTAGTAACAGTAGGGTATATACAACTATACAGAGATTATATTGTGTCATAAAGAAATGTAGGGGAAATGATCTTTGGGATTATATATTAATTAAATCTGTGTTGTTTCGTTTGTTGTTGAATCCGCCCGGAAAAATTATTTTAAGGCGCAAAATCCATTTGTCTTCAGGATCTAGTATTTTCCTAAGTTTATCTTTTATATAAATTTCTATCCTTTCAATAATGGTGATTTTTGCATAGCTAGTAAAATCATGTTTTTCTAGGCGGAAATGTTATTCTACAGGTAATAATTTTTTGTGGGGAGCCGACTTATTCCGATTCCAATAATTATTAATTCTGTAGTGAAAGGGACATTCATTTTTTCCCGCATAATATTTCTGATATAGGGTTATGATATCTACAGATGAGAGATTTAGTAGATTTTGAAAGTAGTTTTAGTGACTGATCTAGTTAATGAATTAGCGTGCTTAATGAGTTTAAAGCTAATTTTGTTGTCATATTCTTGCTATTCCTGGTATATTTCAGGTTACTTTGTCGTCTGAAATTTTGGTTATCACCTATAATTTCCTCGAGGGTCTTTGTTTTAATATATGTTAAAAAGCCGCGTTCATCAAACAAAATGTTTAGGTTTGTTTTGAGATTAATTATTTCTCAGCGACTTTTGTTTAATATATATATATATATATATATATATATATATATATATATATATATATATGATTATTTATTTAAAAATTGTAACATAAATATGTTATAAAATCACTACAAAAATAGCCATTTTGCTTCAACACGCCTGATGTCATATCAAGTGATGATGTTCAACATCAACACTTGATAAGACGTGTTGAAACAAAATGGCTATTTTTGTAGTTATTTTATAATATGCGTTATAACTTTTAAATAAATAATTATATTTGCTCTACTCTGTATTGAGCACTCATTTAAGAATAGTAATTGATTATTGGAATTTATTCTGTATACACCAATCCTATACTTGGCTATATATATATATATATATATATATATATATATATATATATATATATATATATATATATATGTGTATGTATGTATGTATATATATATATATATATATATATATATATATATATATATATATATTCCACTACAAACATATTTGTGTTTGGCAACTTCAATGCACACCATGGCAAATGGCTTAAACACTCTCTGACCAACCTTCCTGACCTAAAAACACTTAACTTTTCAATCTCTCAATCTCTCACACAAGTGGTTGACTTCCTATGAAGCCATGATTGTAAGGCTTCTCTTCTTGATCTCTGATATACCTCCATCGCCGAGTCTTTTAGTGCCACGCTGCTCTAGCCTCTTGGTAACTTCGATCATGCTGTCGTGTCTGTCAACATCTCCTTCTACTCCGCCTCCAGTAAAGAACATCCGACCAACAGAACATCTTTCTATTATAATTGAACAGATTGAGACTCGTCCTGAGATTTCCTTCGTGATGTCCCCTGGAATACTGTCTTCAACCTCCCCGTTCAAAAATGTTCGTCTGAGGTTTTATTCTAGATAAAAGTTGGAATCAAGACTTTCATCCCTACAAGAAAATATAAAGTGAAATCGAATTAATCCCCTTGGTATTCAGCTGCTTGTACAGGAGCTATTGCCCACAGAGATCACCACTCCCGACTATAATGTAGAGACATGCCTCTTTGTCGCTGCTCGTAATGAGTGCAAGCATGTCCTCAAAGAAACAAAGTTACTATTTGCCGAAGGAATGATTCAACGTATTGCGTCTCGCATGTTTGGTTCAAAAGACTGTTGGCGTCTCTGCAAAAAAGTACTGAACAACAGAAAACGCTCAATACACACTTTATTCAACCAATTTCAGGTTCTGACTTCCTCAGCTGATAGGGCTGAATTTTTTATTCCTAAGTTCTCATCCAATTCACACTCTAGTCTGATCTGGTCTACCCACACTGGACTTTCCACCTAGAACTCTACTGAGTGAGATGCAAATAAACCCAACGATGGTATTAGACATCATCTCTGAATTAGTCTCCCATAAGACTAGTGGTGAGACGGGATACCGGCCATTGTCCGGGAAAATTGTGCTCCTGAATTGGCTCCTTTCCTCTCTAAACTTTACAATTACTGCCTCATTGAATCTTGCTTTCCAAACTGTTGGAAGTCCCCATCTTTTATCCGTGTCTTTAAAAACTCTGGTGACCCTTCTGACCCGTCTAACTACCATTCTATCAGTCTCCTACCACTCTTCGTTAAAGTCTAAACGCCGAAGTGGTTAAGCACATAATCCGCTCTCAGACAAACGATATGGTTTCCGCTCGCTGGCGTGCTCACGGCCTAACCGAATTTGTATACCAATCACTCAACAATAATGGAGAAGGTAAAGATCGCTAAAGCATTTGATAGAGTTTGGCATGCAGGCTTTCTTCGTAAGCTTCAGGGATACGATATTAAAGGACCATCATTTGAGTTTATACAATCATCCCTGTCAAATTGTGAAATGAAGTTAGTTTTAAACTGGTCCTCCTCCAGGTCCTTTATCACGAACACTGGTGTCCCTCAAGGCAATATCTTGTGCCCTACACGGGTTCTGATCTTCATCAATGACCTTCCCGATGTCATCAGTTCACAAGTTAGCATCTACGCGAAGATACCGCTATTTACTCATGCCTCAATAGTAAATCTAGTATCGTTGACAAAACTAACCTGTCTACTGATCTCGAAAAGGACCTCAAATCTGAGCTTGACTTGGGCAGGAAATGGCTTGTAAACTGTAATGTCTCCAAAGCGAAACTGCTCTCTTTTACCCACCTCAGAGAACCCTTCCTTCTTTCATCAGAATGACTGATTCTTAACTCCTTGAGAGCCCCTCGTTATGCCTGTTTGGTCTCACACTGACATGATGTGGAATAAATACATTGAGTCAATAGTTTTATCTACCACAAGGAAATTTGGTTCTCTTTGTCGTGACAAAATGTTTTTTTCTCGACTAAGTACATCCTTCAAACCTATAAATCAACCATCCCTCCTTGCATGGAATATTGCTGTCATATCTGGTCTGCCGCTTCTGCTGTACGTCTCAAGGTCCTTGACAAAATCCAGAGACGGATATGCAATTACTATCCAACAGACCTGCTGTGGCCTCCATCTGTCTCTTTCGCAAATATTTTCACGGCAACTGTTCCGACGAGCTACTTTCGCTGGTTCACGGACTACGTGAATTTAAACGAGCTACCAGGCTGGCATCTCGGTCGCACCCTTTCAAAACGGTTAAATGTAACCGTCTCTTCTCAAACAGCTTCTTCTCCCGCACCTCCCATCTATAGAACTACCTTCACCTTAGTTGCTTCCCCGACGACTATAATCTTCAAATATTCAAGTGTAATGCCAAACGACATCTGACACCCTGAACTTGTTCCCCGTCATTCTCTGTATCCTTTTCTCAAACACGACTCTTTACTCTTGTTCTCAACCCTCGGCAGTACCTGTGGTACTCCCACCTTGCAATAAGACCAGAAAACAGTAGTATTAAAAAGTGCTAAATACATGTCCGAGGACTCATATTTTCTATGTAATTATTCGGACATTACAGCCGGTAAAATTTGTTAATACTGTTTATCATCAAGACATCGTTTAATGAAATATTTATGTCGACATGAATAACGTATTGCAATAAAGAGTCTAAAATAATTGTCGGACTTCTTCCATTTCATTATATATATATATATATATATATATATATATATATATATATATATATATATATATATATATAATATCTGCAGGTTTTTTCAACAAGAAAAGTTAATTATAATAATATTTCCTGAAAAAGGGAAACTTTTGAGTGGAAGAACTGATATTATGACTCGTTGCATAAAAACTAAATAGTTCTTTTTGAGTTTGTAAAAAATAGGATGAAAAGAAAGTCTGTACATTTCATTTAACTCCACCGATATATTTCCAGTAACCTTGATTTTCTCTTCCATTTCCTCGAACATCTTCTATCATACTTCACGTCATGCGTTTATTTAATCATTTTTAAATAATAAAGAATTTATTAATTTAAAAAAAAAATAAAGTGTTAGGAAATCAACTGACTGTAATCGGCTGAAAATACTGAAAGTTTGAAAGCAAGGAAGCGGAATCGGCTGAAGATACCGAAATAGTTGAAACAAAGGAAGCAAAAACGGCTGAAGATACCAAAAGATTGAAACAAAGGAAGCGGAAATGACTGAAGATACCGAAAATTTGAAACCAAGGAACCGGAATCGGCTGAACATCCCAGAAGTTTGAAACAAATGAAGCGGAATCGCCTGAAGATACGGAAGTGTTGAAACCAAGGTAGCGGAATCGCCTGAAGATGCCAAACGTTTGAAAACAAGGAAGCAGAATCGCCTGAAGATACCAAATGGTTGGAACAAAGGAAGCGGAATTGGATAAAGATACAAAAAGGATATCATACCCTATAAATAGAGATGAATAGAGATATAGATGAAAGGGCTCCATGTAAAATGGCAGAGCATCAATAGATTCCTTATATAAATTAGTTTCTCTTCTATCACTATTAGTTTATTGTGTGTTGTAGAGAGAATGAGTGAGTATATATATATATATATATATATATATATATATATATATATATATATATATATAGAGAGAGAGAGAGAGAGAGAGAGAGAGAGAGAGAGAGATGGAGGGAGATTAAAATAGACTTATCTACTCATACTACAGGGTCAATTTTTCATGTGACGAATAATTCTTGCTATGTCAGGTTGCGCTAATATTTGTAGATATCTTATCTCCCGTCCGTTGTCTCTACGACATTTAAAGGTAAGGCTCCAAACGTTGTAGCCCCGTTTAAACCAATTTTCTTGACGCTGTTAAAGAATGAATTTTAAACCTAGTCTTCTCCCAATTTATGATGGAAATCTGACTGTGACTCTATATTAGATTCGCTTAAACTTAGCTGAGATAATCTCCGTTTTTTTTGTTTGTTTGTTTTTTTTTCTAGAGAAAATCGGCTTTTAGCTGATGCTGCGCAAATAGATGTGCATACTAGGCAGACTAAAAAGAAGCCAACGACCGGACTCCAATTTTATGATGTAAATAATTCTAAGTGGTTATTTGTCGACAGGAATATTAACCATTTTTTGTCAGGCACATTGGCAGCAAATCAAACGTATTTGACAATCTAGCAAAAAGCTCCATAAAAGGCCAACAAGGAAACAAGCGTGTTGGACGAATACGTCACAGATCCACGCATACAGTGGATTTTATCTGATCACGTCAAGAGATAATTTATATTCTGCGTTCGTTTTCTTTTATTATTTTCTGTGTCCTTTTCTATGTATTTATTTTTTTTTTGTCACTCGGTTTCTTTAAGCTTTTTCTGAAGGATGTTCTAAAATTACGGTGTTTATGCAACCTGGCTTTCATGTGTTCGATATGTTTTTGTGGACTCAACCGTTTCTTTCTATGAAATATGCTTTTTTTTTCTGTTTTAGGGTCGGAAGGAGCGACGGACACATTGGAAGCGGCCATAATGGAGAGAGTCAAATATGTAATAAGCGATTTTTTTCCAAGTTCAAGTTTCATACACGTTTTTACCTTCCACCTGATTGCTAGAAAGTTCTGCCAGTAAGCTGTGCAAAAAGGAAAAATATATATAAATTAATCTGAAGGTTTTAATGTTTACGCATAAATCATAAGTGTCCATCAGACAAGCAAACATTAGCGGTTTTTGTAATATGTTGGAGAAGATGAGATTTCACCCAAGCTAATAAATAGACATGAGACATAACAGTAGCTATTATATGTGTGTCCTTATACACAGTTTATACATACATATACATCTGGGAGAAAATGATATATGCATTTTCACATACCAGAAGAATGTTAGGAAAATTAATGAGAAAGTATGGAAAACTTTTCGCGTGACGAGTTTCGACGTTTAGGACTTTACGTGAGTAAAGTGACCCTTATGTTGATGTAACTACTTAAGCACACGAAAAGCAGGAGATGCTGAAATAAAAAAATAAAATAGACGGTGAGATGTATCATATGTCGCCATTTTATATTTTTAAATTCGCGCATGCGCATATTTATTGTTTTTGTTATTTTTTTTTTATTTTGCCGATTTCATAGTATAGTAGGGTCACTTGGGAAATGTCAGTGAGAGAGAGAGAGAGAGAAAAAAAAAACATTCCAGAAGGCCGCCAGGAAGAGATGAAAGATATTCCGAAATCTCACCCTGTGAATTTAAAATTTAAAAGTTAAGCGGACTTTCTACTTGGCGGCCATGTGTAATTGCATAAACGTAAGCATCGCTTTAGTTCGATAAAGTTTAAAAGCAAATTGATTTGCACAAAATTCTTTCTTTCTCCCTTTGTCATTAATTCTCCATACTTACACCACATGAAAATTTCTGCATAGATGCATAAATGTATAGGACATTATTTTAAGAAAAAAATATTTATATCAGTGCCACATGAAACGTGATATTTGACTAATACGCGGCCTAGTTTCGCCGGGAAGCATACCTTATATAATATGTTTCAGTAAATTTTAGTAGTGACCTTTCCTCCTCGCCAGTCCCCGTGATCTTCATGCGTATTAAATTTCTCAATCCAAAGGGAGACAAACTTTCTAAGGAACCGATCACTTCATCACTTTTACCATTTATGAATCTAAATGTCCACGTGAAACGTTTAGTCGCGGAATAGAGTAACATATGAATATTGTTTTACTTAGACACACACAAACATACACACACTCACGCACACGCACTAACGCGCATGCGCACACACACACACATAAACACACTCACGCACAGGCACTCACGCGCGCACACACACACACGCACAAACACAAACACACACACACATATATATGTGTGTGTGTGTGTCGTATTAATGTTTTTGCTATAGTATTCTTTCACACTCAGTATCCCTTGTGTCTTATTAGATTTATTGCCTTACTTGGGGTGAAACTATTAAGAATAAAAATATAAAAAATAATAGCTCCTAGAGGAAGAAGAATGAGAATATTGAATAGAAGAAGATGATAGAAGAGTTTTTACCTCAATATACGGTTGTTATATATATATATATATATATATATATATATATATATATGTATATATATATATATATATATATATGAAATGGATTAAGTGCTAGTTATTTCAGTATATTTATTGCTATACGTTTTATGTATATATATATATATATATATATATATATATATATATATATATATATATATATATATATGGACACAAATATTTAAGTAAATGCTCTGTTTATAATAAACAGTATTAACAACATTTACTGAACTGAATGCCCTAGAAATTTAATACAAAATATGTCTACTCGAATTGAACATCTATTTAGCACTTTTTAATACTACTGTTTCTCAGTCTGATTCACTTTGAACTTTCATCTATCTATCTATCTATCTATCTATCTATCTATCTATCTATCTATCTATGTATCTATGTATATCTATCTATCTATATCTATCTATCTATCTATCTATATATATATATATATATATATATATATATATATATATATATATATATATATGTAAAAATATTGTAGAAAATAGGAAAGAAACTGGTTTGGTAAATAATCCAAAGTTCCTTAGTATTTATGTTATTATTTTTTAAAAATAGTGCTCGATACGAAAGTAGAGCATAAATATAATTATTTATTTAAAAATATGATTCCAACTCGCTACATAAGAGGTCTCATGTTTCAAAACAGGAGCCGAAAACTTCAAAATAATATTTTAATTAACTTGAGTTAAAGTAGGCTCTGTTCCATCTTCAAGCGAAATTTTTTGGGGAATGACTTATTTCTGAAATTTACGAGTTTTAATAGTATGGTCAGAATTGAAATCAAAAATTTCCATGGTAACATCAAGGGCGGATTGTTTAGAATCGGCAGGGGAGGAGTGTTAATAATTTGTATCAGTATAGAGTTATTTTCATAGATGCCGGGTCAGGGTAAGGTGGGGGTGGCTAAATTTACGACGGGGGAAGTTTTCGCATAGTCTGGCTTGAGCGTCTACGGAGATTTATTTATTTATTTTTATTTTATCCTTTTATTTTATCTCTTTATGAAAGGGATTTGTGTATATAAAAAAGCCGTAACGTTTGTTATTTGACGACTTCATAAAGGGTTATCAGTTTTTGTAGGGTATATCTGGAGAGAGAAAGAGAGAGAGAGTTGTTTCAGTGAAACTGAAAACTCGTTAGTGTGAACGCTCAGAGTAAAAATCGACATATACAGATCAGTCGTTTGCTCAAAACTTCTCTATGGTGCTGAGATCTGAACCCTGTACCGCAAGTCCATAATTCAACTTGAAACCTTTCTCATGTGCTGTCTTCGTGCCATATGTCCCATAAAATTGGATGGGAGGCTCAAGAACACTGCAATACTAAAGAAATGTAACAGCATCACAAACATTGAAACCATTCTACCAAAGATGCATCTTAGGAGGGCTGGTCATGTTGTGAGAATAGAATGAGCATTGGCTTCCAAGATGCTTTATGGACAACTATCAAATTCCAGGCGTTCAGTTGGACGTCCACTCTTACGCTACAAATTGAAAGAAAACTTAAAACGCCTCACTTGGGATCTAGGATGAGCTAATGTCACAATAAAAATTCCATGGAACGGACCTCTTCCGGACTGGTCCGGATTTTTTACAGTTAGAACATACAAGAAGGTGTCATGTATTTGATGAATTGCGAGATGATCTTCATGGATAGATCGTATATACGAGTCCAACTTGTGGTCTGTGATGAGCTTACTTCTCAATAGGCATTTAAAGCAATTCTCTTAAGAGAACTTTTTCATTGTGATAGACGGAAATTACGGGGTTGCTGCACGATGGTCGATTTTTATATTCTTGTTCCTTGATGTATTGAATATTACCGGCCAGATTTCCCGCCCTGGGTTGTTAAAGCAAGGTCAGAGGAGAGATCATCTTCCATCGGTCAACTATGTTTTTGGAGGTTCCGCTGTATGCCGTCATACCATTGGCATAGATATTCACAGTAGTCTCCTAAGCAGGTCATTAATACGAAACAGGAAAAGGAAAAGGGTTCGGCCGAAAAACAAACGTTGGCGAATGCTTACATTGATCACGTTCGGTTTGTCTGTTTAAACACATATCAACACCTTATGGATCATTTAATAGGTAAATTTTATTCTCCTGTGAGGTTTGGTATTTTTTTCCCAAAGGGTAGTGATGGTATATTTTTCTAATTTATTTTTATATTTTCATGTATTGACTAAAGTTGTCAATACACCATTAATTAGGTGTTCATTAATTGCAGAGAGTCTAATAGGTGCTTTCAACCCAGGTCAGGGTAGATCACGGAACAACAACAATTATGATGTGGTTCTGGGCTGCTCAAATCCTAACGATCAGCGGCCTTGCTGCCAGATATAGTTTATCATCATACCCAGGACGTGCATTGCTCAGTTAGGCCTCGGAGGTATAGCAATTAGCAAGTACTTTCATGAACCTATCCGTTAGGGAAGACTTGATAATTGAGAAAAAAATATCCAGTCATATTCTAGCTAGAGAGCTTGTGATGTCCCCCCACCCTCTGTGATACAACTTCCGAAAGGCCTTCGGGAATATATTGAAATATGAAAGATGGACTGATAAGCAAAAATGTTGAACTCTTTCAGAAAGGATAATTGAAAGGCATGAAATTGAAATTGAGAATTAACACATCATCATCATCATCATCATCATCATCATCATCATCAGTCCTAGTCCCACTCTCATGTGTTGTCTTAGGGTCACATCAGACTTGAGTAAGCGACCAGCTCACTTTTAATGCCTCGGTTGTGTGTGATCGACCATCCAGTCTAATGAGTTACATTGTCAGGGCATTTTTACCCTCTCGGTGTCTTTTGAAACAGGCGGTAACTTGTAGAAGTGCAGTGGAAATGTTATTGTCTACTATAACGTAACTATACCATTTTATCGTGCTATTCAAACTTGTTATGTCTTTTACGATAACGTCTATTTTATTTTCTGATTGTGTTTCGCAATGCATCATTTGAAGTACAGCCGATGTAGGTCGTGCTAACGATGGTCATTGTGCATCACATTTCTAATGCTTGGATGCTTTGCTGTTATTGTCCAAAATTTGATGGTCTACAGAAAGAAATTCAACCAAGTCATGACACGTAGCATAAATGACAACTTATAAAGTATCGGTATATTTTAATATCTACTCGAATATATGACTGGAACATGTGAATACTTCAAAATGGCAAAGAAAAAAAATAGAAAATCTGTATATGTAACATGATAAGTCATAGAAAATAATGTCGAAATATCTAAAATGATCTCAAGATCACTATCAATTCTGTTTTAAAATAATTTGAATAAATATAACAGCGTTTCCGTTAACAATGTCGATTTAACTGTTTTTAAACTACAATTCACCGTGACTTACTCACGTACATTCATATCTGCTCGATGCATTTCCAAATGTAAACGAATGAGTTCACACATTATGAAAGGGACAAAGTCCGACAATTATTTTAAAGCATTTTAATGTTTATACATTCTTTTTATAATTATATTATAATTTATCATAAAATAAAATTGTCGGACTTTGTCAATTTCATAATGTGTGACGCCAATAGTTTACATTTGGATACGCCATATTAACAATATTTACCGGCCTGAATTGTTATATTAAAATATATATGATACTCTATTTCCCATAATTCTGGTACACGTATTTCTAATTTTGCGACCTTCTTCAAGCAAAGAGTAGATATTTCGACATATTATAAAATGCCTTTTTTGCGTGGTATTGATTTAAAACATGTAAAATAGATTAAAATATATATTTTAAAAAAAAAAATAAAAAATCCACATTTCAACCAAAAAATTGCGGTTTATCTTATTTCTAATACACACACACACACACGCACACACACACATACACACACACACACATATATATATATATATATATATATATATATATATATATATAGAAAGAAAGAACAGTAAGCTATGTAATACGGTGTTCTTATTGATATTTTTATATTTTTTACAAAATAGTGCTTAATGTAAATTTACAGACCATTAATATTATAAATTAACTGATTTAAAATATGTTTTTCTCTACACAATAATAACCATGTTTCCAAAAATGGAAGCTAAAAACATTAAATTTATTTTTGTAATTAAATTAAAAAAAAATTAATTCCATTTCTTCCTCAAGCGAATCTTGGATATATATACTATAGTAAAAAATACCAATAAAACATCTTCATATTAAAAAAAATGACCAGCAGCACAGTTCTATAAAAAATACCAGCAATACTTTTTTATAAAAAAAATGTAATGCTTCCAAGAAAATCCGATAAGGAGTTGATATGTCACTAAACAAACCAACCGAGTGTGACAGGGGGCGATTAAAGGCCTTTAGCCATGCACTTGCCAAATCCGCTGCAGCATTTCTTGGGTAACAGACTGCAGCGCGGCAGTGATTCTCTTGTTGAGTTCTTCTAGAGTCTTCTTCATGAAGCTTATCTTGCATATCGACACAGAAAAGCTTGTACTGTTGGCTGCCCTCCGTCAGTAAAGTCGGAACGAGCAGCAGTTTTTCGGGTGACATTAAACTATTGTAGGATGAATCTGATTTTCCAGACAGGCTCTTCTTAAGGACCACTTGGAACTCCGCAGAAATGTTTCCAGAACCCGCTCGATATGCTTTTCCGATATTTATACTAATCCAAATTCTTTTTCACTGCACAGACAGCCTTCCGCTTTGAATCTTTTGTGCTATGTCTAAATCTGCATTGCTGTTGGCGCATTTTTAGCACTTCTCTTACAAATGCACGGAACACAGTATTGTTCGACTGAGTTCGTGATTACTCTAACACACTATACGCCTATCCTTTACAAGTGAATGGCCTTTATATACTTTTAAAAAAAGTAAACATCGAATATAGACTTATAGCAATATATGCTGTTAAAATTTAACATCACTTGAACGAGAAGGGGTCAAGTTATAAGATTACGAAATGACATCAATTTATTACGAAACACGGTTTATTTAAAGCGGAATATACTTTATACTAAAAGTAATATTTTAAGAGCGAAACCAATTTAGATTTGATATCTTCTCATCTTGACGCAAGTCAAGAGACGTGTACTAAACTAGTTCACATATAATTCTCTTCTCTCTCGTTTCTAAGATATATGTTGTATGTTCTTAAGGGGTTGGTTTGCTAATCTTTTTTTATCAATTTCCAAAACTAACATTAGTAAGAAAATAAGACGCCTTATAAGTAATCGAATCTGACGTTGCAGATAAAAAAAAATGTAATTGCCCGATTAAATCTAATCGATAATTATTGAACATTCTTCAAGAATAACTTTTGGTCGATTGATTTGCGTCATATATTTGGAATACTGCCAGAAACTATATGTCAAATAATTCAGATAACGTTTTACAATTCGATAATCTCTTTCGAAATATTCAGTTAAACACACACACACACACACACACACACACATATATATATATATATATATATATATATATATATATATATATATATATGTGTGTGTGTGTGTGTACGCGTTTATTCCACTGTTTTGTAAAGGAAACACAATTGTTAAGCTTTGTCATTCACTTGTCATTGACCTGATATAGAAATATTTTTATAGCATATTCTATCATTATCAAGGATAATGTTATTTTTTTCTTTAAACTGAATTTATTGATCGATTTATGTATATATCTAGAGTTATTTGAATGTTTTATATTCCAAACACGGTCAGAACATTTGAACGTGACATAGTTGATATTATTGAATGTTTAATTACTTATAAAGCTTCCATGATTTTAAGCCTTTTTTTTTTCATATGAATGATGTTATTATTTTTGTATATTTAACGAGTATGCTGAAACTTGTATTACAGATTGATGGCAAATACACAATTCCATACTTTGGTATAACATAACCGAAAGTCTGAGGACTGATTTTCTTCTGGTAGTTTTCTAGATTTGGTAGGTCTCTGACATTTTAAAATTTTGTTCGAATTGGTTCTTTGATTTTTTTCTCCTTCTTCCCTGAATTAACTATTCCATCTGACCTTCTCTTTTGAATTCTTTTTTTTTTCTTTTTCTAATTGGTGTTCTTCGTGATATTTGAGTGCTTAAATTTTAGGTAAATTTCATGTTTGAAGCGTTCATCATTTTGATTACAATTAAACTGAATATTTAACGGTCATCGTGTTTTTGTTTCGTTCTTTTTTCTTTCTTTTTTTGTCCCTCAGGATAAGTTTCAAACTCACCCTCTTAATATACTAGAATGTCAGTTAACATATTATGGTCGAAATGTTCTGTGGGCCACATATCGACTTTCCAAATAACTCATCTGAATATCCATTATTGATACAAACTAACCTTAATTCTACAAAATACCGATTTTTTGTAGATGGAGATTTTTAATTCTTGTTTAAAGTGGGCATTTAATTGTTTTTTTTTTCTATTTTGTTTATTCTCTCTCTCTCTCTCTCTCTCTCTCTCTCTCTTCTTCCTTCCCTCTTTCTGTGTCTCTTCCCTTTTGGATATTTTTTCCTTTTCTAACTGAATGCTTGAGCTTTTAAATTTGAGTTAAATTTCACGTTCGAATTGTTCAGGCTTTTGATTACAATTATTCTTAATTTTTAACGTCCATCGCATTTTTTTAATTCCTTTTTATCTGGTTGCTACGGGCCACTTGCTCATGATACTAGGGACAGACCCACATACTACCTGTTTCATCCTCTTCCTCTTAATAGAAACATGCCTTGGCCTAAATATTCAGTGGGCCGAGGATCAACTCTCTAAATAAGTTATCTGAGTGCCCATTCTTTGATGTAACTTAACTAGAGGAATACTCAGGACTAATTATCCCCTTGTAAAGTTCTTTCAGATGTAGGGCTGTACCATTTTAACTAGAGGTCTACTCAAGGCTAATATTCCCCTTGTAAATTTCTTTCAGAAGGAGGGCTCTGCCATTTTAACTCGTTATTGAATTTCTAATGGACATTTAGTCTTTAACTAAATTAAAAATTAGTAACTCTTCTTTTTTTTTCTTTTTTTAATAGGAATAGATATGCTATTCTATCGCGCGGGCAATACTGCTCCTCTTCTCTTGAATAGTAATAGATACTCATCCCTTGTTTCCTGTTTAGGAAAGTGCGTTTCATACCTTGATATTGGTGATGTCAGTGATTTTTTTGTGATATATGTGGATAGTAGCAATGTTTTTTTTATTATTATTATTATTCTGAGGATACCACGTTGACGGTTTTCTAGTTACTTCACCGGACTGATAGTTAGGAAACCGAACACTTGGGTAGCGTCTTCAGAGGCTGCTCTGATCAACAGTCGCATAATATCGGGGTGCGTGCAGTGCAATATCACGCATGGAAGGGTGTCCCTTCAATCATCTCCTTTGTAGCACCGCTAGGCCACACTATGTTCTCGTCTGCGCCAGTCCCCTTCCCGGGCTTGTTACATTAGACGACTGAGTGCTACTACTACCCTGGAACACCATGAATCTAAATTGTTGCGACGAAGTATTCACGCCATTTAAATCATGAACCTCTATATTTGTTTTTTGTATGAATGATTCATGAATTTATAAATTATATTTTTACCTTTTAATTGAAATGAAAATAACTGATCCAACGTGCAACTCTCTGATAATAAGTGTGACATTACTGCAATTAGTGAACAATATAGTTCATGCCATATTCACGGAAAATCTACCAGTAAAAAAGAATTATCTTATTACTATATTTGTACAAAAACGCAGAACCTTAAAATTTAAATTCAAACTCAGCGTTTCGACCGCACATTCCAAAACAATAGCACATTTCTCATAGCATTTTTTCGGAATACATCTATATTTTCGTTGTCCTCTTATTACTGAGATGTAAAAACAAGAACAAAAGTCCAATTCCATTCCTGATGATGTCTGTAGGAACAGACGAAAGCTTGTAAAATTAAAAAGACCTTATGCAACTGGAATTTATAAACGGGGATCATATCATTCAAATACAGGTTCGGGGTTGATGTATCTTATTTACATTGTTTGCGACGAAGTATTCTCGCCATTTAAATCATTAACCTCTATATTTGTTTTTTGTATGAATGATTCATGAATTTATAAATTATATTTGCATCTTTTAATTGAAATATATATATATATATATATATATATATATGATTTTTTATTCTTTTATTTTCTTGTTTATATATATATATATATATATATACATATATATATATATATATATATATATATATATATTGTAAATCAAGAAAATAAAAGAATAAAAAATCATTTGACATATTTCTTCATTAATTTCAAAAAAGTTTATCTGAAATTGCTTGTGTTTATTCAGGAATTTTTTTTCCGTGTACACCTGTAAACAAAAGGTCTGGTGGTGTTAAGTCTGGTGATCTAGATCTGTTGCTCCGCGTCGTTCGATCCACCTATGCTTGTAATTAAGTTGAAACCATGCCCAAACACGTGACCCACATTTGGGCGGCACGCCAGCCTGTTGAATGTAAATACCATTTACATTTTCTTAATCTTGACCCGAATTCATTTTGCACCCCAAAAAGGCACTCCTTTTGACGCACACCTTATTTAAAAGTAAGAATGAGTTTTCACTATTACTAAAATTGTAAATATTAACACCTACTTAGTAAGTACAAAATTCTAACACCTTAATCGCACAGATTTTCTTTAAGTATAAAATTTTGAAATACTGAACTGATATCTTTTGCCATTGCAACTTGTAAGACATTTTCTCTTATTTTTACTAAGCTAATAGCTAAGCACAGTATTAAAAATAAGGGAATATTTCGTTAGAAACAATGAAAATTAAGTGAATGCTGAATAGTCCTCTCGCGGATGAAGAATGGGACTGAAGCAACAAATATGTAGGTCTACAGAATGATGCTGAGAATACTAAACATGCGAGCAATGACGACGATTTAGAGAAAATTCAAACAAAAAAAATATGATAAGAATTTACACTGGAAGGCACAGTGAAGTAATGGAAAGCGGCTCGGATTGAGAGCCAAGTTCAAAATTTAGTCGAATGAATTACATGCTAATACTCTTGAGAAAGGTATGAATGTCTTTCTTCCCGCTTCCATGTGTAAATAGCAGGGCAAACTGGGTTCTATAGCCTTGGGTGGCAACTGGTCTAGAAGGACAAATCTGAATTCAAAACCCGATATTCTAGGTCGTGGGTTGTGCAGTATGCTAACTGTTACGCGGTCTCCCCTTTTTCATATAAGTATATATATATATATATATATATATATATATATATATATATATATATATATATATATATATTGCAGAAAGAGATAAGTGTAATCAGAAGGACACTAGATGGCGATTGACATTGCATTTAAATTTTTGCAGATTAAAGTTCGCTGAAAAGCATGGAACCGGAAATTGAGTTCCACAAGCGAGAAGTGCGAGATAAAAACCTGTCAGCATAGATGTCACGGCTACATCTAGCTTGATCGACTGTAAATCGATGAGATATGACCGCCAGTCTTGTATTTCACTTATGGGATAGCAGTATAATATTTTTTTATACAAATTTATATGTATCAAAAACAGTTTTGACAGAAAATATATATGACAAATCCTAAAAATAAAGTGTCTCTGAGGTGGATTTTTTATTTGGTATCACCGCAAAAAAGGCAGTACAGACACTAGCCGCCATCGGGTTACAGGGTGTGGAGGTCATAGGAACAGAACATTAATAATGAGCAAGGTATGAATCCTTTTCTTTTCCCCCCAGCTACGGGTAAACAGTAAGACAGACCGGGTTCTATAGGCTTGGTTGGCAACTGGTCTAGAAGAAGAACAACACTGAATTGAAAAGCTCATCATCCAGGTTGGGAGTTCTGCAGTAGGCTAACAACCTACTCATTTAAAAGAAACAGGTCAGTTACCGAAACCGTAAAGATATCTCGCGACCCTATGCTCCCACGGGATGTAAAGGCATTATATATATATATATATATATATATATATATATATATATATATATATATATATATATATATATGTGTGTGTGTGTTTGTGTGTGTGTGTGTGTGTAGAAAAATAGGAAATAACAACGTTAGATAAATAATCCAGGGTTCTTTAGTATTTTTGTTTTTATTTTTTTTTAAAACAGTGTTCCATACAAAAATAGAGCTTAGATTATAATTATTTTTTATAATTGAACAAAATTATCCAGGCACTAAACAACATACTATGGTGTCAAAATCTATCGTTCTCTGTGAAAGAACAGACGATGCGCGTACAAGAAAGACATCATTCGCTTTGAAATAGACACCCCACCCTACCTCAGATTGACCTCTCCCTGAAGGTGACTGATATGTGAATAAAAATTAACTCTTAGGCCCCTTATCAAAAATGGTCGCCCCATCCGTTCCCATAGTAACGAATGAACATGCGTATAACGATACGTAAATTTCAAAATTGGTTATTCCTAAATTTTCGCTTGAGGATGAAACAGGACTTGTTACTTTAATTCAATTTAATTTTAATAAATATATTGATGTTTTTTTCAAACAAGAGAACTCTTATGTAGCGAAGGAAATATATTTTTTTTTAAATATTTAAAAAGAAATATTTTTGAAAAAATAATTATAATATATATATATATATATATATATATATATATATATATATATATATATATATATATATATATAAAACCTACATCAGGAAGACACATTTGAAGTGTCTAATGCATATAACTAAGAATGAATACTTAAATAATTTAGCAGGCATATTGAAGATGTGTTGTATAGTAGTACTTTATTCTTTATGACGATAAAAAACATCCGGGAGAATAGAGGTTTTGAGGAGCTTATAGCCACCTCTTAATTGCTGTTGTTCACAGGTTCCCTTTGTCCCAGGGTGTTAACGTCTGTTATAATCCGAGCTATTAGCAAAGACTGTAGCCGATCAAACGAAACACTTTGAAATTACAAAATAGCATTTATACTAAAAATACCAGTAATATACTTTATATAAAAAAATTACCAGCAATACATATTTGTAGTGAAAATACCAACAATATATATGTATAGTAAATTTACCAACAATATATTTCCTGTATTTTTTATCGGTATCTCCTCAAGAAAGGCAGTAAATCCAGTAATACACAAGGGGTTACAGGGTGTGGAAGAATTAGGGACAGAAACATTAATAACGAGTAGGAAGAAAAAAAGAGTCATCAGGATGACAGTAGATATCGATTGATATTGCATTTAAATGTATGTTTTAAACGTTGGCTGGAAATCAAGAAGCCGGACGGGAATGGTGCGTGAGAAGAGACTGTTACCATAGAAATAAGGGATATATCTAGCCAGCTTATCTAAGTAAATCTTATCTAAAGACAATAAACAACAATGTACTATCCTTATTTTTGACTGTGTTGCCAATGTTCAATGCATTTAGAACAATATCCTAATACCTAACAGGCATCAAAGAGTCATTTCAAATCATCCCCTATTACCCGAAAAAAACGGGCATGTCTCACCCACCTCTAGCCAAATTCTTATGTCGGGAACCGCCTTTCCCTCCTAATACTGACTATAAGCTGATGCTTAAAGAACATGATCAGCCGGGAAGAGTTAAACTTCTAACCTCCATAGAAACCATTCCGACGTGACCTCTATATCACGTTTCTCAATAGGCCTAACATTGTGACCAGAATGAGTTTTATATTCCTGCCTATCCTTTTATCAGGAATATCTAAGTATATAACAGTGGCTCCAGACCAAATCTGGCAGCAATATTCAAAGCAAGGACGAATGGTAGACTTATAAATATGTAAGATAGACTCTGCCGAGAAAAATGGCCTTGCATGACACAGAGAACCAATTTTCTTAGCAGCAGAATTTGATTCAACATAATATTTTCACTTCAGGTTATCGGAAAACGTTAGTGTTGAACAATTTAAGCCTTTCTTCAATTTCTTTTCATTGAGGTGGTATAAAAGAGTAGTATCTATTCTTCAAAACTATTATGGCAATATTAACATTAGCTATTTCATTATAAGGAAACATTTGCCATTCATTGTCTAATCAATACGTGCTGCTGTCGGTTGAAATTAAAAAAAAATATTTCTTTCTTTTCAGGAAACAATATATTTCTCAACTCCA
Source organism: Acanthosepion lycidas (assembly GCA_963932145.1). Taxonomy (NCBI): domain Eukaryota; kingdom Metazoa; phylum Mollusca; class Cephalopoda; order Sepiida; family Sepiidae; genus Acanthosepion; species Acanthosepion lycidas. The sequence goes on along the minus strand of OZ010601.1, from coordinate 15,839,847 downwards.
GTAGGTGTTACCGTTCTTTTCAATATTGATGTGGATTTCCTATCTAACCTTTTGTTTGGTGTAGTGTGGAAGATCAACACCTTCATTTTGTCATTACTCTCTCTCTTCCAGTTATTTGTGATAATCATTTCGTGCTGATGTTTAAAGTTCTCAAGGGATGTGCTTTCTTTTCTCTGCTACAGTCCTTGTCTTTGATTCTGTGCGTATCATTCCTAGTGTGTAACGCCCGAAGACGAGTACCCTTGAACAATACCCGTCCGCTTCTCTGAATGAAAGTCATTTTTAAATATTGATCTTAAAAAAAAACAGTTGTGTTAAGCTGACAGTTGAGATATTTCTGAACTGGTTTGCTGCCATGCAATCTTGTCACACAAGAACAATTACGACTGATTAGTGAATTCGATCCTCACTGCCTACCCTATGATTTAGGCTTGTACCGCATCCAATCAACGCTTACAACGTTATCTGGGCACTTCGATGTTGGGTAATGGCTAGCAAGCTTGCTCGTCATGACAATTACGTCTGAGTTCAATCCTCACTACGTGCTCCATAATTTAGGCCTTGTTGCACATCGAAAATCATTGTGCGCACTTCGGCGTGGCGTAAAGGCAAGCATGCTTGTCTCGCCATATCATTTACGATTGGATTATGAACTTGATCCTCACTAAGGGCTGCATACATTCGGCCTCATTTCGCTTGTGCCTGGATAAATTTCAAGTACGCTAATTGATGTGAAATTGTTTCGGCTGATGAGACGAGATCGATTTCATGTCGCGAAATAAAATATTACCATGGATTTCTAAAGTATCCGTTTTCATCATTATCATTTGGTCTGTGCTTACATGAAGCTCTCATTGGATTTATATATATATATATATATATATATATATATATATATATATATATATGTATGTGTGTGTGTGTAATATATATATATATATATATATATATATATATATATATATATATATATATATAAATACAATCCCAAAACACTTCATATGAGGAATAAGCTTATTACAACCGAAGAAATATTAAATTCCTCAATCTTATTCAACCCCGGTATTAATTTCTGCTCTGTAATAATAAATACATTGATCTCTTTCTGTGAATCAGTTTTAATATATTATATTACTGGGATACACTTGGATCATATATCAACGTATTTATTACATTTGCTATATATATATATATATATATATATATATATATATATATATATATATATATATATATTCCTTAAGTTATTAGTATTTATATATATATATATATATATATATATATATATATATATATATACATATATATATAACTTATTTATTTATATACATACATACGTACATATATATATATATATATATATATATATATATATATATATATATACATATATATATCATGAAAATGCACTACCTCAATCGACACGAACAAAATAATCAAATTATTTTTCTACTACATAAATTTAAAACAGCTCACCTTATCCTCAAAAATAGCAAACCTAGCGAAATCAATATTTCAACGAACGAACATTATCTATGAATTCAAATGCACTTTAAATAACTGTGTTTCTGACCAAACCGAATTCATCGATAATTGTATCTGTCACGCAACTACATGCCTATCTAGACGCCCGATATTACATCTCTCTGACCACATTTAAACAGATGCACACACTTGAAACATACTATTAGAAAATAAAACCATAGCAACCTCAGCCACATGTAAAACATAAGTAAAAACAATGCAAGCCTTAATAATAAAATAGAAAAAAGGCAGCACTTAACTACGAACATGGCTAAAATATGCTAACTGTATTCGGAAAATAAAAAAAATCTCTATAACTTTAGCAACATACTCACAACTCACACAGCCAATTATTAGGTTGGTGCAAAAATAATGACATAATAACGTCGTTTTTTGAAGTTAAAAAATACGTCAAAAAACGACATTATTACGTCATTATATTTGCACCAACCTAATAAATTGAAAAAAATAAAATCATCCTTGATAATGGCTAAATGTATAACCGAAAACGCTCGGAATTATAGAACATTTGCTCTTAAAATACACTCGATTCGGTAATAGAACATGTACGACATGTTAGGGCCACCTGGCGTGTTCTGATATTTTGAATCCTATCCGACAGTCTGTAAAATGTGTTATTCGTGGTCAGACGTGCGAACGGATCTCGGTCTTCCTCAATCCATTGTTTGTAGTTTCTACACACTGTGTCCAGAAAAGATAACACTTATTCAAACATAAGAAAAATTTCAAAAAATGCTTAATCCTAGTACCTTATATGGCTTCTTTAATAAAACATGTATAAATGATGGAATGCTGCCTATATATATATATATATATATATATATATATATATATATATACACACACATGTATACATATATATATATATATATATATATATATATATATATATATATATACACAGATATATACATACATATATATATATATATGTATATATCTGTGTATATATATATATATATATATATATATATATATATACACACACACATGTATACATATATATATATATATATACACAGATATATACATACATATATATATATATATCTATATATCTGTGTATATATATATATATATATATATATATCTGTGTGTATATATATATATATATATATATACATATATATATACATATATATATATATACACACATACCCACACACACACACACACACACATATATATATATATATATATATATATATATATATATATATATATATATATATATAAACACACTTTAGAATAGCTGTACCACTTACAATTTTATAGCGAAGTGAAAAGAAAATGACTACTAAGCAACGTATATTATACAATACATTTGTTATTGTCATTGTGTTGGTATTCGTATTCAACAACGCCGTTAATGTACAGTAAATTGTCTCGTAGTCTGGTTGCCGATAGAGATCCCTGTGTATTTGAGTATTCAACCCCTAGCTTGCGGGAAAAGAAATGTTTCTTGTATATCTCAAATCGGGCTGATACAAAACTGAACGGAATCGACTAGGTGAGATTTTAGATTCGCAAATTAAGTGAGATTTCTATTGAAAGTAATGAATAAATAGGTGAAATTCATTTTTCTATCTATATATCATCGGCCCAATTATAGTCGTGGAATAGAGAAAACGTAAGGAGACGTTTAATTAGCGTCTTAGTGCTGACAAACGAATCGGAATGGAACACACTGGGAATATAAATGTATCTAATGACGTTTCTTAGCAAATTAAGTGACAATTTCACTGAAAATAAACGCGAACATTATTTATTGGTAAAATATAATGATTATTATGTCTGATTCAAATACTTCCAAATCGAGGAGAGAATATATTTATAGTATAGATAGCTATGCGTATTCCAATTCTCTCCAGGCTCGTAGGAATTCAGAGATTTCCCAACCGATGCTATAGTTACAGTCTCAACTGCTACTTACATATAACTGGAATGGCAGAAAGAGATGGATTTTTATCTTTCACGAGGATTTTAACACATAAGTGAATATAATGAAGTCGGTTGGAAATCGAACTCTACCCTCCGACTTCTCAATCTGGGCCGCGATCTATTACTCCTCAGGTGCCACCCGCATAATTTGAAAATATCCTCCTCTTTCTTCTACACAAAAATTCATCCGTCGTATTATTGTCTGGCGGACCCTTTCAAATACTCCCACACGGTGTCGAATGGTTCCGCAGGCTCCCATGACGCGTTCATGAAGCGTCTCTGGATTATTAATGTCTGCTACATAAACCAATTATTTTAGATGTGCCCACAGATAATAAAAAAAAACCCAAAGGATTGATGTCGATAAAACGTTCATCCCCTACCCAAACATCTTTCTTTCTGGATGTTAGATACTGCACCGCGAACAATGTGATAAATGGTGATGGGGCATTGATGGAACACATGCCTCTTTATATTAGAAGGTGTGCATCCACTAGCGTGTCTGGGATGTATTCGAAATAAAGTCCCTGTAGACTGCTCATGGAAGACTTGCTGGGAGAAAAAAATGGAACCTGCTAGGCAGTTACCTACAATTCCAGCACATATATTAATCGTAAACTGATGCTAGTGTCTAGTCTGTATTGTACCCGGGGTATTCCGACCCGCCCACAAATATTGGTTGCGTAAATTTGTTACTCCATCTCTTACAAATGCTGTCTTATCCGTAAACAAGCCTGAAGAGACAAAGAACGGATGGGTTAATTTGTGCAATAAACCATCGGCAGAGTTCTCCTGTGGTGCGTAATCAGAAGGTGAAAGACCCAGCATACTTTGCAAATGATACGGATACAGGAGCTGCTCTTAAAATACACTCCATTCGGTATTATAACATGTACATGTTACGCCCACCTGGCGGGTTCTGATATTTGAATCCTATCCGACAGTCTGTAAAATGTGTTATTCGTGATCAGACGTGCGAGCGGAACTCGGTCTTCCTCGATCCATTGTTTGTAGTGCCACAGATCTAGTCTCAGCAATGTGCTGATAAACAGCAGCAAAGTTTCGATGCCTCGATTGCCTTCGGTCTGGAAATACAGTCTAATATAGCCGTGAAGCCTCGTGCTCATTAAATAACATTCGCGCGGCGGTATGTAAAAGTCATATCTCCCTGCTCACAAAATTAATGTCCTACCAATTTTAAGCGAAACATTTCTTAGTTAATTCACAACTATATACGTTAAGAGTTGAAGACAGACTAGCCACAACTTTTTGTATTGATTTAAAATTGTATTATTTATTTTATTATAATGTACTGATAATCTTGAAAAAAATATGAAAAAACATAATAATAATATGTTAAGTCAATACAAAAACCTGAGTAATAATAGCCATTCCAAAGCAACAAACGCAGATAGAACAACTAGTGCAGTAGAAGAAATTGTAAGGAATGCCCATTGCAATAGAGATATCAGACATACTCTCTTGTTTACCTAAGCACTATTTCTACTATGAACAATCAAATATTTAAAATAAATTATATCGGGAGTACCAAGAATTCCTTTTAAACTAGGTGATACCAAGATATATTATCATTCAATAATAACGCATTCAGAAATCGGACGCCCCTTTCTAAATATTTGGGATCTTAAAAGAAGTTAATAAAAGGCCTGCGATAAAATAGAATAAACTATAAAATAAATAGAAGTTTTAAATATTTAAATGAACCTTACTTCTTATGTTTACATGAAAAACTAGAAATTATCAAATTTGCTAAAAAAAATCCCTATTATACCAAAGGAGTGAATTAGCTGTAAGTTGCAGACACAGTTTGTCTTATACCTTAAAATATAGTTAAATTTTAAAAATTACGTATTACCATTTCTTATAGCCATAATTTATTCATATATTATTTTCCAGCCTCTACGCGTAATTATATGATTTTGTTTATTAGGCTTTAATATTGCTAATTATTGCCGCCATCTTAGTATTATTAATATCTTATATAGATATTCCGAATTTTAAATTTTATCTACAGGCCACTTTAAGAAGCTTCCTGAATCTATGATTTGCAAAAAAAAAAAATTCTGTTAACTTTCGGTCTGATTAACCGACATCTCCATTCAACGGCCTTTCAAAAATTTGAACATGTCATATTTGTTAACACTAAAGATACATTTGTCGCTGATATATTTTCCTTAGTTGTCAATGATGGTCTGTCTATGTTCCGGTTTATCATGACATGGAAAAATAACTCACCGACATCTAACCTTGCTTTTCTATTTAGCGCAAATTTGACATTTAATTTGTTAATCAAGCTATACTCACGAGTATATTTTCAATTCTGACTTTGCGTTCGCTATTCTTTAACTTTCGGAAAAGAGGTAACATTTAGTTTTTAAATTTTCTTAAAAATCATTTAATCCCTATTTACACACCATCACCTGAAGAAGTACAATCAATGAATTGAAACATAAAAGATTTTGTGCAGTGATTTCAACATGTTTTTATTATAATCATTTATAAGATCACATTTTTTTAAAGTAAATACTACGATCAGTGTAATTTTACTCTTATTTTCTTTCTCTCATTTGTATATATATATATATATATATATATATATATATATATATATAAGGCAAGATGTGTGTGTGTGTGTGTGCGCGCGTGTGTATGTGTTAACGAATGCACGGCCGCAAATTTCGACGGATATGCACCAAAATTTACATGCACATGCTCCAAGTTTGTGCGAAGGCCAAGACCGACGTTGCATTTCCCACCTCCCATCGATAGTGCAAATAATTGATTTTTCATGCTTCTACGGCAGTTTTCATGTAGTTTGTAGCCATTCTCTACTGGCCAGAGTGAGAGCCAATAGCTGGCTGCCACGAATATTCAGGAAGATTCTATTGGCCAGCGTGAGAGGCAACAGCTAACTGACACGAATGCTAACTAGCATGCTAGCATGCAAAAAAATCGACAGCTCCATCCGTCACAAAAAAAGAAAGTGGGAAAAATTAAATCTGCATGGCACTTTACTCCAATTGGCTCATTCACTTGCTTAAACTCAACGTTGATTCTGATTCCGCAGAACTGGGTTGGGTGTGAACAAGTATTTGTTGTTAACATTCCTTTTTCATTCGGTTTTTCCAGTTCCGAGTCCTTTTTTAAAGGTGATCGTTTTGTGTTCATTTTGTTTAGTTCTTTTTTCGTAACAGATTTAATGTTTAGCATAGTGCTTAGAAAACATTCCCAGTGTGAGAAGTAAGGGACGTAGCAACATCAGCACGGCAAAGGGCACTCCTTTAAAGGCAAGGAAGGGTGTTGGGAACGTGCAGAATTTATTAATTATGCTTGAAAGGATTTTGTGTAGGTTGCGTGACATTCTGCATCCACAACAAATAAATAAACGAAATTTAAAATACGATTAAGAACAAGACATAAACTAATAAAACATTTATATACAATTCAAAACAATATACAAGCAGGATAATTGGTATATGTTATGTTGGCAAAAATGTGTATGATGTTTTAAGTTTCAGAATATCTCTCTTTGTAATCGCTCGTTCATTTGCAGTCCGTTTTCGATTTGTGTTGGTATTAGAATTGTCAATATTAAGAGTCTTTTTAGAAGGAGTTCTTAAGGAGTGATCTACCTTTGACTATAATGTTTTTTAGGTCGTTCGCACATAGATGTTTACTTAATAGGTAGTGAATATAATTCACTTTGGATAAGCAATGTTCGAGAATCGATGTTCACAGAGTTGGTTGATTTTAAATTGTGAGTGAGTCAGCGTTGATGTACCTTTGCGCGGGAAAATCGTGATTTCGAGTGACGTGGAGTATGTTGACAATTTCTCTGTGGGTGTTCGTCACTGACTGCTTGGGTCAGTCGACGTTTTCTTTTATAAGTTCTGAAATCAGCTCATGGAGTTTTAGCGCAAGTATCTATATATAAAAATTTGTTGCCTCTGTCTGTCTGTTATTGAACTCATTCTAGGGCTTTGGAGATAGAGCCCATGAACATATAGATTCTGAAACTACATTACATATATATTCTGAAACTACATTACCAGGGTACGTGGATAAATATTTTTCATTTTGATCAAAGGAAGTCCCTGGGTGGCACAACACCACCCACCCTGGAAATTTATTTATGTTTGACTTAAATTAAATTTAAATTTGAACAAGTGAATCACTCCTCACAATCTTGGATAAATATATTTCATTTTTATCAGATGGGTTCCTGGGATGCACAACACCGCCCAGTAAGAATTTCTTCCCTTTGATTTAAATTTTAAGAAGGCAATGACTCCTATCCAAAATATAGAAGGAGAAAACCTGAAGATGGAGGTCACATCGGCAAGATTATTGAGTAATATTTAAATGCATATCAGTTTTCTCCGTAAATTATAAAAATGATTTAAAATAAATCATTATTTTCTTACAAACTAATGCATTACATGCAACATGGCGCGGGCCATTCGGCTCTAGTACGTTTATAAATTGAAAGAATTTGCCGACGGATCGTAGTAAAAATAGAGAACAAATATTTTGAAATTGTTCAAAGCTCTAGAGGGTTAAAGAGGGGGGTATTTTTAAAAATAATTTTTGCTTGCTCTTTGCAGTATTTTATCACTAAGTATTGCGATGAAAAACGACTAAAGATGGCGCTAATCAGGTATTTTAGCAAAAGAAATCCTTCAAGTTAAATTAGTTTTTGAAATGCAAAAAAGTATTTCGCTTATTATATATATAAAATTTCATCTATTCGCTTTAAATTAAAAATAAAATAAAAGCTTGAAGAAAGATTTTTCATTTTCTAAAAATTAATTTCAAACCTTAGCTATCGTGTTTTTTGGGTATTCTCCAATATATATATATATATATATATATATATATATATATATATATATATATATATATATGTGTGTGTGTGTGTGTGTGTGTGTGTGTGTGTGTGTGTATACTTTCGTTCTTTCCAAAAATGCAGCAATTTAAGCGTACTACTAGGATGGCATCATGGTCCCACCCTTTCACCTCCGAAACGATTAAATGTAGCCGTCTTTTCTACTACAACAGTATGTCTTGCAATTCCCGTCTGTAGAACTCCCTTCCTCTTACTTGCTTCCCTGATGGCTATAATCTTCAAATATTCAAATACAAATGTCAATCGACATTATCTCATACCTCAGTCTAGTCCCTGTCCTTCTTTTTATCCTTTCCTCAAACCCGCCTATTTTCTCTTGCTCTCCCTCTGTAAACATTTGCGTACTAGTGGCACTCCCGCCATGCTTGGGGTGGAATGATTACCATATATATATATATATATATATATATATGTGTGTGTGTGTGTGTGTGTGTGTGTGTGTGTGTGAAAATATATAGAAAAAAGGAATAAACTGGTTAGTAAATAATCAAAAGTTCTTTAGTATTTTTGTTATTAAAAGTAGAGCATAAATATAATTATTTATTTCAAAATATGATTCCAACACGCTATATAAGAGGTCACATGTTTCAAAACAAGAGCCGAAAACTTCAATATAATTATTTGAATTAAATTGAATTAAAGTAAGCTCTGTTCCCTCGTCAAGCGAAATTTGTTTTGGAATAACTTTTTTCTGAAATTTACGTGTTTTAATAGCATATTCAAAATTGAAATCAAAATTTCCATGGTAACAGCCAGGGCGAATTGTTTAAACAGGTAGTGGTGTTGGGTGTTAATAATTTGTATGTGCTCTTTCAACAATATAAATAAAAGAAATCAGACTTCTCTATTTAAATATGTTTGGCATCTGCAGGAAATAAATAGGACACCTAAGGTAAAATGGAAAATTATAAACAGGACTAGAACTTGTAAAAATTGGGATGACACATGCCCTTTGTGCCTCCATAAGAAACTGCATATTATTAAGTTTGTAAATAATAAAAATCTCCTAAACAATAGACATGAGTTAACCTTTTTTTTCATAGACACGTAAACCAGGCGAAAACATTTACTGTTTTAAATTTTGACACCCCCACCTTACCCTGACTTGACATATATGAAAGTAACTCTAAACTGATACAAATTATTAACACCCAACACCACTACCTGTCTAAACAATTCGCCCTGGCTGCTACCGTGGAAATCTTGATTTCAATTTTGAATATGCTATTAAAACACGTAAATTTCAGAAATAAGTTATTCCCAAAAAAATTTCGCTTGGAGATGGAACAGAGCTTACTTTAATTCAATTCAAATAATTATATTGAAGTTTTCGGCTCTTGATTTGAAACATGAGACCTCTTATTAGCGTGTTGGAATCATATTTTTAAATAAATAATTATATATATATATATATATATATATATATGAAGGAATGTAGTCTTAAGATGTGATATATTTATGGGATAAAGTGCTCAATATCAGAGATAGAGCATGTGTAAATATAAAAGTTAACATAGAAGTCAACACTTAGAGGCGACAGTCTGCTGCCTGTAAGTGTTGACTTCTATTTTCACTCTTATACATACGTACATATATCAGGTTGGTGCAAAAATAATGACGTAATAATGTCGTTTTTATACGTATTTTTAACGTCAAAAAACGACATTATTACGTCATTATTTTTGCACCAACCTAATGTATATATATATATATATATATATATATATATATATATATATATGCGCGTGCGCGTGCGTTTGTTCTTTCTTAATACTTTGTTTTCTCACTCATCTCTATCTATATCAATAATCATATGTTATTCCATCTGTTCCCATCACCATCTACATCGTTTTTTCTGTATGGCTTAACGTCACATCATATTGAAACAGTGGTTGTCATACGATCACTTTAGTTACGCAATTTCGCGAGAGCAGAATAGCTCGATGGATGACCGCTTTGGGAATATCAAGTGCTGTAAGCTTGGATATGCGAGTGGGTCAATGGATAATTGCTCGGAATTATTAATCAAAGTCCCGAGTTACGAATGCAGCTACGTTCTTTATATTCATTTACGCAGAAATACTTTTGGTAAAAGCAAGAAAACACTTCTTTCCTCCATCTATCGGGTAATTTATAAGACTTGCATCACTATGTCATAGCTATGTCCCAAATCAAAACTTATATCTACTAAATATTTGCTACTTATAAATAACCTACCAAAGACTGATAATCCCTTACGAAACAAATCGCGCAATCAAACTCTGATTAGCTACACAGGTGTTGCGAAATTTGTGCTAGTTTGGATGTATCAGAAGGTGTTATTGTGTGAAGGCTTAAAATGTGCGTGTTCGTTAAACATTTATCAACAACAAATAAAATAAACAAACATTTGAAAGCAATTCAATTGGAAGTTATAGATTTCAACAAATAACATAAATTTATATACGTTTGATATGCAATTGGCAATTTGATGATTGCTTGTTAAATGTGGCAAATGACATAAAATTGTAAGTAGTGACCATGTAGAGATTTGGTGTATGAAAGCTTGTAGTTTAAGTTTGTCTATTAAATTAAAACAGTTTGAATTCTGCAAGGTGAAATGTCACTTGTGAGAGTTCAAACATCACTGTGTATGTGTGTGACAATTGTAAATATTGTTTAAAGTCATAAGAAGTTATGTACCTTTGACTGATATGATATAAATTGATTAAATATACAATTACTATTTTGTAATGATAATGCCACTATTTCTAATGAATTGTAAGTTGAGTTAATTCGCTCGGCAAGACTGTGAGTTTTGAGTTGCTGAGAGAGAATGGTGGTCGCTGAGTCAGTGAGTTGTCGCGCATGGAGTTTGTTGGCATCTTTCAAAGACTCAGTTCCTGTCTGCTTGAATCAAGTCAAACGTTCCTATTTATTGACTTTTTGGATTTGAAACCGGCTCCAGAGAGGTGAACGGGAAAAAGAATTTTTCTCAACTTGCTACATTTTTTGTGTCCTTTTAACCAATGGGAAGTCAAGTTTAGAAAAGTGAAGTGATGACTATTTAAAGTTGATTTGGGGGAAGAGCGCATTTTCCCGCGGGGCTAATTGGCAAATAGAGAGGATTCCATTACAGGTATGTCTCTGTTATTTATTTACATTCTCGAGAATATCAATGTATAGAAACAACCGTAGTTAAAAAGGGAGGGATCAGTTTATATATTGGCTGTAATATAGAATTAATGCCCGACATTTTATCGATATTCATCTTTTTTTAGCATATTCTGAATAAGTATGTATTCACCTATTTCCCCCAGTTGTGGGTTAATTTGTAAGAATGATATCAGTAAACTATTGTTTTCTAAAAAATAATCTTATAATCTCAAATATTTTCTGGCTTTAAATAACCTACAACGGATTGGTAACCCGAAGAAAACGAATGAAGTATTCTTTCGTTTTCCTTCCCTTGTAGCATTTACATCTCGATAAGAGAGGATAACTGATAAAAGCTCAGAATAAACGATGATGGAACGGTTACTACACACTGATCCCTGGTAAAAAAAAATGACCATTGTACATATAAACAAGCAATATATTAATAAATCAACTGTCTTTAAAAGGCGATATATTTTGCACATCGCTTTGCTAATAAGAACAAAACTGATGGCGTTGAATTTATTTAAAACTAGCAGCATGGCCCGGCGTTGCCCGTGCTTGATTAAAAAATGGAACGACTCATACAGCAATCGCTATCACTTGACTTAAAATATTTTTGCCCTTCCTTGCCTTTAAAGGAGTGCCCCTGTCGTCCTGATGTTGCTATATGCCTTACTGCGATTTTTTTCTAAGCTCTATACTAAACATTAAATCTGTTACGAAAAAAGAACTAAACAAAATGAACACAAAACGATCAGCTTTAAAAAAGGACTCGTAACTGGAAAAACCGAATGAAAAAAGAATGTTAACGACAAATACTTTTTCACACCCAACCCAGTTCTGCGGAATCAGAATCAACGTTGAGTTTAAGCAAGCGAATGAGCCAATTGGAGTAAAGTGCCATGCAGATTTAAATTTTTTTCACTTGTGACGAATGTAGCAATCGATTTTTTTTTGCATGCTACCATGCTAGTTAACATTCTTTCAGTCAGCTGTTGACTCTCGCGCTGACCAAGAGAATATTTCTGCCTAGTAGAAAATGGCCGCAGACTACATGAAAACTGACGTAGAAGCATGAAAAAATCGATTATTTCCACTATCGATGTGAGTTGCGAAATGCAAAGTCGGTCTTGGCCTTTGCGCTAACTTGGAGCATGTTTATGTAAATTTTGGTGCAAATCCGTCGAAATTTGCGGCCGTGCATTCTTTACACACACACACACCCATGCTGCCTTTTATAGATAGAGATTTAAGTCACCCAAGAAAACCGTTAATTCGCAAGAATATTTAAGTAGTGAGCACAGGTGTTGCCTGTTGACTTGGCAAGATATTTGCAAAAATGCAATTCTTCTCTTTAGAAAACAAGATATATGAGAACATAAATAGTAAACGAAACGAAGGTAACTCAATTTGCATCAAACTATCGTTAATGAACAGACACATTGCAGATAAAGACTTATTCACTAATGCACACACTTCATAGATATGTATGTGATGCACAAATATCAGTTCTATATAGTTACCTCCAATAATGCACTGACAAAAAGAGTATAGTATGATGAAAAAAGTCCGAAACTTTTCTCGTCAAAATGTTTATTTTTAGACGAAAGTTTTGTATTAATTCTTTTATTCAATTTAAATTCTCCTGCTTTTAACAAATAAAATTATGGCGAAGAACAAAATATAATTTCTGAAAATTTAATTAATGATTTGAGTGTGTGTGGGGTGGTAACAGTTGAAAAAACATATTTCAACCAATATTGTCTTTAAAAAATGTTTCTCAAATAATATCATTCATTTGTGAATAAATCCTGAAATTTTCATAAAATTCAACACTGATTTGACTTTTGTAACAATTTTTAAATCAATGTTTTTAAAAATGTTTCTCAAATAATTTCATTCATTTGTGAATAAATCCTGAATTTTCGTAAAATTCAACACTGATTTGACTTTTGTAACAATTTTTAAATCAATGTTTTTAAAAATGTTTCTCAAATAATTTCATTCATTTGTGAATAAATCCTGAATTTTCGTAAAATTCAACACTGATTTGACTTTTGTAACAATTTTTAAATCAATGTTTTTAAAAATGTTTCTCAAATAATTTCATTCATTTGTGAATAAATCCTGAATTTTCATAAAATTCAACACTGATTTGACTTTTGTAACAATTTTTAAATCAATGTTTTTAAAAATGTTTCTCAAATAATTTCATTCATTTGTGAATAAATCCTAAATTTTCATAAAATTCAACACTGATTTGACTTTTGTAACCATTTTTAAATCAATGTTTTTTTTTTTGTTTTTTTACCACGGAAAAGACGATGAAATTTCCTATGCTAATCATTTCTGCCACCGCTCATTCAAGTAAAAACAATATTTTTAACCAACATGTCAAACGTGCTAGAACGGATTTCACATTCAATAAAATAAGAAATACTTTTGTCTTTCCTCTTGATAATAATATAAACATTTTGATGCTAAAATTTTGTTTTTATCAAGTTTGAGTCCCTCTATCATCATGGTAGGCATTTCTTCTTTTATCAACGAATTATAAGAGGTGCTAAGTTTTCTGTGATGGATACACAATTTTTACTCATTCTCGTGGATAAACTCGTAATTTGAATTTCTTGTTCATAAAAATGCAGTTAGATTATTAGGTTCTGGTATTTGTACTGTAGGCAATTATCATAAAATCAAAAAAGCATAACAAAATAAATTTATATGTAATTGTAGCTTACCTACAGATTGCAGATTCACCTCCAGCTGTGCTGGTCAAACTCTCTACCTCCGGGGACAGAGGATTTCCAGACAAGGCTATGTCGAAGGGCAAAGTCTCGTCTCTAGAAACAGATACCCGACCTCGTTTTATACGGGTAATTTTTAGCCGAGTCTACGGGATCGGATAAAGCAAATTAAATTCAGCCTTGTGCCACATCTGAGCGCGTGGGTCGGTTGGTTGATACCGTCTGCAGTTGGAGATTCGTCTTCAGTTGTTCTGATCAAACTCTCTGCCTCTGGACAGAGAGGATACCAAGTCTCGTCTCGGAAAACATCTACCCGACACCGTTTTATACAGGGTTTACAGGGAATTTTTGGCCGAGCCTACATGCTCGGATACCCAACTTTAAATAAGTCCTTGTGTCATATCTGACCGCATGTGCTGCAGTTGGAGATACATTGTGGAATTCACTTGACTCACTTCTAGCAGTTGACTGCTTCTTATACGCGTCGCTGGAGATTCTTATATGTGTTGTTCTTGTCCTACGTATTATCGTTCATTACCAACCCCCGTGAGATTATTCTATTCAGAAACTTTCCCTCGGTTACAACAGTTTTCAGTTGTTTTTTTGTTTTTATTTTAAATATAATTAAAATTTAGAGTGAATGATCGTTATTTTAATCGCTCCAAAATAACGATACTTTTTTTTCAGGAGAAATGAAAACTGATCATTATCTGTCTATACTTATGAGATGAGGTATTATGTACCCTACATTATTCGGACTATTGTGCTAATCTTTGTTGCCATATTTATTGCAACGTTTTCGCCGTTGTACGCGCTGGGCTTCTTCAGGAGTTTGGAATGTCGAACTGAACCCTTTATTTCGCTCAATGGGGTGGACTGTTCTAGTTCCACGTTCCATGTTTAAAGGATGTCAGTTATCAGTTATCGCCTGTTAATTCCCCTTTCCAAGTTCTCCATAACTGATAACTGACATCCATTAAACATGGCACGTGGAACTAGAACAGTCTACGCCAGTGAGCGAAATAAAGGGTTCAGTTCGACATTCCAAACTCCTGAAGAAGCGTACATCGGCCGAAACGTTGTAATAAATATGGCCACAATGATGAGGACAATGAGGACAATAATATAAATATGTGAAAATTGATGATTATTTATTTATTCATTTACGCTTACTTTAATCATTTCACACCAAAGTAAGGTGACAAAGCCACTACAACGCAGGGGGTTACAAACAGTGAAATTAAAGAGAATTACACGGTCGGAAGTATTGTGTAAAGACAAAAATAGAACAAGTTTCAAGAAGACAGAAAACATTTTAATAGCATAAACGTTTTAAAGACGATACATTTGTACTAAGTTTGGGGCCTTTTTCTCATCATGCTATACTGTTATTTAGCGAAAAAAATGAAGGTACCTACTCTTATTATATAAGATTACATTGCATTTAGCGTTTTACCCTTTTCTAGCGTGGATTAGAGTCACAGCAAATATCCACTAAGCGTGACTAATTCCGCTTTCTAGGACTAACCTTTTCCGCTGAAGTGGAAAGTTTATATCGAATCAATTGCTAGGCCTGTTGCCGAGAAAATTGGTTCTCTAAGTCGTGCTAGACAATGTCTCTTGTCAGAATCTATTTTACGTGTTTCTAAGTCTACCCTTCGCCCTTGATTTGAATGTTGCTGTTATATTTGATCCGGTACGCCTTCTATAGATTTAGAGATTCTGGACAAAATCCATAGAAAATTCTGCAATATTATTGATCCTGACCTGGTATTCAGACATTTTCCATGCCTTTTCTATATATATATATAAGTTCATGGCAAATTTTTTCATTAACTTTCTTCTATGGTACTTGAGCTTCATGAATTGAAGCACAGTATACACATTAACGGCAAAATCTCATCATTTTACAGTTGAAATGGTTAGATATAACCGCAGGTTCTATACTGATAATTTCTTCTATCAAAATTCACATTTGTGGAAATTGTTTCCGGATTCTTGCTTCCCAGCAAACTTTGATATTCTTAAATTTAAGTTCAATAACAATCGTTATTTCTGTCTTCATAGTATATTTTTCTCATATTCTTTAACACGCTGTATGACCTTGCGTCTTAGTGGCTTTATGACCTTCCTTGGGATGAAATATATAAACGTTTAAATAAATCTGACATTTTTCTTGTTTATTTATATACAGTTCAAGAACTACTCTTTAGATCCTGTTTGTTCCTATACTAATGAGTTAATGAAATCTTCAATAAGCACTAAACTTTAGATCCAATGAAGTGACCATCCTAAGAGCCATTGGGTTTTTATATCAGTGACTCAATAGAACATTCGATATTCACTACTCTTTGCATTCAATATGTTTTTATAGTAATGAGTTCATGAGACCTCCAATGATTACACGTCCTTAGAGCCATTGTGTTTTATATTAATAACATTGAGAGCTTGAATAAGCACGACATTTTAGATCTAATGTGTTTATATATTAATGAGTTCAGGCGACCATCAATAAGCACTACTCTACAGACAATGTGTACTTATATGTATATTAATTTTGAGAACTACAATAAACTTTTCAAATACAATCCGTTTTTATACTAATGTCGCATTATGGCCATATCGCATTGAAACTCGTTTTCTCCTAAGATCATCGAAGTTGAGCAACATTTAGAGCCGTCAATAGCTAGAGAGGTGTCTGTTTTGTAGTAACACTTGCTGTAAGCTTGGGTGTGTGCGTGGTGTAATGAATGACAGCTCTGAGTTTAAAACCGGAGACCCAAGTTCCAATTACAGTCAGGTTCCTTATATTCACTCACACCGAAAAATCCTTGCAAAAGCTCAGAATAAAACTCTTCTCACCCGTCTAATTAGTAGGACATCTATTAGAATAATTGTTATTATATCGAAAATATTATAATAATCTAAAGACTTTTATGGCTTTAGATAACCTGCAAAAGAATGATGAGTCGTAAAAAGATAAGCGAAACGAATCCTTCATCAGGGTCAAATAAGGCTGTAGAATTATCAACGGATACTACGCTAATGAACTTTATTAGATATGCTAAATATAGACTCAAAATTGATATACAAATAATATGACATCATAAAATATAATATGTAACAAATATAATAATGAGCAAAATGCAAAAACCTCAAAAAATTACTCATATATATATATATATATATATATATATATATATATATATATATATATATATATATATATAATTATTTATTTAAAAATATGTTTAAATAAATAATTATATTTATGCTCTACTTTCGTATCGAGCACTATTTTTTTTACATAATAACAAAAATACTAAGGAACCTTGGATTATTTACCAAACCAGTTTCTTTCCTATTTTCTACAATATTTTCACACACACACACACACATACACACACATATATATATATATATATATATATATATATATATATATATATATATATATATATATTTTTTTTTAAGACATTTTTATGTTTATACATTCTTTTTCTAGATACAAATATTTAAGTAAATCCTATATTTTTTCTAATAAACAGTATTAAACAACATATACCGGCCTGAATGTCCGATAAATTTTCACAGAGAAAATATTCGTCTTCCGTATTCGGTAAATGTTTAATACTGTTTATTATAAAACAGAGCATATAATTAAATATTTGTATCTAGAAAAAGAATGTATAAACATAAAAATGTCTTAAAATAATTGTCGCACTTCGTCCATTTCATAATGTATGATGTCATTTTTGGTATCAGAGGCAGAACTTTACACACACACGTTACATTATATATATATATATATATATATATATATATATATATATATATATATATATATATATATATATATATATATATATAGAACCGGTATTTAAGTTCTACCTCATCGGACCAAACATTATCATACAAATAAATGTATAAAAATTTTCCCAGGCGCAAAAACAATAATTATGTTTAAAAATTTAAATTCAAACATGGGGGAACGGAGAGGAAAGAAAAAGGCGGTAAGGGAAAGAAAGAGAAAGAGAGAGAGAGAGAGAGAGAGAGAGATATATTAATCTGTTTAAAGCGATATATCGAAGTCATTGTGATGGGAGCAGACATGTTGACCTAATTATCCCCGATGTGCACAGTGAAGTAGAAAGGCATCGTCAAATGGTGGAGGGGGAAGAGACAAAAAGAGCAAGAAAAAGAAGGAAAAGAAAGAGACAGGGAAATAGAGATACGGCTTGAAACCAGCAATCTGCTGTATACATTTGAATAGATTTTCTAGATGTATGTCATTCACGATTTTGACACTGTTTTATTTTTAAAATAATAATATTAATAATAATAATAATAATAATAATAATAATAATAATAATAATAATAATAATAATAATAATAATAGTGAAAAGAGATGCAAAGAACTTTTTAAAGAATATATACTATTTTAATCGGCTATAATAAATAAAAAGTATATTATTTAAAATAAATAAATAGCGGATAAAAAAATTCACGGGATAATAATAATAATAATAATAATAATAATAATAATAATAATAATAATAATAATAATAATAAGCCAACCACCCAGACAATGTTATTAAAGAACACAAACAAAAGGAAATGTGTCCTTAATGATATGGCAGTCCCTGCAGACTGCAATGTATCTTCGAAGATATTCAAAAAATGTCAAAATACAAGGAACTTGAAACTGAAATCTTAAAAATGTGGCACATGGGAACATTAACAATCCCTGTTGTAGTTGGAGCTCTAGGATTTGTTGGAAAAGATTCCAGTAGACTAATTAAAGGGATTCCTGGAAGTCCTTGCCTCAAAGAGATACAAAAAATTGATCTGACAAGTAATGCCCACACTTTACGAGGGGCTTTATCCATGTCATTTTTTTAATAATAATAATAATAATAATAATAATAATAATATAAAGGTAAATTAGTAACGGTAACAAATCCGTTGCTATAAGTACCAACTGCGTCTTAGTCATATAAAATATTAAAAGTGATCCGCAAAAAGAGCTCAGGTTATTATTACATAAATAATAAATAATAAAATCTAAAATCACCTCCTATGGGGAATAACCTATTTCGACATACAAAGATATTGGTGTTATGTCTTATCCATACAAGTTTGAACAGAGTTCGTGTCAGAAATAGAAACAGCATCCACCCACTCCTGACCATTGTCTTGTGCCTTTCGTTGAATGAAGCATTGAAATTGGTAAATTCTGCATTAGTTTTTTTGACTGATGGCTTTTATTTTATTTATTTTTTTTTAGCTTTCGCAGTTATTTTTCGATTATTCGTAAGATTTTATGCTATGCTATAGCTGTAAACATTTAAATGATAAAAAAATGCTTAAGTACGATGCAATTACATCATTAGAATATTGAAAAATAAAGCTTAGGAAATATTTTGATTATTCTGTCCTTACTACGTCTATGATAAAATTGAATTTTCGGTTTGGCGGTGGGGTTGACCTTTTTCAACAAATTAATGTCTTTTCCATTTCTTTCAATAATAATTTATTAATCAATGAAATAGAAACATGATTACAAAAAGTCAAAACCCTAACATATATATATATATATATATATATATATATATATATATATATGTATCCGTGTGTGAGTGAGAGAGAGAAAGAGACCTGTTAATAACGATATATATCAATTATTAGTCATCAGTTTATATTGCGAAGAAAAAACACTACCGCCATATTTGCTCAGAATTTTGGTGGTGAAACTCGATTGACCGCTCCCGGGTACATTCCATACAAAAAAATAGAAATGCACACAGAGCATTACATTTAGAGAAAGCTTAGTTGCAGAAGCTGATGAAAAAATATACATATTTTGGAAAGTTCTTCTCAATTTTCTACCGAATCTTATGCCAATATATGAAGCTGAGAATGGCTAATGAGAGAAAAAATAGATATTTACTGTTGTGTTATATTTAACAATATATGTTAGAATATATATATATATATATATATATATATATATATAGTCGGATTATGGATCTCAAAGCCTACAATAACCTCATAGCATCATCACATAATTATGTAAGAATACAAGCGTAAACACAAAATACATAAAAACGAACTCACATTCAATTCAACTAAATATGGCAGCTCTATAACTGATACTGAGCGCTTTCCAAAAAGTACCATGCATAAATAATATATAAATAATATATAAAAATTGCATATATATATATATATATATATATATATATATATATATTTATATATATATGCATACATATTTTGCACACGCACACACAAACACACACAAACACACACACACACACACACATATATATATATATATTTCTTTTTCTATTCTCTCCCGTCGAAGTGCAGTTAAAATGCACTGAAGTGAATAAAATTCACTTTAGTGAATAAAATGGTTTTGTCCATATAATAAAATTATAATAAATAAATACTCGTGGCTCTACCGTCGGTATCGAGCCCTCATTTGTATTAAGGCTGTGAACGTTGGAATTTATAAATTTCCTTCGTTCTCGTCGCATCGGATTTATATATATATATATATATATATATATATATATATATATATATATATATATATATATATATATATATATATGCATGTTTCATTAAAAACGACAGACAAGGTACAACTGTTAAGCTTTTTATTTAATTTTTCTTGTGTCCGAACAAGAGCTTTCTTTTCTGGACAAAGGCTGTGTAAGAACTGTCCAAATGTTTTATATAACCGAGCGCTTTCGGCTATACCTTTAGCCATTATCAAGGATGATTCGATTTTTCAGCTTACTTGAGTGTATGCGTTCAATGTATGTCTTGGTGTGTGGTAGAGATGCTTTTAATTTCCGAATACGGTTAGCACATTGTGGCTTTGTTCGTAGTTAATATTGTTAAGAGTTGACTTTTTCGTTTTTATTGTTAAAGCTTCTATTATTTTTAATATTTTTTTGCACGTGGATGCAGTTAATATATTGGTGTTTTCTACTAGTATTTTTCTAATGCAGTCTGGTAAATTTGTGTGTGTGTTTAAATGGGTTCTAATGGAACTGTGATCAGATAGGTGTAACGTAAGACGTCTGGATAAGCATGTGGTTGTGTAACCGATGTAATTATTTATGAGTCCGGTTTGATCAGGAACACAGTTCCTTAAGGGGCATTTGAACTCAGATAATGTTCGTTCTTTGTAATTTTGACTAAGCTGCTGTGTTGTTATTTTTGAGGATAAGGTTAGCTGTCTTAAATTTTTTATAAGAGATAATTAATTTGGTGTTTTTATTCGGGTCAATTGGGGTTGTATATTTCTTTATAATATGCCTTAGAGAAGATTCGTCTTGTTTGTAATTAATATGCATTTGTTTTTTTTTTATAATAAATGTGTATGTGATTTTTGGCTGTGTGTTCGCTATCGTTATTACTTGCTTTGGGGAGGAATAGCCCAATTTGGTGGTCTATAAGATGGTTAGGGAAGCCGTTGTTGATAAGTGTTTGTTTAACATTATTAAGTTCTTTGATGAAGTGTCGTCGAGTAGATGAATTCTGGTGTGCTCTATTTAGAAAGTTTTTTATTACTGCTATTTTGTACTTAATTGGACATTTGCTTTTGAAGTTAGGGTGACACAAGTTTTTGCTGGTGGGTTTTTGCATAATGATATAATGAAAGTGTTATTGCTGTATTCAATTCTAAGAATGGAAGTTTTTTTGGATAAGTTCATATGTAAAGTTAAGGGCGGAGTTTTTCTCAAATGTGGTCTTATTAAGTGTCTCTATTTCTTTAATGTTATTAGCTAAAATAAAAATATCGTCTACGTAGCGAACATAGATTTTCGGTTTGCGAACCTGTGTAAATATCGTATTTTCTACGTGGGACATGTAATAGTTGGAAAAGCACGGACCAAGTGGATTTCCCATAATAAAACCATTACTTTGGGTGTAAATATTGCCATTATGGTCATAGAATGGAACTTTGGTTGTGCATGCGTGTAGTATTTTTTTTTAGGATGGATGGTTTGATGAATGGCGGAGGGATGCATTTATTATTGTATACAGAATTGAGGATAATGTCAATAGTTTGGTCGACGGGGACGTGTGTAAATACGTTTTCAACATCAAGTGACGCTATTATACTTTGTTTTTGTAGTGTTTAAGATTTGCAGGAATTCCCGGGTGGATGTTATGCTGTAATTGTTAGGTTGGTATGGAGTGATGAT
>OZ010601.1:15772324-15809824 GCA_963932145.1 Acanthosepion lycidas | reverse complement strand
GCTAGCATTGTCAATCTAAAAATAAAAGCAATAGCTGCATAAAAAAAAATACTAGAACGGACGAACCAGACGGCGCTAATCTCAGGAAATTCGTGCACGTAAAAACATTTATTGAACATTTTTACGTGCACGAATTTCCTGAGATTAGCGCCGTCTGGTTCGTCCGTTATTTCAACCCTAGACCCTAGACTCGGACCCTGATTTGACAATGAACATATATGGCACCTACAATCTTCAAAAATTTAAATAAAACGTCAATCGCTATTTTCTGTCTTCTTGAAAAGAACATGGAAAAGATTGGCTAGCCCAACCATGATAAAATCTAAAAAGATTGCAAGATCAGTAACAGAGGAAATGACTGCTAATAATATGTTTAACGGGAAGATTAAATTAAAATTGGTCATCCTGAAAAATACTAATATCCTATTTGGACTGATTGGATGACACCATTCCAGCTTTAGGATTTGCCTGTAAAATCATACTGCCAAAAAATTGAAAATTGGAATGCCGAAGCTGAAAATTTAAAAAAAGATTTGAAGGAAGCCTATCCAGGAATTTTTATCTGGGGTTTGGGGTGGGGGTTTAGGCAGGTGTATCAAGATGATGGCAAAAGTTGAACTAAAAGACGACATCCAGCCAGTGTTCAAAAAGAAGGGAATTATGTCATTTGCCTCGTTAGAACAAATTAACGAGGAACTTGAGAGTTTAATAAAAAAAAAAATATGATATTTCATCTTGCCAGAAATTAAAGCAATTTTTTAAAGCAAACGGAATATCCAGAAAATTCCTAAAGCGCATTTATAAATATGCCTTTCGCTCGTACACTGAACCTTTCTGCCAAATATATAGCAAGATTCTCTGGCTATATGTCCAGAGATACCCGACAAAATTCAAAGAATGGTGTGTAACATCAGTCGATACTGACCAAGAATCTCAGCATCTGTCATGTTCCCACCGACATGATGTGGTAACCATCTATTTCATCTACAAACATGTTCATGGACACTGTTGTTGTTAGCGTTTGATGCCTCAACTACATGAATTTAAGCGTGCTACTATATTGGCAGATAGGTCCCACCGTTTTACTGTTTTTAGAAATATTCAAATATCATTTCTATTCTAATAGTTTCTTTTCTTGCATTTCACAGCAGTGAAACTCCGTTTCGATTTTTTGCTTACTTGGCACCTACAATCTTCAAAAATTTAAATAAAACGTCAATCGCTATTTTCTGTCTTCTTGAACTCTGTTCCTAGTTTATGTTTCTTTACTGGACTTTCCTCAAGATTCCTCGCTTAAATCTTCTTATTCTCTTTCACTCTATGTAAGCCCTTGCGGGTTTATCGCCTTACCTGGGGGGAAATATTTCAAAAATAACTATTTCAGATAATAGAAAAATAATTAACAATTACTATATATATATATATATATATATATATATATATATATATATATATATATATATATATATGTGGGGGGATAAAGATTAATGTTACCCCAAATATTACTGTTATGTGTCGTAAAGGATCAACTGAACTTAAGATAACTGGATTATTAGTGCTTGTTGCAGCAGATAAATCCAACGCATATACGTCCAGAAGCAGGCTCCCATATAGTGGTAAGATGATGGCAACATGGTATCCTAGAAATACCTCCCTCATTTTAAACTATCATCGGTATGGTTCTTGTGAACTTAGGTAACAGACAATGATGTCTTCATTTAGCTAATATACAATTTTGCTGGAGGTATATGTGGGTATACGTGAAAAACATTTCTACCGCACCTTGTATAAAATTTGCAATAGTTGTTTAGCGAAATATTCAAAATGGATCTACTCTTTTTTCAAACGACTACAAATAAAACCCGTCTTCATTCTACAGACTGGAAGACAAAGCAACAAGTTAACAATGCTTCATCTTAGAAATATTCTATAGAAATCTGTTAGTTACCAACTTCATGACTTGGTTATGGGACTATTATAAAATTTAGTATCATTTCGTCTCAACAATGGTAAAGCTAATTGTTATGGTCCAGCTTAGGACCAAGGAAGAACAACACGAACAAAAGAGTAGAAATAACGAAGGTATATTACACGAAATAATAATACAAGATGTGGAAGGTGTTAGTATGACTGTCAGTCTGGTTTGGAGTCAACTACTATCGGCTCGACTCGATTCGGTATCTAGCCACCCCCTGTCACGAGGGTTGCATGTTGCACAAGGCTGAGTTTAACGTGGGTTTCCTGAGCGCGTAGCTCGGCCAAAAAATGCCCGTAGAACCCGTATAAACGGGATCGGGTTGGTCGACCTCCCCGAAAAGAGACTCTGCCCTTCGGCGGAGCCTCGTCCGGGTTCCTCTCTGCTCAGAGGCAGAGAGTTCGAACGTCAAGCCAAGAAGCTCGGCTTGATTCGATATCTACCCCCCACACCACCACGAGGGTTGCATGTGGAACAAGGCCGAGTTTAATGTGGGTTTCCCGTGCCTGTAGGCTCGGCCAGATATGCCCATAGAACCCGTATAAACGGCATCGGGCTGGTCAACCTCCCCGAACGAGACTTTGCCCTTCGACGGAGCCTCGTGCGGGTTCCTCTCTGCTCAGACAGAGAGTTCGACCGTCAAGCCGAGAAGCTCGGCTTGATTCGTCCCTCTCTCTTGAGAGGCGTGGTATACATAATCTAAGGAAGAGTTCATTTGGTAATTATAGATAAGGACCCATGACACTAATATTAATCGTTTCCTTATAATGATTATTTGAAGTTCTTTCTGATAAAAGAACATTTCAGGAAATAAGTTTCTCAATTCAGCTGTTTCCATTATTCCTGTGGGTTTCATTCCTAACATTTTGTTCTATAAAATTTTGATCGTCAACATCTTCATTATGTAACTATGCTCTTTTTCGTTTTGCATGGACTATCCATTTTAATTGTTACTGGTGTTGAATGTTCTCGACTGATTTGGTTTCTGGTACTTAGTAAATTTATTTGATTGTTTTTCTGAAGAGCCTAAACACGAGCCTTGATGAAGCATCATCATCGCTAAGTTCTACGTTGTCGTGGTAACGAAACATGTATTTGTTAATTTTCTTGTTTGACGAGAATTTATTTAAAACAGAATCTCAGTAGGAAATGGATGTAACTAATATCCGAAATTACTTATGTAAGATAGCATTGTTTATTTATAAAAAGAAAAAAAAAACAAAGTTACTTTTCTTTCGTCTCTAAAAGAAACTAAATAACCGCGGTGTGTTGCGAGAGAAACGAGGTCTAATTTCTGTTCATACATAGCCGGTTTCGAAAGAAAACTTCCAAGGTTTACGGCTATAAGCAATGTCGAACCTGGTGAGTACCTAGACGGGTGACCACATTTTGAATATGACAAGGAGGTGACTAAAAATCTTCTGTTTCTTTTTTATTTCCATTGAAATTTTAATCATGAATTTAAAATATCAATTTTGGGCTTAGAGATACATCACGTTGAAACACAAGTTCCCGTATGATCAACAAAGTTAAGCACAGCCTAATCTGGCCATTACCTAAATGTGTGAACTCTTGGGAATACCAGATACTGCAATAATGGGTCGGAATGTTTAACAAGACAACCGAGTTCCAGTCGCGTTAATTCTATTCACTTACGCGCAAATATCCTTGAGATCGGTATGTGTTAAGGGGTCCACCCCTTTTTGATACAAGTGGGCTCGCCCAGTGTGTACTTGTACTGATGCCGGTGAATATCCGAGAGTGAGAGAGTGAGAGTGTAACGTAACCGCTTTGTAGGAGTCACAGTTGCGAGCACGTAGACTCAGAAGGAAGTCATATTTCGATACTGAATTTCCCAGACTGTATATATATATTATTATTGCTAGTAACCACATTTCTGGATCTACTAACCGTATTACCAATTGTATTATTACATCAATACATTTATTTGCTATATTTCATTCCTGCGTTTTTCATTCATTTGAGACCGGTTTTCATCCCGAAATACAAAACCGTATGAATCCACCTCCTTTCCCCAGATATGGGTTAATTAGTAAGACTTGTATCACTAAACAATTATTATCTCCAACAATATTATAAACAGTTCATGTAAAATATTTAGATTTCGGTATTAAAAAAACTCACAGAGTTTGATAAGCAGCTAAACAAAACGAACAAACCAAAAAATGACATCCATATGGCAATAGAATGAAAAATAGCAAATATTAAAAAAAAAGAAAAGTTTTCACTGATTTGTGTCTCTGTGAATGCCAGCAAGAAGTTTCGTCTTATTTGCGTTAATCATTATTGGAGAGAATTCTTTGTGACGGCACCACAAACAAATTAGTGTGGAGATTAGGACCTATTTCTTAAAGACAACCTGAAAGAAATCTTCACACGTCATTTGATCACAATCTCAAACGTAAGCTGTAGAAACCGCCTTTGAAGGCACAAAGCCATCATTTCCTCTCTTCTGCTTTGATGATGACATTCAATTGAGTGTGGAAATCAGTGGATTAAATGATAGCTACATGATTATTAAATGCCGAACCAGGCGAGAGTTCGTTTATTGAAGAGAACTAACTGATCATCATTATGCAGTGGAAGACAAACTTAAAGCTTCGTGGCCAAGAAAATATGTAGTGTTAAAAAGGAAGGTTATTCCATTGACGCCATTATTATTTTAACTACCTTCAATTCTCAAAATTTTTTAAAAAGTTATGAAAATAATCATAAAATTTGCGGTTTATTTATAGTTATATTATTTGGTGGATTTTTGGCGATACATTGTTATCTACCAATCTGACTTTATAAAATGGTAAAAAAAAAAGGATTTCCTTATATCTGTCTGATTTCTGAGATGAGGTATTATGTACACTATTTACATTATTCAGACTATTTCCCTCATATTTGTTGTCATATTTATCACAACCTTTCGGACATTATACGCTCCGGCCTTCTTCAAGTGGTTGGAATGTGGAACAGAACGTTTTATTTCGTAGGCTGAGGTAGACTGATTTAGTTCCACGTGCCCTGTCTAATGGATGCCAGTTATTAGTTATCTTCTGTTAATTCCATCACCAAATTCTCCAGACCCGTTTGATGTAGGTATTAGCTTTCCGTGCTCAGCCAGATCTTCCTTTTGTAGGCTGCCCCAAAAGGACTTCATTAACAATTTCGTCTTTAGCTCTCCAGCAATATCCCAACGAATGTGATTCTTCGCTCTTTGATTATATTTGATGGCGGTTGGGTCTGCGGGTTTTTTGAACATAAGACACAGAGTGACGGCAGTATCCTGCAAAATGAAGGGCGGGCCCTTTCGCTATGGGGTGCACCAGCTCAGCCACCTTACCAGTGATACGGCGAAGTGATGTAAATGCAGCATGGTCGATTATGAACTGAGACAACAGTAATTCTCACACTGGTACTAAGAGAAATTATCCTAGAACACCAAATTCTATCAGTATAGACTGATACATTGAATATATCGAAGTGGAATATATTTTGTCAAACAATTGATATGCACAATAAAATACAGAACATCCGATTAATACGAAACTAAAATAGTCATGCGTACTGCCTGTACGGGCTCCCATGACTCTATCGCCAGTCATTTCCGTTGTCCATCATATTTGGCAGGTCAGACTGGATTACGCAGTTTAGGTCGTGACGAAACTTGGCTTGTCGTGTTCTTGTAAGCTCCCACAAAAGAATATTGTAGATAATATTATTACTATGCAAACTTACTCAAGTCTCTCTAGAAACACGCTATGCGTTGCTACTTCTTTTTCCATAGCAATATGCGATCTTGTTTTTAACCTGATGTTCAATGGATTGTGAACTCAGAATTGCACTTCACCTGGAATAGTTATCAGATTACAAAAAAAAATGTATGATATTGTCATATATGGGGTTAATTTGGATAATTATCTGCGTGATATTTTCATTTTAGCAAAAAACGAAAAAAACAAAATTGATAATCTCAAACTTCCAAAAAAGTCCTTATCTTTGAACTTATTAAAAATATAAAATCCCATAGATGGACGTTCTTGTGGAGTCTAGTAATAATGCAATCACTACTACGTTATATAAAAAAAAAAACACAAGCTAAAACATTTGCCACCCTAATTTTACTAGTCATTGTCCACTTATATAGCCTTTATAAAAAAAAATACTCTTTAGGGCGGGTGACAATGCAACTCCCTCGTCCGCATTTCTTTAAAGAACTTAACAACGTGAAAACATGCGGCGGTTTATAAAGGCTTTATGAATTATCTCATGGACCACCAAATTAGATTTTTTTTCTTCCCAAGGTAACCAAAAGAAACTTTTTATACATTTATACATAAAAACAATAGCATTAAAATGTTTTATAAAATTCCCTAACGGAAGAAGATAGCATGAATAAATCTGGCAAGACGCTAGAAGGCCTCGGTGATTGGAAAGAGGTTGTGAGGAGGGGACCAAAGTCTGCTAACCCTTCAATCCCAAGAGGATGTCCCACACAATATGAATCCGCAGCAACATCACCAGAAATAGCCACAGCAGGAGCAGCAGTCTCAACAGGTGCAGTTGAAATCTGATATGGGGCCAGAGGAAATGTCTACTTCTAGGTCCTCTTCCTTGGAAATGGGGGTCGTAGGAGAAGGACACCGAAGTAGGAAAAAAGTTTTAAAAAGAAGGAAAGCTGAGCGAAGCAGGACCGACCGATCCATGGAACATACCAAATCTCAATCCGTCTTTGTTTCGCCAAACAGGAAACCCGAACAAAGGTAAGTCTTGTTGCCTCCCCATTTCCCCCATTAGAAGTCCGCCAGTGTGTAAACTCCTCCCTTCATGGGTTTGTAACACATCTATTTATCATCTATTAATCATCTCTGTTATGGGTCCCTACCTTCATGGACAAAATAGACTCGTCTATGACTATATTATGCCTCGCAAGGGGACTGTAGACGAGCGAACGAGTTGAATACTCTACTTAGCCATCAGAAGGACGTGCAATACTTGTGTATTCGTTCGTTTTGTTAATAATACGTTTTCACTGAATGGCTGAGTTTGAGTTTTCTTTTAGACCTCTTCCGGGTCCACAACAATCTCTCAGTTGCGTCTCTGTCTTAGGGCAGAGTGCACCCAGGGGTGACTCCGTCAAAGGATAGCGTTACAACTGAGAAAAATTATACTGATAGTTGCCCAACCCTGGGGAACAGCTGCCCGAGGCC
The DNA here is from genome assembly GCA_963932145.1 of Acanthosepion lycidas. Lineage (NCBI taxonomy): Eukaryota > Metazoa > Mollusca > Cephalopoda > Sepiida > Sepiidae > Acanthosepion > Acanthosepion lycidas. Next base: position 15,802,630 of record OZ010601.1, on the reverse strand, counting down.
ACGCGCTTTCATTGCTCCATGAGAAAGGGATCGATGCACGCACGGGGGCCAGCGCAACCGACTGTTGCGAGGGGTGCCGGCAATTTTTGTTCTTTGCTCGGGTGTACGCGCAAGGGCCCCTACCATAAAAAATACCTTTTGTGACAACTCGTCTTAGTGGGGAGACAGAGTAAATACCTAGAAATCCGCCAGCTTCCTCTTCTTATTCCTCCACCTCTCCCAACCCATCCCAAACATAAAAAAACAACACCCCATTTCCTCATTTATTTCATTGACAAACAGAGCCACGAGATTAACTTTTCCCAGAGGAAGCCGCACTTGAGGCCTTTATTCAAGTTTAAATCTGTTGACTTTCCATCGACGGAAGACCCCAGAGCCCAGAAGCTCCGGGAGTCATTACCTTAATCAGGAACTCTGGTAGCAAGCTGGAGTTTTGTAATTTCCTGACCGCCGCCAAGTAATCATTCCCCAACATCACAACTGTTCAATTTGAGTAACCCGAACTCAATAAACTGGAATGGCTGTGTTCTGCGAGGTATCCGGTTTTGATTTACGTCCCTTACGTTCATCGCCGGGATTGTCGTGGATGGGCAGATTACGTCCGACCTAGTGTCTAGTATCTAGGACTGTTACTCGCAGATTCCCGACCAGTGTATGTATAAAAGTATATCTCTAAAATGTCTATCAAGCTGTTTCAGTACGAAGGCTTCCCCTCTGCTTCGTGACCTCTTTTTTCCGGTATGGATATGTCAGCGATCGGGGAGACTATCTTTGTTTTCGACGCCTAGCGTCCTGTTTTGTCTATCGACTTTGTTGCTTACTCAGCTTAAGGGGAGCATGTCGATATGGATGGCTGGTTGATAGTGGCCGATATAGCTGTGAAAACTGGTTAATTTCGGATCGTTGCGGTGTATGCAACGTCTAAATAGAGGACTGGGATGCCGTCTTGAACCCCAAGCTGGATAGGGAGCGGGGAGCAAGCGGGAAAGTAAATACACATAGCCTGGTCGAACTGATGCCTGAAACGATAATCTAGGGCGGGGAATGTGGACGTGGTCTCTTAAATGGCCATCTACCCAGGTGATCAGATACCTAGAGAGAATTTTAGTGGGAAGTGTCTGTTTAGAACTGTCAGATTGTGCCACGTTCCACTGGTTAGGCTCTTTAGAGCATAAAACTGTTTGTATCCGGATGGCATTAGGCCCTAGGCCTAGACTGGAAGATCAAGTTGTTCTTGATATGTAGCTGAGTAGTTTAGTGAGCGGGAGTTAATCGGGAGGTTATTCGGAATAAGTGGTGGAAGAGGCTTAAGGATATGATTAAGGCATTCACTGCCAAATTTAGTGAAGGTCTCCCTCTAGATAAGGCTAAAAATGTGAATGAAATTAGAGAGTCAGCTTCGGGTGTAGGCTTGGTGGTCGACTAGCGTGTGAAACTGAGGTAGTTAAACATAGGTTAAAGACGTCTAAGGAATCCGTGAATATGGGCGTAGAATTGCGCTAGGATGAAATACGTCGAGGATCCGATCGCTACATTCGTGAGGTCGACACTCCGGATGGACGCCGCCTGCAGTCGACCAATGATATGTGTGCGGCGTTTCGACAGCATTTCCGGAACCGATTTACCAAGGAGCCTAGTCTCTGTGACGAAGATTTTCGCAGCTATTTAGCCGATATTCCTTGACTCTCGTCGACTGAAACGGACAAGGACAGGGTGGACCAATCCACTTGGAGTTGAAGAGGCTCGGTCGGAGCAAGTCTCCGGGACTAGATTGTCTGACCTACGAATTGTACGGGAGGCTGTTGCACATGCTCTAATTTTGACAGGGTTGTTGAACAACTGATTCTGGCAGGGTCAGTCACCAACCGAATATCCAGGGATGTGATAACACTGTTGAGAAATGCTAAATATAGTGGGTTCATTTATACGATTATATACCCATAACTCTGTTGAACACAGAGTTAAAGATTTTGTTCAAGATAATGACTGAGAGTTTGCAGTAAGTTAACGAGATTCTGATGAGACCGGAAGAGACTTGCAGGTTAAAGTTCATATTTTCCATAATTCTGCTACACGGGTTTCTGGTTTAATGACATTCTTCAATCAAAGAGTATATATATTCACATAATATAAAAAACGATTTTTCCGTGGTATTGATTGAAATGTCTTTCTTGGACTGGCGATAAGATTTTATGAAAAAATCATTTTCATAATATGTAAAATTATCTACCCTTTGCGTGAAGAAGTTCGGGAAACCAGAAAAATTATATAATAACATTATAATTATATAAAATAGTACTAATTAAATAAAATAATAATAAAATAATAATAATAAGGATATAATTATACAAAATAATAATATAATTATATAATCAATGAATTTCTTTTTTTCAAAAAAAAGGGTATTAATAAGGTTTGCTGTATGTTGCTTTTAAATATGATTAAATCGCTCTGTCGCCAGTAATTTACAATAGACTGATGAAATGCGTTGTATGAGCATCGAAACACAATTGCATTTGTGTAGCAATTTTGATATGTCCTCGATGTAATATACTGAAATAAAGAATATCGCTCTACTTTGTATTGAGCCCACTTTTAAAGTAAATGTTACGAACCTTCAAATTGTAGTTTATTCGTTCACATCTTACACTCACACGCACATAAACACACACACACACACACACACACACACACACATATATATATATATATATATATATATATATATATATAATCTAGTGAGCGAGAACCTACCTACCAAGGTTACAGCTAACTGATTTTCAGGGTACTTCAGAGCCAGTAGTACCCTTAAAATGCGTTAGGTGAAACACTGGCAGTTAGGTTCTGGCTTACTAGGTTTTTCAGATCTTACTCTAGTTAGTGTATTGGGCACTTATACGTTTTTACTTAATTTACGCTCTCGGTCTTCTTTTTCTTTTGACTAAGTATTTCGGCGCTTAATGTTTATTTTCGACCAACACGGATGTCTTTAGCCTTTTCTTTTTTTTTTTTTAGTAATTTTTTTCCTGATATCGTTTTTGTATTTACGATTTGTATTATCTGTTTTCTTCACACCTCCCGCCGAGTATAGGTATTAAAATAATACTTTATACATACATACATACATATATATATATATATATATATATATATATATATATATATATATATATATATATATATATATATATTGTTAAAGGAAAACAGACCAATTTAATGTACCATTATAATAATTTATTTCACCAGAGTACTTTTAAAGACCCCGGATCATCAATTACAGCCTCTTTCTCTTTATTTCCTTCTCCCTCTCTCTCTTCTTTCTTTTTCTTTTCTCCCTACTCCCCTCCCTTATCTATACATCACTTCCGTTAAGTTACCCATCTAAATTGGTCAAGGTCTGGTCACTCCTCCTCCCCTAATATAAAGTATACTTGAGAGAGATATGAAATTAATCCCTCCCTATACTCTATCATGTCTCTTTAACTACTCCTCCTACTCTCTCTGTTAAATTACAAAAACTTACACTACCCATCAATTTTAATTTCATTTTTCGTTTCATCTCATTTTTGGAAGTGCTACCTGATGATCCGGCGTCCTTTAAAAGGACTCTGGTGAAATAAATTATTATAATGGTACCTTAAAGTGGTCTGTTTTTCTTTTAAATATTAGCTCTGGAATTACATTGAGCTCTCAGGTTTTCATTAGAATTACCCATACGGATTACCAAGTTCTTCATAACTTATATATATATATATATATATATATATATATATATATATATATATATAAAGATATGTTTGGTGGTATAAAATTTTATCAATGCCAGGAATAGACAAAAAATACTTTTATTATTACCACTCATGATAATAAAAAGTTGAAATGAAAAACGGGCTAGCTAACTAGTTTTTTTACCTCGCTCAACAGAGCTATATTGAGGAAAATAGAGTAAATTATAAAATAAAAAAAAGAACCATTCACAAAGTTTATTGGTGGGAAAGAAATTAAATGGTAATTAGTTAGAGGCCTAATATAAAGTCCTTCTGTTTACAAAGAGAAGGCTTTAAAGATTGAATATAGATGGTCTCCCACACTTTTAGGGGGTAATTTGAGTGGGACTTGCTAAGGATGATAAAACCGTATAAAATAAATAAATAAATAAATATATATATATATATATATATATATATATATATATATATATATATATATGTGTGTGTGTGTGTGTGTGTGTGTGTGTGTGTGTGTGTGTGTGTGTGTGTTTGCGTGTGTGTGTGTGTGAAAAGTGTGTGTATAAATATAAATAATTATATTTGTCTGACAATCGCAAAAGCTTGTATGTATATATATATATATATATATATATATATATATATTGAAATTATTCTAGGGAAGAATAGAATCTGAGAGAATCCCTTACACGTTGTAATCCAACGTTAATCTTAAATTTTTGCATAAAAATATTCTAAAATAATAATCAAAATATATAAGACAAGGTTGTGTGGTCTCACCGGATTTATTAAACTTTTACAGTGAGTTTATTCTGAGAGAATTAGAATTACCACCAGGATTCATTTATTGCGCCCACAATCATAACAACAGGTATGCAGAGGACACATGTTGCTAGGAAACTACTAGAACTCTTAGACAATGTACGAAGAGAAATGGAGAAGAAAGGACATTAATTGTAAGATGATAGAATACCATGGTTGTCATGACAACGAATAGTCGAAATGGCGAATTCCAAATTGTAGATACTAAAAGCGAGTAAGTTAAAAGAAATAAATATATACGAAGTGTTTTAACACAGAACGGAAAATGCGTAATCTAAAACTGAAATCATATTGAGATAACTAAATATGTCATCTAAAACTTACCAAGCTATTAAGAAACCGGGAAATCATAGGATAAACGGGTAGTCAACTGTTATATTATATCAATCTACCAATATGTTAGTGATTAGTGGGTAATCAAGTCTCTTGAGAAGAGAAACTTGTTCTACAGAAGGATGATGAGAATGTCGTTTATTAATCATTTGAGAAAAAGGAAAGAATGCGATACTTTTACTTAACATTAAAAATTGACTTGGAATTTCTAGGGCACGTAATGAGGAAAGATGTCTTAGCATATTTCCCACTGACAAGGGGGGCTTGTTTATGTTTTTGAGAGAAGAAATATTAGGAGAGATAGTTTCCTCGAAAATGAAGAAGAAATTTGAAGCAACAAGAATTTGGTTGTACAGAGGGATGCAGTGGGATATCATGGCCCGAATATGTGAGCAACGAAGACGTTTTAGAGAAAATGGAACCAAAAAAAAAGATATATTTAAAATCAAGAAATGACAGTTGCAATGACAAAAGAGGGCTTGGAAAAGCTGATACACACAGGAAAGATTGAAGTCAAGACAGACTCAGTGTATAATGGATGGTGGGAGTGAGTTTCTGATAAATATCAGTAAAACTATATTTATTAAGAGCTATGAAGGACTGGAAATTTCGGAGAGCCATGATCGCCTCAGTTTCGGACGTGGCACAACTCATGAAGAAAGCATAGCGAAAAGACAAAATTTACTAATAGCTCTAAAATGACGGGGAATTAAGGAGACCCCTGATCACCCACGTCTTGAAGAGATATTACGCGTAGATAAGAAGGAAACAACATAAATATTTTAAGGTGTTCACAGCTACTAGTATGAAAAAAATGCTACCTTCACGTATTATGCTTTAGAATCCACACTAGGGTTTTCATGGAATCGCTCACGGTCATATACACGCACACAAATACTCACACAAAAAAGCATACCCTCATGGACAAATGCATAGACACACGATATGCTGACGAAGATTATCTCCAGTCGCCCGAACTTTTTCCTCCTCGAGGCTATTTCTATTTCCAAGTAAAGCGTTCCCGATTGACAGTGAATAAAATGTTAGTTTTGCGATGTTTTTTTTTTATATATATATATCGTGTCTTTCTTTATATTCCATCAAAAAAAAAAAACAAAAAAAAAAAACTGTCCATGTTTACGCTAATAGTCCTATCTCGGCCGTCACTATTCATGCCGGAAGCTATGCACTGAAAGCTTTAGAAAAAAAAAAAAAAAAAAAAAAACGAAGCCAGAGATATATCCTGGCGACAGAAAGACCAGAATCGCCACTGCAAATGTTGACAAAACAGCACATCAAATCCGTAAGAACAACACCGGAGAAGGAAAACGATATTATTATCCCTGTTCAATTTATTGTTATGACAACGTCAGAATGTCTTATTTCGAATGCAAATTCATTTAGTAATTCATTGATTGAAATATGTTATATGTTATATATATATATATATATATATATATATATATATATATATATATATATATATATATATATATGTGTGTGTGTGTGTGTGTGTGGGTATGTATATATAATATATATATATATATATATATTTCTCTCTCTCTCTCTCTCTCTATACATATATATATATATATATATATATATATATGTGTGTGTATAATATTTAGGATTTTGTTTATACCTTTCTGCGATTGATATTATCACCCTTATCTAAATTTTAATATAACAATTTTTAAAATATCTCTACACCATTTAATAAGATTTTTAAATAAGGTTTTCTTAGAAAGATATTTTTAATTTTTAATTAGCTTCTTTTTAAACACTACTGAGCATTTATTAAATTTAGTTTATATCTATTGTAATATTGTAGTTTCTCTCATTAAAGAGTTGTTTTAATGTTAAATATTAAGGGACTCTAAATTTTAATCTATTTTTTATCGATAATCTATATTAAAAGATAATTATATATATATATATATATATATATATATATATATATATATATGTGTGTGTGTGTGTGTGTGTGCGTATAAATAAAAAGAAAGAACAGTAAGGAAGCTATGTTAGAATCAATCCATATTGTCTCCAAAATTCGCTTAGGGATGAAATGGAACTAATGTCTTTAATTTAATTACAAAATTAAATTCAGAGCTTTCAGCTTCCATTTTTGAAACATGGTTATTACTGTGTAGCGAAACACATATTTTAATCAATTAATTTATGATATATATATATATATATATAATCTTCATAATTCATTCATATCGTATTATTTTCATCTTTTTGATCTATCTAGTTTTTTAATGTCTATTTATTATTTTTATACTTCTATCTTTATAAATTTATATTTTATAATTCTATTTAATGATTCTTTTTATTAAAAAAATCATCTAATATTTATTTAGTTTAATACGAATATTCTCTTGTTCTTTTTTTCCTTTTTTCCTTATTCTTTTTTTAAAATTTCATATATGATTTAATCAATATTACTATTCTCTAGTCTATAAACTTAAAACCTTTTTCATTAAATCTTTCTAATTAGCGTTTAGCACAAAATTTCTATTTTTAAAATTTAAATTATGCATTAATTATTAAAAATTCCCTATTGTTATCTAAAAAAACTTTTCTAAATTTAGAAAGATTGTATTCCTTATTTCTCGTTCGGAACAAGAGTTAACATGTTAAATAGAATTCGAGCTCAGTCCATGTCAAGATGAATTTGAAAATTTATCTTAATTTCTTTCCTCTAATCGTTTACTCTATCACCATCCCAAAGTTCTTCTTCAATATTTTTCTCTCTTAACCTTTCTCTTCTGCCTCCCATTTTAAATACATTTTCTCTTAGTTGTAACTTCCCCTCCTCTTTCTTTCTATTTAAAAAAACATTACGATTCATATTTTTATCTATATATATATATATATATATATATATATATATATATATATATATGTAAAAGTGAACATTGAAGTCAACACTTAGAGGCGACCGGCTGTTTCATGCTAGACGCACTCGTCAGGCCTGACGATTGCGTTTAGTATGAAACAGCCGGTCGCGTCTAACTGTTGACTTCAGTGTTTATTTTTACATTTACACACCCTCTATCTTTGATATTGAGAAATTTAGCCCATAAATATAGCACACCTCGAGACTATATTTCGTCATATATATATATATATATATATATATATATATATATATAGATAGATAGATAAAAATATGAATCAATATTGATAGATTGATTGATAAATTATACGAAAATTGAAATAGATAGATAGCAGCTTTTTAGGTTGTACAAAAACGGCAGTACACACAAGCACTCACACTTACACAAACACATATATAGAAATAGAGAGAGATAGGTTATGATCAAATAGCAATATATAAATAGATATAAATTCAGCGTGAATCGCAATATATATATATATATATATATATATATATATATATACAGAGAGAGGAAGAGAGAGATATATAAAGATAGATATATTATCCGCAAATTGCAATAAATAAATATATTGATTATGATCAAATTGCAATATATATATATATATATATATATATATATATATATATATATATATATATATATATGGAGAGAGAAAGAAAGAGGAAGAACGAGATAGATATATGGAAACAAACACATTCGCATAATTCTATTTGTGCATCTCTGAACTTGATTGTTCATGGTAGAGAGTTAACAGAATTTATTCCCCAGCGTAATGCGGACGATGCTTCTCTGGAAATCAGAGCCTAATTTAGTATCACACATGGGCTTACTCAATCGCTCTTTATTTCTCTCTTTCAAAATTAATGTATTCCATCTTTCATATAAGGTTACGTCACCTTCGTTGAATGTCTATACAGATCACTCTTTCCTCCAACCAGCCAAATGTTAATTCTCCGCTCGCTTATTAGCCAATTAATATTAAACCAAATTCGCATTTCCATAATGGGTATAATTGAGGCGACTCCCCTTCTTATGATGAATGACAATATCGCCGGACATTGCAAATGACCGTTTGTCCGTCATCACTTAGCTACACTTGCAAGGCCGTCGTAAACAGAGACATGTCGAACGCTTTTGTCTTCCAGACGCTGTGTGCGTTGACCCGTTCTCTATTTCAGCGCCACCCTGGTAGCGGCGAATTTGGCACCCTTTGTTATTTATTCAAAATTACGTGTCTGCTACGAAATCAGAAGCCGGCAAATGGTTTCGAGGAAGCGTTTTAAGCCCATTTTATTAATATCAATAAGCGGGCGTATTTCAGCGCTGCAAATAAAAACGCTAAGAATATAACTGGCCTCATTATCACTCACGTGTTCTTAACTTTATTGAAAGATATGCAAACGTTATAACTTCTCTGATAGACAAAAATGGTGTGAGAAAATTAAAAAAAACACATCTAGTTTTATAATATCAAGGTGTTACTTGCTGTGGGTCTTCACAGTAAGCACTGACTACACTATATAGGCTAATGCTTCTCTATCTGTTTACTTTAATCATTTTACTACAGGTAAAACAACAAAGCCTTAAGACGCAGGAGCGTTACTGCACGATACAGAACATTATGGTCATCTCTCCTCAATAAGGTTTGTTCCTGTGTTTTTTGTTTATATATATATATATTGTCACGTAGCCCCGATTTCATTAACCAAATAGACGTTAGGCTAAAAAGCACCCCAAAGTAAAATCTTAAATTCTAGTCGAAAATTAGTTAGATATAAAAGAAAAATAAATGAATAAATAAAAATAGAAATTTAATCCAATGCTATCGACTTGCGAGCGAATATGTTCTATGATCAGCCGTATCCTCCTATTCTCATAAATTCTTTCCCTCTTTATCTACTCGTCCACCCACGAGCCAAGGGCCCGTGAACTTTGAAGTGACCCAACGCGAGAATGACCCGGTTCCAAAATTTTGCAGCTATCAGGCATTTGACCATAAGTGAATTCCAGGCACCATCAGGATCCCCTGCTGCGATTCACGTGATCAGAACATGCTAAGCGTGGATTGAACTTTTGGCCATCACACAAACACTGCGTGATTTGCGCCCCGGTCAAAGACGAAGGGAACCCACGTGACTTGTCTTTGGGGACAGCAGAATCTAAGAAAGTATTTTCAGTTTCCCTCAGACCAGCGGCAGTTGAACGTCGCTGGGCAAAATCGTCAGACTGCCCACTGAGATGAAGACAGCAAAATCTGTCGACTAAGGGGGGAAAGGACTGTTATGAAACGGAATCAACCCAACGAACCGCCTATACGAAATGCTGTGGAACCCCGAACACTTATGAAGGAAAAGGAATTCAGGAAAATTGCCGGCCTGCCAAAATGTTGGCATCAGGACTCTCGCTTTGGCGAATCAGAACTTTGTGTGAAAATATCAACTCGACTGAAAGATAAGTTGATTCTCTTTGTTTGATCTGTTTATATATATATATATATATATATATATATATATATATATATATATATATATATATGTGTGTGTGTGTGTGTGTATTCGCTCGCATCCTCTGTTCTTTAATGAACCCTTCCCCTTTGTTAAATGACTGTTCTTTTTTTTTCTTTCTTTATTTCTTTATATATATTTATAAATAAATGTTATATTTTGAAATCCATCGTCTTGTGTCTGTTCTTCTTTGATTCCCTTGTGTGGTTTCCATTTCTGAGTGAAGACCGAGAAAAGATCCCACGTTTTCTTTTTTTTTAACCCGTGGTTCATCTATATGCTACAAGTTCATAACTATATATATATCTATATGCTACAAGTTCGTAACTATATATATATATATATATATATATATATATATATATATATATATATATATATATATATATATAAACAAAAAAACAGAAAAAAAACTATATATATATATATATATATATATATATATATATAAACAAAAAAACAGAAAAAAAACTATATATATATATATATATATATATAAACAAAAAAAAACAGAAAAAAAACTTTATTAAGGAGAGATGACCATAACAGAAAAGGTTTTAAGAAGACAGAAGATAAGTGGCATTGTTTTTAAATGTTTGAAAATCGAACTTCGCTGGGACGGAATACGCCGGAAGAGAGTTGCACAAGCGAGAAGTGCGAGAGAAGAAATCTTTAACTTACGGTTACATCTAGCTAGTTCATTTGTAAAATGATGAGAACTTGCTACCAATTCAACCTTTTTTCTTTTACGTGACGTCATATTCAGGATGTAGGCGATCATGACCCCGACACTTTCACATCCTTTGTACCTCTTTATAAGTTTAGTGCCAATTTAGTAATATGCTTAAATTCTTAAAGTCTAGTTACGATAGATGAAATTTCAACAGAGCAAGGAGGGCTTGGAGAATCTGATACTCACGGGTCGAATAGAGGGAAAGAGAGACAATCGAAAACAACGCCTGACATAACTGGCGGACTTAAGCAAGTGGATGACAGAACGTGGTGTGGGGAAAATCAGAGGGAAGGAACTTGTTGAGAGCTGCAAGGGATAGAAGGAGACGGAGAGCCATAATCGCAAACGTCCTAAAAGACATGGCACATAAAAAGAAAAGAAGACTCAGTTGGAAATTTAGGGAAATTCTGTAGATGCAATTGTTCGTCAATCTTTGTTTTGACACGAAGACACAAGTCATCATAACCAAGGATTTAAGCGTACTACAAATGTTTAATCTGCTGATCAAGCCAGATGATGTAAACTGTCTTCCACAAATTAACTACATTCCACTAAGGATACTTGCGGGTTAAAATACACATTGTCTCTGTGCATGTTGACTAAGTACAGATCTACCTGAGGAAGTACCTGCAGCAGGGATTGGCTAACTAATTAAAGGAAAGAAAAAATCGAAAGCTGCAATGTTATTTTAATGAAGAAGCGTGAATATCACAGAAATATATTTCTAATGATAATTATAGCGGACTCCTGGACAATCTTAACGTCTGAATAAAATACTGTTTGAACGAAGAATAATGAGTAAAGAAAACGAATTTCAGTGATCTTTTTGACTTGTGAGAAACATTGGATACAGCTTGGAGACAGTTTGGAGAATCCTGCTACCAGTGTGGGGGCACATGCGAAACAGCACTTTTTGGGACAGGTTATAAGCTGAGGGAGGCAGTATCTCTATAAGCTCTGGATAGGAGCTAAGATGTCATGAATTGGCCGAAAAATCTGAGAGTTAGGGAGTTTATCAATTATCTTAATGATAATAATATTAATTAATATATAGATATATTAATATATTATTAATATAGACTAATATTAATAAGAATGAAAACACTGTGAAATCAAAATATAACACGAAATATACTTTGAAGTTAAAACTTAGAAAAGACATATGTCGTTAAGATACGGATTGATGATATTAAATTTAATCAGAATATCAGAATAACAGCCATAAACACTTTGCTTGTCCCTGTGATGCAATATAGTGTGAACATCTTTAACTGGACCATAGCTGAATGGATGTCAAAACAAAACATCTTCTTACTTGCCATCGTCTGCAGCATCCTAAGTTTGATGATGGTCGTCTGTATGTGTCCAAATCGGAACGAAGATGAGGATTAGTTCAACAAGAACTGTCATACAACACCACAAAAATCGATCTTCAAAAATACCTGCAAATATACAGAAGACTCGATGTGGAGATGTGATGCAGAACATGAAACAAATAAGGCGAACAAATTCAAAATGGGATTTCAATTGGTTGAAGAAATACAAATAAACCAAAATAGAACTACTGCAGAAGCAAATAACACAGAAAAGAAAGCAAAGGCAAACGAAATGACCCAAATACAGAAACAATGGCAAGATATTCCTCTTCATAGTTAATACTCTGCCCTTACCATAGAAGATGATGTAGACGAACGCCATACGCATTGGTCATTATGTAATCCAGGCTTTAAATCTGAAACCGAATGTTTTATTCTTGCTGCACAGAGCTAATCCTTGCTAACTAGAAATTCTCAAGGATACATACTGAAAAGTTTTGTGGTTCGCAATTGCATATTCCGTGATTAATATCCAGAAAAAAACAGACCATCTTTTATCAGGCTTCACAGTGTTAGTGCCAACTGAATATAAAACATGGCATGATTGAAGTGGGTCAATATCTGCACTGGAAAATATGCAAAAGTTACAGGAAGGAAACTGCAAGAAACTGGTATGAACATCACATAGGCCCAGTTACAGAGACAGAACATGTCACAATTTCATGGGGTTTCTCAATACATACAAAGAGAACAATCAAAAGATAATCGCCCAGACATCGTGATTAGAGACCACAAAAGCAAAAAATATCTCTTTACTGACATGGCGGTCCCTGCAGACTGCAATATCTCTTTGAAGCAATTCAATAAGCTGCCGAAATCTAAGGACATTGAAATCAAAATCTCAAAATTGTGGCACATGAGAACATAAAAATTCCAATAGTAGTTGGAGTACTCGGATTGCGTGTAAAAGATTCCGATAGATTCATTGAACTGACTCCTGGGAACCCATGCCTTAACGAAATATAAAATATCGTTCTCACGTGTACGCCCCACAACTTACGAAGGACTTTATATAATATGGGTAGTTTGGTTTCAAAATTGCTTATTGGGAAAATGTCATGAGGTCATTTTTGAACTTAGGTCTGTGATCGGGACCCGGAAAGAAATGAGTAGACACCAGAAATCAAAGGAATAATAATAATAATAATAATAATAATAATAATAATAATAATAATAATAATAATGATATTTTTTTTTGCGGGGGGGTTCAGTGGAAAGTGTCATGATGCCATTTCTAACCTTAGGTCACTGGGCGGGACCGGTAAAGTAATGTGTAAACACCAGAAATCAAAGAAAATCAAAATGATAATAATAATAATAATAATAATAATAATAATAATAATAATGAATCTCGAAAATGTGGCATATGGGAACCTCAACAATCCCTGTTGCAGTTGGAGCCCTAGCATTTGTTGGAAAAGATTACAGTAGACTAATTGAAGGGATTCCTGGAAATCCATGCCTCAAAGAGATACAAAAAATTGTTCTGACAAGTACAGCCCACGCTTTACGAAGGGCTTTATCCATGTATTTTTTTTTTTTTTTGTCAGTGGAAAATGGCATGATGCCAATTCTAACCTTAGGTTCCTGGGCGGAACCCGGAAAGAAATGTGTAAACGCCAGAAATCAAAGAAAATAATAATAATAATAATAATAATAATAATAATAATAATTTACTGGTTTATTCAAAGTGTACATGAAATAATCATTAGGAAAAATGATCTGCAAAAGACAAAAATCCTTTCGATACAACCTAATATCTTCTTGTTTTTATTTTCTAAGTGAGCCTGTAATCGGAGAGCACACAAACATTTTTGTTTACATATCAACCAAAATGTATAAATAGATATCAGTTAGATATGTAAACAAATGCAACAAAATATATAAGCAAAACATTCAAACAATTTAAAAAAAAAAATGACATTTAAATATTTAAAGAATAGAAAACAAATCTGAATCTATGAGATAATGGATCATTCGATACAAGAAGCAATTTCTAATCTGGTTGTTGTGAGAAATGAAGAAAAGCGATATGGTCCCAACAGATCAGAAGGTGAAAATGAAAAGCACCTCAAAATTTAGAAAATAAAGTCGAAGAATTGAAGATAAGGCACTGGCCACGAAAACAATGATATTCCGGCAGAAAAAAAAAAAAATAATAACAAAAACGAACCGGAAATCGTGTACAAAATATCTGTGAAAGATTTGAGAATGTCTATTGAAAGAAATTGCCATTATTTCGAAAAATGTTTTGGAGATTGGTAAAGTTATTGCTTTCAAACGCTCTTTATCAATTTCCAGAGAAAATGATATTTGTTTCCACATATATAAAACCAATATTTTTTTTTAAGCGTTTCACCCCAAGCAAAGCGGGAAGCCACTAGGACGTAAGGGGTAACAGAAAATTTGGAGTAAAATCAGATATAGACCTGCTGCCATGTTATGATTAATATGTTCAAACATTCAGGTATACCAAAAAAAGGAACTGGTGACTGAAATATTTTTGGCTGATTAAAGATGTTATAATTCATATGCATGTCTTTGGTATTTATATCCGGGAATTTTTTTTCAAATGAAAGGGAATTGTCAATTGATTCCCCGTATGATTCATTCATGTGCTTTCCGCCTTTATTATCATACTCTTTTAGACTTTTTTTTTTAATTTCTCTTTATCTCTGTCGCCGTCCAGGGTATGAATATAAACTACGTCCGCGTCCCGGGTATGATGATAAACTACGTCCGCGTCCCGGGTATGACGATAAACTACGTTTGCGTCCCGGGTATGACGATAAACTATGTCCGTGTCCTGCGTATGATGATAAACTACGTCCGCGTCCCGGGTATGGCGATAAACTGCGTCCGCGTCCTTGGTATGATGATAAACTACGCCCAAACAGCAAGTCATCTGATCAGGAGGTTTTGAAGAGTGTCGAAACACCTCTTAACTTCTGGTGTTCCCAGGTTCATCCTGACTCAAGGTGGTAGCACCTGCTGGGATCCCAGCTATGGACAAATGGTTAAACCCCAAACTGGGATCAAAACAATATGAAAGTGTAAAAATAGATTTTAATGCCAGAAATAAACTGTATAAAGATTATTACCAGTAATAAATTTTTGAAGAAAAAATATTGCAAGCAATATATTTTTAAAAAGATATTATTACCGGATATATATATTTTTTGAAAAAAACATTACCAGAGAAGGAAAATTATTACCAGAAATAGATTTTTTGAAAGAAAAATATTACTAGAAATAGATGTTTGAAAAAATATTACCCCAATGAAAATGTTGTAGACTTTAAATAAATGACTGAGTATGATATGCCCCCGCCATATATCTCATGTTCACAAGAATTATTTTTTGTTACTAATTGGAATATATAGCGCAAATTTCTTCCCGGCGATTCTTGGGTTGATATCATGAGCCTTCCTATTAAGAATTGTGCAACAGAACATTTTTCTGCGGTTAAAGCTGTCATTGGTGCTTCTGCATCTTCTCAGAAAACCCAAATGAAAGCACAATTTTCATCTTGGTTCACACCGGCCTGTTTAACCGCTATAGACCACATGACTCCTTCTTTCCGGACACTTCTAGCGTGATAGTGCCAAACACAACTGGAGACACTTTATATCAACTCGCACTGACTGTAAACCTTCCAATACATGGTGCGATGGATAAATTACCGTAGAAATTTCGCTAAAAAAATAACACTGCCATTTCATTTTAACAGATATAATTACCAAAAATTACACAAAAATATCTTGAAATACCAAAGAGTAGATTTATTCAATCAAATCGACATTGCTTTCAACTACAGCCTCCAAATGACTTCAAAATGTCCTGCAACTCTTGTAAACGGTTCCCTTGATTATGTCAGTAAATGCTGCCATAATACTTGCCTTCAGTTCATCCTTGTTGCTACAAGGAGTTTTTTTGGTCTCTCGTTCATCTGCGCCCAACACATGATAATCAAGCGGGGTGTAGTCAGGGCAGTTACTTGGCGAGATGTAAGGTGTGATGTGATGTCAGAATTTGTCTGACAGCCATGACTGATTTCTCCTGCTTGTGTCCTGGTGTAGAGACCTGTTGCCAGACAGAGATGCTTCTAGAAGCCATTCTCTTGGCCCAGGGCTGAAGTACCTTCTTAAGGCACTTCATGTAGGCCTCCGTGTTTTTTCTGAGGCCCTCACAAACAAATTCTGGATTTTTTTTTCTTATTAGAATGATCTGAGTGAGTTTCCGATCTGCCGTACCTTGGCATTCACCTTTAAACTCTCCCAACTCTTTCCGAACCTTCTGTACTATCATTAGATTGATACCCAAACACACAGAAATGTTCGCATTGGAGTTTCCGGCATGAATGCTAAGCAGTACAGAATTCCGTTCGAAACTTCTAGCTGAGTGAATTCTGTCATGTTGCTCTTTTTCTCACGGACGTTGCCCAACTGACACTACTAAACTGTGAAGTTGAAAAAAAAATCAAAAACAAACAACGGGCATTGACGAATTTAAAAATAAAAAATGGCGACAGTTTACCCATCCCACCCTGTAGCGTAAACATTTATTCGCTGATAGAACGTGGTATTCTATAACCTCTAAATCATTTGGTTCTCATAACATCTGACAGTTCTGTAATAGTGTGTTAAATAAGACAATGTCACCCATCCCTCCTCACTTGACTTAATTTAATTTGTTAACATTTTCTGATGATGAAGCAGAATTATTGCCTTGTACATTCCCTTCAAATTCTATCTGGAACATATTTGTTTGACTTTCGATTTTGAATTTTTTTTTTATTGAGTGATATAACCCCGTCCATGTTTTCTCTATTCTTGATCTCCATAAAGCATAGTGGACTTGATGCATATCTCTGCAGTAGTCCCTAAGAAATGTGCACCTGGACAGCATGTTGTTCTCTTTAAACTTTACCATAAATGCCTTGCAGCTTCTAGCTGTCATGCTTTTTGAAAATCATTTTCTGTAGTTCCATATTTAAAATTTAAGGTAACTTTCGGATCATTCTAACTACCTGCTTTTGTTATAACTACTAGAGGCTATATTCACATGTATTTCACATCGTAGATTCTTCTTTCGATTAAGCAATGCAGTTTTTGTTTCTCTATGTAAACTGCTGATCTATTCCCGGTTATTGCTGAAAGTGGATATCAAGCTAAGAATGAAGCTCGAGTTCTTGCTTTGGATATCTCAAAGCCCACTGAGATGGTGGGCTTCTTCATAAGTTGAAAGATTATAGTATAGCGACAGTGTTACCAATATTGTAAGGGTGTGTACTGCATATATCTAACTTTGGCTAGGAAAGGTGGGATTAAGGACAATGCGTGGACGCAATGGAATTTATATTTGACGTAAAAAGCACATAGTATAAAATACAAGACTGAACGGAATGATTTCAAAACATAACAATTGAATTTATTAAGTATTTGATGTACATGCATGTGAAATGAAAATATTATACAGAGTTGTGTCTCTTAGACGAGGTAATATTTGTCCCTAAGCACACAAAATGAAAGTAACTATTAAACTGTAATTTAGAAAAATAAAGTTCCTTAGGCATGTTTGGAATTGTGTGTTGTAATGTTGCTAAAAGTTCAGAAGATATTTTAGAGATCGTACTTGCGTGAATATTGGTAATAGTCATTAAGGTCTGAATACATTAGACAAGACAGGAGTTCTTGACGATTACATCTTGGCGGCAAAGAGATAGATGAATGAAAAGAAACAACGATGGAGCTTACACATGTTCTGTTTTTTTATAATATCGTGTATCACGTGGGAGGCTCAGAGCATATTGAGCTGGAAAACATATTTGTCGCATGCAGGCGGTTTGATTGGTCAAACTGACCAATCAGCGAGCTAGTTTTGAGTAGATTGACCAATGAATGCTTGTCTATGTACTGTGTTTATATAATGCGGTGGTAGTTAGCAAAATGGTATTTCTGGAATCATTTTTGAAATGATTCACTCTTTAGAACTTTCCGAAAATATATAGACTTCCCTTACGCATTATGTTTGGACCGAAGTTGTGCTAATTTTCTTCAACGACATCCCAAATCTCTACTCGTTATCTATGCTGATGACGCAATTACTTTTTTCTGTTTCGATACTAAGTCTGGTCGATTTGACAAGGTCAAATTCACAGCTGATCTAAAAATGAACTACAATCTATTGTTAACTGGAACAATGAATAGCTTGTTAAATTCTAGCGTTTCCAAAACGTCGTTAATTGCCTACCATCAGCATGATGGGTTTGAAATTCCAGGAGACTGACCGATTGCGCCTATTCGCAATTACCTTTTCCGCTGACATGAACTGGAAAGTTTATATCGAATCACTTTTCAGGTCTGCTGGTCGTTAAGTCTATTCAATGAAACGTGCTAGACTATTTATCTAGCCAGAATGTAACTTACATATACCTACGGCTAATATGCGTCCATGCTTTGAATAATTTTGTCTGTTCTGTTCTTATACTTCTGATATGTATTTAGAGACTTTGGTTGAAATCCAAAGCAGAATTTGCAATATTATTGGTCCTGACCTACCATCTCGACTTCATTCACTTTCTCAGAGCCGTTGCGTGCCTTCTCTCTACCTTTACTATAGATACAGTCATGGCCTTTTTTCTGATGAAATTTTCCCTATGGTACTTTAACTATATGACATAAAACGCAGTACGAGGTTCGCGGCAATGTCTCATCATTTTACAGTAGAAAAGCCTAGATACAACCATATAATCTATACTAACCGTTTTTGCTCTCTCACTACTCGGTCGTGGAACTGTCTTTCGGATTAAATTTGTCTTCAAATGTTTAAATGCTATATCAATATTTATCTTCTGTTTCATTAATTCCCGTTTATTTATTGTTCTCCTTCTTTAATAATGTTTTCTCATATCTTCTCATACTGAGTAAAAACTTGCGTCTTAGTGGCTTTATTGCCTTGTTTGGTGTGAAATTAATTAAAAAAAACTGGGAAAGAAAATAATTGTGCAAGTTTTGCGAATATTTCCTATATTAAATGAAATTTTCATTATGTCGTAAAAGCTTCTGGTGATAAGAGAATATATTCTCTTCCGACGCACACTTCTTCTGTTTTCCATGATAATAAGATATAAAACCAAATATATAAAACAATTTACATCTACTGACATCTTCCAGCTACGATATCAGAACAGTCAAAATTGAAATGAAACAAAACTGAATGTGGCGAAGAAAATATTTTTGAAAGGTTTCAGAATATACAATATCATATATTTTTTCGCATTCCTTTGTTAAATAGTTAATTAGGTATATATCTATGTATTTAGTTAGATACGTACGTAGTTAGGTAGGTAGATAGATATGGTTGTAGAGAGGTAGATAGGTAGCGCGTACCTTACGCCCTGGCAGTGATTCAGAAATAATAGACTATTTCTTTTTTTGATCGCTAGAAAAAATGGAAAGGGCATCTTAGAGATGTTATTTGGTTACAATGATAGAGAAAGAAAAATATTGTAGAGGATATGATAATTCTCCTATATCTTTATCATCTTCTTCAATGAAATGTAAAATCTCCTCAATATTGAATCATTCTATTTGTACCCTCTTACTTCTTTAAATAATTACCTGTATTCAGATTTATGAGTGCTATATCAATACTGTGTTAAGAATGTTAAGCACAAATATTTATCGATGGAATAAAGGAAGCTCCACAGTTATTTCATAGTCGAAGAACTCGCAATGGTTTTAACTTAAGAATCCTGATTCGCCAGACGCTGAAAATTACAAAAAAAATTATCACTTATTCAGTTATTTTAATATATTGTTAAAGGAAATTTCTTGTTTCACGAAAATGATGCTTGCGACTTTGGAAAATATTGCTATCCTAAGTTCTTCAATCATCACCCTCTGTTACATGTGCCAATAAAATATACATCCACATGTATGAAGAGCAATGTAAACATACCCTGATGTTCTGATGAGGTAGTAAGGAATGAATATTTTTATAATTTTTAATTTAACACAAAATAAACATAGTTTATATTTATATGTATTATCAACTCAGAGAACGTCTTTTTTTTTACATTCAGATAAATTGGCAATAAAATCGCTATTGGCTTCAACTGCACCCTCTAAACGACTTCAAGATCTCCTGCAGTTCTTCTGAACGGTTCTGTTGTTTATGTCGATGAATGCTACCATGACCGTTGCCATCAGTTCATTTTTGGTGTCACAAGGAGTTTTGTTGGTCCCTCGCTCAATTGGGCCCAACATATAACAATCAAGGGTATTGCAGTCTTGGGAGTTAGGTGTCGAGATGTAAGGTGTGATGTGATGGAAGAAATTGGCTGACAGCCATGATTTAGTTCTTCTGCTTGTGTGTCATGATAAACAAAGTGTCCCGGGGCTAACGCATAATAAGAGAGGTCTAGGAGTATTAAGGAAGATAATAATTACATGAAGATTTCCAGTTAAAGAAGTAATGTATATGACACTGGAATTAAGAATTGAGACATTTTCGTAAATGCATGAAGTTTGCTAACCAGAATTCTCATCGTTTATTAGATACACATCTACATTATGAGCGCTCTTTAGACTGTGTAGCGAAGACGGAAATTAACACCACAATAGAAAAATAAAACAACAACAACAAATAAAATATTGCGCATTCTTCCGGTTAATAAATTAATGTTTGCAAAATAATATTTAACATTTTTAGACCAACGGGTGCGTATCCACCAAAAACAATAATAAATAAAATAACATGCATTGTGATCCCTTTGAAGGATGTTTAAGCAAATTTTCTAGACAAGCAAACGAATAGAGAGAAGCGGCAACTGTTTCACTATGTTCAGCTTAAAATAAATCGCCTTATTCATTCACCCAGTTGTTACAGTAAGAGCAAGGGTATAGAGAGGTTTTACATGAAAGGATATTGAGAAGGTCGGGGATCAGGATCAAAACATCAGAATATGCCGATTGATATTACATTTTAATATTTGAAGATTATAGCTATCATTGAAGCACGTAGGAGGAAGGGAGTTCCACTGTCGGGAAGCACGAGAGAAGAAGCTTTTGGGGTAGAAGAGGCGGTTACATTTAACTGTTTCGGTAGTAAAATGGCGGATCCGAGATGCCAACCAATAGCACGCTTAAGCGATTATTGGTCCGTATATTTTTTATTTTATGGCGACGAAATTATATTTTTGAAAAACCTTACAATTTAATTGCATCTAATTATATAAAAGTGGTCAATTTCATAACCAAAGCAGGCTTAGGATTAGAATTTATTTTGTGCAATATAAATGTATTTTATTTTTCTTTAATCGTTATCAACTCGTGCACGGCTTTTGAAATCTATCGAGACTGGAAAATGGGAATAGAGCCACTCCCACTCAAATATGGCAAGAAATCGCCATTTTCGTCCTGATCTGGTTCTTATAAATGTTTTGTAGGTTAATTAAAATCCGCCACAATTTTTAAAACGTTTTTTAAGATGTTGGTGATGTGATTTCAACATCTATTCCATATTCTGTCTATCCAGCAGAACATGTTTAAGCAAAGAACATATGTGTTAACATATATTTCGAAATCTCACTCACATGAAATTCCAAGAATGGATTGAATACATTAATTTTCTTTTTGTTCTTTCTCAAAAATATATTCATCTTTTGTTTTAATCTTTTTCTTTAACAATCAGTATGCGACGAAGCAATTTTGTCCACTTCTTCTATCGCCGTCGAAACAAAGACTTCGATTAAAATTATAGTCTCACTCATACGACCATTGTACACGCAACCTGGCCTATGGTCATTCATTCTGAGGAAATCAAAAGTTATTCAAGACAAAATACAAAGTTAACTAATGAGTCAATATCTCTTGAAATAGAGAGAACTGTAAGCAAAAATTGAGGAATATTGAATAGCTACCACTCTATTATTAATGAAATAAAAATGGGCATTTGGAAAATATATATCGATCTGTAAAGAGGTTCTTGATTTATAATATTGTTCCCTAATATTTCTTTATATTTTTATGTATAATATTTTAAACTTTGACTTTCTTTCATCGTTTTAAAAATGTTCTAATTTACTTGGTATTTCTCTGATACGTGAAAAGACCGCAAAGTGCTGTAAAGATTTTGTTTTTCTTAATAGCCGTTTCCTTCCATTTCATCCTTAACTAGATTCAAGATGATAGAAACAAAAAAGAATCTCAATGAAATATAAACGAAAAACATAAAAAATGTAAAAAAAAGTAATATTCTTTTCCAAATTTAAAATTACCGACGTCTCTCACTCATGCGCATGCGCAGTCGTATCAACATAAAACAAAACCAGTCCGATGAATTCCTAAGTAATGAAACCTATCAGACGAAACTTGTTTTCATTTGTCATATATATGCATTTGTGTGTGTGTGCGTGTATACATATATATATATATATATATATATATATATATATATATATATATATATATATATGTTAAAAATTAATTGATTTAAAATATGGTTTCTTCGCTACACAGTAAAAACCATGTTTGAAAAACCGAAGCTATAAACTTCAAATTTAATTATATTACTAAATTAAAAGCACTAGTTTTTTTCATCTTCAAGCTAATTTTGGAATAACATATTTTTAAATTTACTGAGATTTAAACGCACATATAAATTCATAATTTCCTGTTTACAAGGATACAGAGAAATCCAATCATTCAGACAGGGTCGGTAGCATGTTCATTTTTATTAGCTTTTGTTGTATCAATTATGAGTTACTTTCGGAAAAGAGGTTAAGTTTAGGGAGGGTAGGAGGTGTATTTTTCAACGAATTTTGATAGTATTTTAAAATTGTAATTGAATATAACGTATTCTAACCAAAACGCCCCTTTTAAAACAATCTTTAAGTATAGAAGTATGAATTTAACGGAAAAATGGCGAAAAACTTTTTGTCATTAATAATAATAAAAAAAAAAAAAAAAAACAGACGACATGCGTTTAACGGATGTCAAAATTGCTCACATATTCGGTCCATGGTATCCTCAGCATCCTTCTGTAGAAATATCAACTGTCTCTTCCTGATGTTAATTTTAAGTTTCCTTTTTGTTTCCATTTTCTCTAAAACTCCGTCGTTGCTCATATGTTCGCTCACCTGGTATTCTCTGCAACCTTGAGTAGAAGCACGTTTCTCTTGTTTCATGTCACTGCTTCATCTATGAAGAAAATTTCCAACATTCACTGTCATATAGAAGGACGGATATGGGATAACAGCTAAATACTCTGTTTTGTTTCTATATTTTTAAAAAACTTTGGATGCCAAATCACATGTGATACAAGTAGCCAAAGAAAGGCGAACAAAAATACTGCGGGGCTCTTTTTATATGATATTCAAATCAAAGCATACATCTTATCTTATTTAACAACAGGTCAAATATGCTAGTGGTCTTTCTAGAAGAGACTCCTACAAAAAGTCAGACCGCATCTTCTGGTGCAGCCTAAGGTTACTACTACTTATACAGAATACACCTTAGAACACGACCTTTGAAAAGCTTCAACAAAGGTCACCTTGAAAATGGCTAATGATTTGGCCGAAAGCGGTTGGGGCAATAATCATTATGGACAGTTTCGGAACTCGCTTATTATTTCTGAAATGGTAAGTAAAACAGCATTAGAAGAATTTAACACAACATTATGAGTTGTTCCTTGTATATCAAATTCAAGGAAAATCTTAAAAGAAAATTGAGTTCCTATATATATATATATATATATATATATATATATATATATATATATATATATACATGTGTGTGTGTGTGTGTGTTTTGGTGTGTGCGTAAAAGTATATAGATAATAGGGAAGAACTCGTTAGATAAATAATCCAAAGTTCTTTAGTATTTTTGTTATCATTTTTAAAAAATAGTGCTCGATACAAAAGTAGAGCATATATATATATATATATATATATATATATATATATATATATATATATATATATATATAAATATATATATATATATATAATTACATGAATCATTCATACAAAAAAACAAATATAGAGGTTAATGATTTAAATGGCGAGAATACATCTTCGCAAACAATTTCAATAACCACGAACCTGTATATGAATGATATGATCCCTGTTTAGAAATTCCAGTTGCATAAGGTCTTTATAAACAGGGATCATATCATTCATATACAGGTTCGGCATTAGTGTAACTTATTGAAATTGTTTGCGAAGATGTATTCTAACCATTTAAATCATTAACCTCTATAGTTGTTTATTATATGAATGATTCATGTAATTATAAATTAAATTGCACCTATAATCGAAATTATATATATATATATATATATAT
The DNA here is from genome assembly GCA_963932145.1 of Acanthosepion lycidas. NCBI lineage: Eukaryota > Metazoa > Mollusca > Cephalopoda > Sepiida > Sepiidae > Acanthosepion > Acanthosepion lycidas. The sequence continues at coordinate 15,777,878 of OZ010601.1, read as the reverse complement.
ATATATATATATATATATATATATATATATATATATATATATATATATATATATGGGGGTGTTTCGTTGACGAGGAACATTTTGAAATATTATTATTCAGAATTCTTTTTTGAAAACAAATTGTTTGGGAGGACTCTGAAAGATCCTTAAATGTTCTAAGTACTTTCTCATAATAATTAAGCATATAAATTGGTAGTACAAATTTCTCTTCTACAATGCCTTGTATTTTCGTATTAGTAGCAGTATTAGTATTCTAGTTCGCGTTACTATTGCCACTTTTAATGGATTTTGTTTTGAATATTTCCAAATACACTTATGAAAATGGCTCCTTTCGTGAAAAAATCCTAGAACGGGTTTGTATTTTTCACATTATTTACATTATTCAGACTATTGTCCTCATCTTTGTCGCCATATGTATTACAACGTTTCGTACGTTGTCCGCTCCGACGTTCTTCAGTTGGTTGGAATGTCGAACTTAACCATTTATTTCGCTCACTGGTGTAGGCTGTTCTAGTTCCACGTGCCATGTTTAATGGATGTCAGTTATCAGTTATCTCCTGTTAATTCTCCTCTCCAAGTTCTTCACTGCCTTAGCCTGGTATTGAACTCACACTCTTTGGGCTCTGTCACTAGATCTAAGCAACGCCTTTATCCACTGTGTCATGTGTATGAATTTCTGAGTATTATAAACCTAATGTCTCACCAACCATTTTTTTTTTACCTGTGCTCAAATTTCAAATTTTGCTGTTATCATTTTATGTCTTTACCAGAGCTCATATTGCAATTTTTGTTTTTATTATCGCTTTTTCTCTGTCACTCCTTATTACTGGTTCCTATATTTTATTCATTTCTATGCTTGGTCTGCTCAGGAGATTTTTGTGGCCTAGCATATGTGTTAAGTTTGCGAATTTTACAATGGTGTTCTTTGTCTATGATTTCAACCTGATCCCACAGAGGGCGGTGATCTCACTTTTCTCTCCATATGTGGTCAGATGCGCCTGATTTTTCCTCTTCCCCTCGTGTTACAGCTTTCAGTTCTTCTTGAAGCCTTACCTTAAGGGGGAAGCCTGTCCCCCTTTTATATTTCTTTCCGCAGAGGAGACAGGCTGCCCCTTACGGTAAGAATGGTGATTTCCTTTGGTCTTTCAATGATCATATTATTATGTTGGAGCAAAAATAATGACGTAATAATTTCGTTTTTTTACCTTAAAAATACGTCAAAAAACGACATCATTTCGTCATTTTTGCACCAACCTAATATTAATCTTATCAGACAATATAAAATGAACTTACGAAAAATAAATCGACAAAACTTGACTATGTCATTTAATGAAACATGCGTCAATATATATATTTTTTTCTTCACCTTCTATCCTCTCTCATATACGGGATGTGCTCTATTACTATCACCACGGAAAGTGCTTGCACGGACTACAATCCCTTGTCCCGCTAGCTAAAACCATCAAGATAAGGACACGCTATGCCCTATTCATAGTTGCGAACCACCCACCCTCCCTCATTATTCCATCGTCAAGAACACCCACTTGCTGGCCCGTGTGAGTATAGTTTCGCTCTAGCAGAAACCCATTTACGTTTTTCTTTTTTTTTCTTGGTTTTTAAATTTATCTATTTTTTCTCTCCCCCAACTCATAGACATTTTGTCCCAATGATTCTCCCTTATTTGATAGTTTAGTAAGAAATCCCGGTTCGAAAGAAAAAAAAACAGGAAAAATGCAAAATTAAATGTCTTTGGCTAGATGCGAAAGTGTCTCGTCAGTATTCTAATGATGTGGTGACAGTATCTTTTTGCTTGATATATTGTCTGAACTTGGAATTGTTCTAGCCGCTTCTTTCTCCTGTTCTAAATCTTATTGAAAGTATATTCTCCCAAGCCCAGTACTTGGTGAGAGGGGAGGATTGGCTGTTGATTCCCCCCAGCCCACCAGGTCGACGCTTGGACATAAGGTAAGCCGTACATTCAGTTACCATTATGAGGAAGAAAACAGACAACCACTTTCTGGCCCGTGTGAGTACAGTTTCGCTCTAGCAGAAACCCATTTACATTTTTCCTTTATTTGATAGTTTAGTAAGAAATCCCGGTTCGAAAGAAACAAAAAAAAATAGGAAAAATGGAAAATTAAATGTCTTTGGCTAGATGCGATAATAAATCCGGGTAACCTTATTTTCAATTTCTTTTTAGAATAGACAATGGGACTTATACTAAGTTAAAACTTAATGTGATAGGGTATAGCCAAGTGTGATCCAGGTCTCCTTACCTGTTATCTCCCCGCCCAATCCTTCCCTTTGTTTGTGTCGTTCTTTTTTGTGTTATCTGTAATATGAGTAAGTAGTCTTTTCTACCGCCCGGTCAACACTTCTCCCCTTTCTATTGGACATGAGTAGAGGCTTACACCTTGTTTATTGTCTGGGAAGGGGTTCCCGGTATTCTTTCTCTCCCCGGCCTCTGTATTAGTGCAGCTATGTTTCTCCCGTAATGTGTGCAGTCTGTGGCATCACCTCTTCATTCTGAGGGTACACGGTTGACAGTTCTCTGGTTGCTGTTTCCGACTGGTAGTTAGGAGCCCTAACTTTTGCGTAGCGTTTTGAGCGGCCGCTCTGATCAACAGTTGTATAATGCCGGGGTGTTTGTAGTGCCATATCGCGCATGGAAAGGTGTCCCTGCAGTCACCTCTGGTGGGCAGCCCTGAGGCCACATAATGATGCAGAATTTGCCAACTCCTCTCTGCCTGCGTCACGGTCGAAATTGTTTCTTTTACTTCGGGCCTTCTCACCTTACAAACAAAATTCAACATGAGTTACAAAAACCGAAAGATTAACCCTAAACCAGCCTCTCAAAAACCACCTAAACCCCTCAACATTTCGTTCTCCAACATCCAGGGCATTAGGACAAACTTCTGCAGTCTGGAATCTTTCCTCACTGCAAACGGCCCGGATATACTGGCTCTCTGTGAGACATACCTTGTCTCGTCTATCCCCTCTTCTGATCTCTCGATCCCCGGCTATCTTCCTCTCCTCAGAAAAGACTCTCTAACTCACATGCACGGTCTTGATGCCTACGTCAAGGAACATCTCCCTCTGGCCAGAGAGTCCTCTCTCGAATCGCCAGACCAGTCATACATGTGTCTCCGACTCTCTCTCCTCAATGCGGTAAGCTCTCTCTTCTTCCTTTACCGCTCTCTATCTTCTCAAGACTGTGAGATACTCGATAGCATTTCTGACAGCATAGACAAGGCTCTCTCACTCCACCAATTTGCTCACATTTTTGTGTTTGGTGACTTTAACGCCCATCACACATTGTGGCTTAAGAATGCTACGACTGACCACGCAGGCATTCAAACGCTCAATGTTTCAATCTCCCATTCCCTCACACAGATAGTTAACTTCCCCACTCGTTTTGCCTTCAACCGGGAAGGTAAAGCCTCTCTTCTCGACCTGTGCTTTACCTCCATCCCCGAATCATGTAGCGCCTCGCAATTCTGCCCTCTTGGTAACTCTGATCATGCAGTAGTATCAGTTAACATATCTTTCAACTCCATCCCCTATAAAGAACCTCCTACCACTAGAACTTTGTTCTACTTTCAACGAGCTGACTGGGACGCGTTCCATGATTTCCTTCGCGATGTCCCCTGGGATGGAGTTTTTTAAGCTCCCCGTCCAAGAATGTGCTTCTGAAGTCTCTTCCTGGGTTAAAGCTGGAATTTACGCTTTCATCCCATCAAGGAAATATAGGGTCAAGTCGCGCTCCTCCCCTTGGTTCTCGGCTGCTTGCTCAGCCGCCATCGCCCATAGGAACCACTACTTCCACCTATTCCGTAGCAACATGTCTGACTGCAATAGACGTATCTTTGCCTCCGCCCGTAACGAATGTAAGCGTGTCCTCAACGATGCTAAGTCAATATTTGCGGCTCGGATGAAGGAACGTATTGCATCTTGCAAATTTGTCTCCAAAGATTATTGGCGCCTCTGCAAGAGCGTATTGAACAATTGCAAACCCTCTATACCTCATTTATCAACCAGTTCGAAGTCCTGACCTCCTCTACCGACAAGGCTGAATGCTTTGCTCGGAAATTTTCATTCAACTCGACGCTCGACTGTTCCGGTGTACCCATACCTGACTTCCCTCTTAGAACTGAGGACATATTGAGTGGGTTAAACATAACCCAATCTTTGGTACTGGGCGTTATCTCCGATTTAGACCCCCAACAAGGCTAGTGGTGGAGACGGGATACCAGCCATTGTCTTGAAGAAATGCGCGCCTGAACTGGCGCCCGCCCTTTCTAAACTATACAAATACTGCCTCAAGGAATCTTGTTTTCCTGACTGCTGGAAGTCCTCTTCGATCGATCCTGTCTTCAAGAACTCCGGCGACCCCTCTGACCCTTCCAACTACCGTCCTATCAGTCTCCTTCCTCCCTTCGGCAAAGTCTTCGAAGCCCTAATCAATACCGGGCTGGTTAACCACCTCACATCCCATAATCTGCTCTCAGACAAGCAATATGGTTTCCGCTTTGCCCGATCTACAGCTGATGTGCTTACGGCCATCACTGAAACAGTCTACCGAGCTCTTCAAAATAACGGAGAAGCCCGAGCCGTGGCACTAGACATCTCCAAAGGATTTGATAGGGTTTGGCATGCCGGCCTTCTTCGCAAGCTCCAGGATTATGTCATTCCGGGTCGATTATATAACCTAATAGGATCATTCCTGTCAAACCGTAAAGTGAAGGTCGTCCTCAATGGATTCTCCTTCTGTTCCTATCCCACGAATGCAGGTGTTCCTCAAGGCTCCATCCTCGGCCCCACTCTATTCCTTATCTACATAAATGACCTTCCTGACGCAATAACTTCCCAAGTTGGCATCTACGCGGATGACACCACAATTTATTCCTGCCTCAAAAACAAATCTAGTCTCGCTGACAAAACTCGCCTGGTCGTGCGTCTCGAAAAGGACCTCCAATCGATTGTGAACTGGGGCATGAATTGGCTGGTCAACTTCAACGCTTCCAAGACAAAACTGCTCTCTATTAATCACCACAGAAATCCTTCCCTTCCCTCCATTAGAATGTCTGACGCTCAACTTCTCGAGATCAACTCTGTGCCGGTTCTCGTTCTCACGTTGACTGCTGACCTGAGATGGAATAAATACATTGAATCAATTTCCTCGTCAACTGCAAGGAAAGTTGGCTCCCTGAGCTGCGCCAGGAAGTTTTTCTCCCCGGAGTCGATCCTCCAGATCTACAAATCAACAATTCGATATATATATATATATATATATATATATATATATATATATATATATATATATATACTTTTTAATAGTCAGCAAAGTCAGAATCTACTTAAGTTAGTGCTGTTTGTGAACACCATTTGATATGTTTAACTCTATAGTTAAGTTAGTTTGAGAATCAGTAACTGAAAACGAGATGAAGTTGTGAAAATCCATGATTATCCACGTAATGCAGTAGTATGGCACAGTGAAAAAAAAAACAAATATTTACTAAACAATTTTGAATATTTTCTATGATCACCATAGAAA
>OZ010601.1:15672324-15767324 GCA_963932145.1 Acanthosepion lycidas | reverse complement strand
TTCTTGATGCTTCTTCAGAAAATTACCCGGGAATTTCTTTTGCCAATTCTAATGGAACTGTTTCGTACGGCGCGTTGATTTTTCTCCTGACTTTTTCAAGGAGAAATAAAATGGCCGATGTCATTTTATTTCCAAAACCGAGTGCTTTTCTTCAGATTAAGAGCTTTCTTTGACATAAAAAAATCAATGCTTATCTCCTAAGTATGAAGAAAAGGGGGACCAAAAAGTAGACCCCAAATGCTGATGATATTCTTCAGTTCTAATGGCTTTTCTATCTCTTCATGTTTTTATGACGCTTCTGTTGTTGCTTTTATAAAGTTAATTACGACTTTTTCGACGTTTGTCTTGAAATTCATTCTTTTCTCCGATTCTTGTTATCCTTTCTGGAGGATTTTTGTTTTCTATTAACAATATAAAAATTTTAAATCGCTTTCATTTAGGTTTCTACAGGTCGCTTTCTTTTTTTTATTCTTTCTCCTCCTTCGTCACATTTCTCTTCCGCCATCTTTTTTTTTCCATTTGTTCGATTCTTTGTTTGTTTCATTCTCTCAGCCATTTCATTTCTTTCTATTTTTCTTTCTTTCTAACATTTTATCTCTGTTCTTTTTCTCTTTCTTTGTTTCTTTGTTTCTCTCTTCCAGTTCATCACATTCTTCCTTTCTTTCTTTTTACCTCCCACTTTTTCTTACTTTTTTTTCTTTTTATTTCTTTCGCTTCTATTTCCATCCACTTTTCTTTATCCTAATCTACATTTCGCTTCTTTCTTTCTTTCTTTCTTTCTTTCTTTCTTTCTTTCCTTCTTTCTTTATTTCTTTCTTTCTTTCTTTTTTTCTTTCTTTCTAAATTTCTTTCTTTCTTCAGGTCCACCACTCCATTTTTTCATCCATTTGTTTTACATCTTCATATTTCTTTTCTTTGATTGAGGCACGAATGATATGTCACTTCATATCTAAACCAACTAAACCAACGATCACGGTTTTCCACAGCTTCCGTTTATTTTTCTCAGAGATGAATGATCCATGTTTGCGTTTGTGTTACCTGTGAGTCTTAAATAGACCTAGGCTTTTTTTTTTCCTTTGTCATCATTTTTGATTTCACTTTCATGAGTTCTTTTTAACCGGTATAACCCTATACAAGTCAGTAAAGCCACTAGGAGACAAGGGGTTACACGAGCTCGAAGAATTAGAAACAGAAAAATTAATAACGTGAAGGAAGAAGAAGTAATCAGAAGGAGATTAGAAAAAAAAAATCCTGCTTCCTTTTTATATTCACCATACTTTTCTCCCAAGAATTTATGTCGTTTCTTCATTGATCTCAGAAATTCGTTTTCTTCATTGAGAGCTAATTTTATGTTTTTTAAAAACTTTTTCCTTTTTCATTTATTTTCCTTTTCTTTCTTTCTTTCTTTCTTTCTTTCTTTCTTTCTTTCTTTCTTTCTTTTCTTTTCTTTTTTTATTACCTTTATCATTCTTTATTTTATGCGTCTTTTTTTCGTTTTCATTAATTTTCATTCTTTATTTCTAACATATTCCTTGAGTCTTTCTGTCCAATGTCTTTCCGTCCTGGGTATTACTAAAATTTACATCCGACTGCAAGGCCTCTGATTATTTTGAGGATAGTAGAAACACCTTTTAATTGCGGAGTGATAGCACGTGCTAGGATCCCTACTATGGGCAAATAGTTAACCCACCAAAAGGGGTCAAAAAATGTGAAATTATAAATTAGGTTTTAACACCAGAAATACATTTTTGAAAAATATTGCTAACAATACATTTTTGGGAAGAAATATTACCAGAGATAAAAAAAAAAAGAAAGAAAGTATTGTCGACATTAAATTGGAGTGTGATATTCCGTGAACTAAACCACAACAAACCAAACCAAATTCTTTCTTCTTTCAATATTTTTCATTTCTTTCGTGTTTTTATTTATTTATTTTATTTATTTATTTTATTTTTTACTTCCTTACTTTTCACATTTGCTTTTATTACATTTTTTTTTTATGAATATCTTTCGTTTTGGGATATTTTTTCCGTGTTTCATTTCATTTGATCTTTTTTCTTTTAATTCGCCCTATATTCATTCTTTTTTCGTCTTTACCATCTTTCGAGGATTACAGCCATATCACATTGAAACACCGCTTTTCGCACAATCCGCAAAGTTAAGCAAAGCCCAGCCTTGTCAGTAGAGAGATGAGTGACCGCTTGAGAATACCATTTGATATTAGCTTCGATGTGTAATACATAAAATCATGTAACTGGAAACCGGTGAATCGAGTTCGTTAAATTATCTTACGCGCAAATGAAATTGTGAAAGTTATGATTCTACCTCATATCCGCAACAGCTATGGGTTAATTTAGTAAAACATCTATCAGAAAATGATTATTATCTCCAAAACATCTTCAACGAAAAATATTTTCTAGCTTTAAATAACGGACAAACGGTTGCTAAACCGTAAAATAAAAGAGCCAAACAATATTTCACTTAATTTTCCTCTTCCTTTTTCTTTCATATTTTTTTCTTATATATTCTTTCTTTTCCAATATTCCTTTAATTTCTCCACACATATTTCCTTTTTTGTCCCTGGTTTCTAACAAATTGAGACACTAATGATATGTCACTTGATATCTAAACCAACTGTACTAACGAGTGTGACTTTCATCATCTTCCGTTTATTATTCTCAGAGATGTTTGATCCATCTTTGCGTTTGAGTTACTCGTAAGTCTTAAATATACCAAGCCTTTTTTTTCCTTTGTCTTTCTTTTTGATTTCTCTTTGGTGTGTTCTTATAAATCGGTATAACCTCATATAAGTCAATAAAGCCACTTAGCCACAAGAAGTTACATGGATTGTAAGCCTTAGAAACAGTAACATTAATAGGAAGAGGAAGAAGTAATCAAGAAGACAATGGATAACGATTGATGTTGCATTTAAATTTTTGTAGAGTAAAGCTGGATCCGGATATGTGCGAGAAAAGAAATCATCCAAAAAAATATTTCCCTTAATTTTATTCCTCCTTTTATTCTCATATTTTCTTTTTTCCATATTTATTCTTCCTTCGTTTTTCTTTTCCGATATTCCATTAAATTTTCCCTTCATTTCGTTTTTTCTCTAGTTTCCTACAAAATGATTCACGAACGTTATATCACTATATTTACTGTTATTTAATATCTAAATCCACTCAACCAATGATCACGGCTTTCCACAGCTTCCATTTATTGTTATCAGAGCTACTTGATCATTCTTTGTGTTTGAGATACCTGTGAGTCTTAAATACACCAAGCCTTCTTTCCTTTTTTTATTTCTCTTTGGTCAGTACTTTTTAATCGCTAGAATCTTATGCATGTCAGTAAAGACACTCAGACACAAGGATTTACATGGAATGGAAGACTTAGAAACAGTAACATTACTAGGAAGAGAAAGGAGTATTCAGGAGGACAATGGATAGCCATTGACGTTGCATTTAAATTTTTGTAGATTAAACTTGGATCCGGATATATGCGAGAAATGAAACTGTTAGTATAGATTTTACGGTTACCTTTTTCCAGCGATCGTTAAGGCTACTCTCTTTTAGAAACAGTATGTTTGCATTTCAAATTGTCTTTAAAACTTTCTCTAATAACTTTTCGATTATATTCACAAAGTTTGTCAGTAGAACCATATCCTACTTGCTTGAGGTTTATCCTTCAATTGAAAGGACATCTAGTCTATTATACAAGGCATAGCAGTCAAGCAAACATTATTTCGTTTTCAACTGTATTTAACTAAAGACGAGGCTGAGTTTATGTTCTGACCAAATAGAATTTCCTGAAGATTCCATCATAAAAGAAATCTTCGCATTATGTTTCTATACGCGATTAATTGTCAACCATTCTGTTTCAGGCGATCTTTAGATATTGAATTATTTTCTGCCCCCACATTGAATAGCGCTTATTATTGAGGAAATCATTTTACTCGGACAAGCCTCTTGTCACTCATTTGGCATCGGATGTAATTTATAAGAACCCTCGCTGTAAGGTCAGTCTGCTTCATTGTCTCTTTCTGGCAAACATTCTGCATATTACACGGAGAGAATATGTCAGATATTATTAAGCAAGTTTATGTTTTCTCAATGCATTCGTATTAACCAACATTTTTGTGCAAAAATTTTGTATAATTTTATACGCAGATTTTAATTTATTTTCTAGTTTAATTATTGTTTTGTGGTACATAAGGCCTCATGATAAAGTTTCCACAAAGAAATTATTGAAAAGGCTCGGATGATTGCCCCCGCCCCTCCACGTCCAACTTCCGAAATCAGAGTAATGACTGGTTGTCTCTCAACTTTTTAAAATGCACTCAAATATGTGATCCCACGCAAATTATTTCCATTTATACGGATTCTCAGATTCAGAGTTTTCTTTCTCCGAGACTGGTTGCCAATCTAGACTAACTGGCCAAGCTCCAATCCATAACTGATGGTAGACGACGTGGATTCATGCCTTTTCCATTATTACTGTTGTGTTGACTTGCATATATTGGTAACTCAATATTATGTTTGCCTTGTTCCTTTCTTTTCTTTCTCTTGCTATTGCTAATTGCAAACCTTCCAAATACTGTTTGTTAGACAATTCTGCCAATTATATTTAACCATAGCCAATTACTCTACAGAAGACGTCCCGTCGATTTCTAGTTTGGAGACGATAACCATTACCTAACTTAAAAATGGCTAATTTGTCATATCCGACAGGCCTTGCTTTGGAAGACAACTACACTGTGAATTTAAAAAAAAAGGAAGCAGAATGTTGAAGTGGATCCACGTCAAAGCACCAGAGCTTTGCCGTAAACCTTATGGTGTTTTGTTAAACGGGCCCGAATATCTGAATATAAACTCGCATTACTTGAATTGCTATTACTCATGAAACATAATAATAATGATGTGTATCCATATGTTTCATAGAGGAAACATGCGGGTACATGCTATTATTTCTTCCCAGCCTATAAGATAACCTACTTCTCAGTCTGATCCTACTTCAGTTCTTTCTTGTTTTGAAGTCAAAACGCTGCGATCGCTTGTTAGTATTCCCTTTTTTGTGGCAACATAGTTCTTTGTTTTTTTTAAACTTTTTAATTATTTCTATTATATCAACTTCCATATATTGTAAGCTCAATATTATTTTTGCCCTTTTCTTTTACTTTATTTTCTTACTGTTGGTAAGTTCATTGTAAACTTTGTAAATTCTGTTGGCCATTTCTATCAATTACATTCAACCACCTCAAAAACTCGTTTCGTCAATTTCTAGTTTCAAGTGGCTAAACATTACACCGTTCTACCGCTTGGGGCTTCAGAATACGCCGACCGAGCTTCTGTAGAGAGGTAAAACGACCAATGAGGCCATCTGTTTGCCGTTGGTGGTGACCCATAATATATGGGATCCTGATGGTTGAGAACTTCAGGAATCAGGAGTAGATACTTCTTATTCCCAACACACCACTCTGGCTCTTACTTAGACGAGATGGGCAGTCGGTATTGACCGCTCCGATCCGCTCCGATCCGATCAATCGGCTGGACATGTCAAGCCCTAGCGTCTATATTTATGCTTCTTTCTGGAGTACCTTATGTTAAAAGACAATACCCCAATTATACACAGGGATATAATACCATCTTTATCCAATCTATAGGTGTTAGAAGGCGACGGCACAGGGTCATTCTGTTCGGAGAGATCTAGACTTCGACATGGCTGTAAACATAACAGTGTGTAAACTTAAGATTTGGAAAGTGTTTTAAATAGTTTAAAGAGTGCACTGGTTTTTGCAGCCCTGCGCTGTCAAGGCGACTGAGTTTCCTCCTTGACACGTCCCAATATTGCGCTACTCGAGGTGGGTGGAGAGCACAGACAGTAAATTATACTCCAAAACAAAGGGCCCAAAGATATATTTCAGGATAATATTCTGAATAAAGAACTAAGTAGTGACTTTCCAAGATTTTCCGTGTCTCTAGATTAAACTCCTCTAGAAAAACTTTGCCCTTCGATAATTGAAAAAAGTGTTATCCAGTATTATGAACACCAGAACAGTTAAGGAACTGAGAAACAGCATTTTGCTGGTAGAGGTGGAAAATAAGAAACACGTCGAAAGTTTAATCAAGATGTAGACCTTTCATAACCTCAAAATAAAAAAAAAGATCCCTCATGAAAATCCGAACATTTCGAGGTGTATCATTAAAAACAGAGAGTTGTCTCTGGCAACATCTAGAAATCCAATGTGGCCAGTGATTACCGTAGAATCAATATAAAAAGGAAAGGAGAAACCATAACAACAGACACGTATATTCTTATATTTGTCACACCTCAAATTCCTAGTAAGATAAAAGTTGTCTACAATATTGAGCTCGTGGAAAACTATGTTTCTGCTCCACTAAAATGCTTCAAGTACCAAATATTTGGACATCATAGGGATAGCTGAAAGAGTCGCCCAACATGTGGAAAATGTTGCCAAAGGGATTCAGAAGGGATTCATGAAGAAAATATACCAGTAAATACAGCCATCATACACATGATCATGCGAGTTCTTGTGCACTTAAGAGAAAATGACTGGACCAAATTTAGAAGCTACGTAACTGACATACTCTTCAAGTTGACTAGGTATCTGGAAGCAAAAGGCTTAATCGGAAATTTCCAGTGTACTTCTAGGAAAAAAAGGAACCACCATAGACAAAATAATATGCCTAAAAAACATTTGTAAGGGAAGCCTTAATTAACCCTTTGAGCCCTAAACATCTCTCTACTGGTGGAAGTGAAAAAAGATGTAATGCCCACCTACCGTATGAACGGTGGTAGAGAAAAAATGATTTAATACCCGCCACCGATTGAACGGTGGGTTCACACTTGTAACTATTTTTATATCTACCGTGAAACATTACATACCAATTATTTGCGATTTTTGACTCAAGAGCTCAGGCAGAAGGAGTAAAAGGGTTCAGGAACGCAGGGCTCAAAGGGTTCAGGAACGCAGGGCTCAAAGGGTTAAGAATGAAAATTTCACGGCACTCGGACTTACTATAAACTGGACCTAAAAGGTAGTCTGACTCAATTCTTAGAGAATTTCCTGTAAGACCGAAGATTTCAAGTCCGCATTCGAATTAAACTGTCAGAACTGCAAAATCAAGCAGAAGTGGTTTCATAAAGAAACATTTGATGAACATATTCTGTGTAAAAATTAACTCCATAGTTAAAACCCTAAGTTCAGACGTGAGATGCTCTGCTTATGTCGATAACTTTCTAATAATGTTTCAGAGATCGACATATGCATACCATTGAAAGACAACTGCGACAATGCATCAATAAAATACACTAATGGACCACTGAAAAATAGTTTTACCTTTTCGAAAATGAAAATCAATTACCTATATTTCTGTGATTCAAGAAAATTGCATAACGCCCCTTGTTTAAAATTACACGGCGCAGAAAACCCAGTAATGGAAAAACACAAGTTCCTAGGCATAATATTTTACAATAAATTAACGTTCATTCCCAATCTTAAATAATTAAAAATAAAATGTAGCAAATCCTTCAACTACTGCCTGTGTGGTCCATAGTAAGTAGGAAGAAAATAGACAAACACTAATCAAATTATACAGATCATTAACTCGCTCAAAACTGGATTACGCTAGATTCATATATGAGGAGGCCAGATAATCATACCTAAAAATAATTAATAAAACTTACCATCAAAGTCTCATATTAGTACTTGGGGCTTTTAGAACATTCATAGTGCAGAGCTTATCCCTAGCAGCTAATAAAACACCTCCACATTTGAGACGTACTAAATTGGCACGACAGGACTATGTCAAAATAAAATCATATACAAGTAACCCAGCTTACAGCAATAGATTTAAACATAATGCGAGGGTTCTATTCCAATAAAAAGACAATACAATACAAATATATGAACTCAGGATGAAATCTATTGCTGAAGATTTAGTGACCACACTCTGAAACATACAAGAATCGAATGCATCCAGTATTCCACCATTGACAATGAAACAACCCGAATTCTTTTAAAAATTAATTAAATTCTTTAAACAAAAAGCGCGCCACACTCAAATTCGACGGCAAGTTTTAGATCATACTGGGAAATTACCTTACACATACACCCATCTATACACATGCGTCAAAATGTGAGAAGAAGACAGGGTGTACAGCAGTCAGTGAAAATATTTTAAAAAAATGTCTCTCGAAGGGAAGCTCTATTTTCACTGCGGAAGCTTAATCATGAGAGCTAGTTGTCAGCATTATCACAGAGAGCTAACAAAAAAAAATGTCTTAATTTGTTCCGACACACTATCCGTAATACTGGCTTTGCAGGAAAAAAACAAGAACCAACTGATTATCAAACTATTATGCAAAATGAGTACTACTTGTAAATATGAAGAAATAATAATAGGTTCCATTCATAGACACATCGAATTGGAAAGTAACAATAAAGCAGTCTTGGCAGTCAAATAAGGATATCGATGAAGACACGAGGACCAAAATCCTATATACGGACTTTAAGGGGGTCATTAAATAATACATGCAAAAGGAATGGCAACGGTGCTGGGGCGGTAACCCCACAATAAACTCTTCATAATTCAGCCCAAATTAGGAGAATGAATATCGGCTTTCAGAAAATCTCGAAAGGAAGAAGTAGTAGTGTCCCGCTTACTCATTGGCTACAGAAAAATAACCCACTGGCACTTTTTAAATAACGAAGATCAACCAGTAGTGATTTTCTAAAGCTGATTGTATGGGGCATCCACTGAGGATCGAAATCAGACGTAATTGTGCTAGCGAGACAAGCTAGCTAAACATTATACCACATTGAGGTGCCTAAGGCCTGCATAGCTATGGTTATTTTGTAAGCAAGATAAAACGGTTATAATATAAACAACATGTATGAGCTCTTCGAAAAAGCCAAAATGGATGACACTATGATTTCTTAAATCATTGGGCTTTTATCAAAAGATATATAAACGAAACGTAAATGTCAATAAAATCATTTTCTCTACAAACTGCATATCTGAAAAGAATATATCAATGTAACCATACTGTCATTAAAATCTTTCTCTAAAAAAATACGTCAATGAAACGAGATCTAGAAACTGATATCTAACAATGAATACATACCCTATCCATAGAAATCTATTGTAAAAATCTTGTCGATATTAAATAACCCATCGAAGTTTATATGTCGTAAAAGAAATTAAAGAAAACCAAGCTCACTATTATTATATACGAACACCCAGATGTTTGAATATATCATGTACATCCCCTTTCATGTCACCCAAAAAAAGCAGAGAATATATTTAATGGCTGAAAACTGTAGCGAGAATTATTTATAAATTCTGTCTAAATTTCTGAGATGAGGTATTATGTACACGATTTATATTATTTCGACTATTATCCTCATCTCTGTTGACATATTTATTACAACGTTTCGGCCGCTGTACGATCCGGCCTTCTTCAAGTGGTTGGAATGTCGAACTGAAAGAAAATGGCGACCGTGTTACATCTTTCAGTTCAACATTCCAACCATCTGAAGAAGGCCGGAGCGTACATCGGCCGAAACGTTATAATAAATATGACGACAAATATGAGGACAATAGTCCGAATAATGTAAATAGTGTAATTATAATCTCTTCTATCCAATCGTGTATCGATTTAAATTCATTCCAGAGTTTAACTCCATCGACAATTATATTAAAAAGCAACCTATTCGACATTCCATACCGTATGCATTCCGAAGGTTCAGTCATACTAAAGAGGCATATATATATATATATATATATATATGAAGAAAAATATACGGAAAAAACAAACAAAAATCCTAATATGCAATTATGCTGTTTTAATGTTAATATAATGTCAACGTCGGACGTTTCGGTCTAATACACCATCTTCAGGACATATTCATAAAACATAATTAAACACATTCAATTCAACATGAAAAAGACGATAGACATAAGAGCAAGACCAATCCAAACAGATAACTGAAATTATTTCAGTTAATCTGTTTCGATTGGTCTTGCTCTTATGTCCATCGTCGTTTTCATGTTGAATTGAATGTGGTCTAATGTTAATTATGTTTTATGAATATGTCCTGAAGATGGTGTATTAGACAGAAACGTCCGACGTTGACATTATATTAACATTAAAACAGCATAATTGCATATTAGGATTTTTGTTTGTTTTTTCCGTATATTTTTCTTCATACTGTCGGATCTATATCCATATATTTGCTTACATATATATATATATATATATATATATATATATATATATATATATTCAATGTACACAGATGCAGTGAAGGCTTGTATATATTAACCGTGTTTTTTCAAGCCTTGCTCTGGAATGGGGCTAAAATCTGTATTGAAAACTTTTGAAACCGGATATTGAATTGGAACCACGTCATAGCAGCAGAGATTAGCCACAAACCTACATGTGTCATGTTAAACTCAACACGAATATCTGAAGAGACTTGTGGAAACTTGCTATGCTGTAATTCGAGATCCTCATGAGATTTTCGTGCGAGAACAGAGAACGAGCGTCAACCATCTAGAGCTCTCTGTTAACCAAGGGATGCCAAGATGTCAGGTTTAAACCAAATTGTTACAGGTGATGTAAAATGGAAATCACATCTAAAGAGGAGTTATCATATAATGAAAATTTAGTACCAAAACGGAAACCAGTTTTACAACCACAGTTGTCCTTGCTTTGCTGTCTGGAGGGAATACAATAGATGTTGTTCATAAATAATGAACGGAACATGGAAGGGCCATACTTGGGGATTTTTATTTTTCAGCAACTTCATCAGCTAAACTAATAGAGATTGCACAACTTCTGACACCAAAGGATGTTATTCTACAGTATGTTAATAGACATAGGAACACTTTTTATTACATGAAATGTTATTATATTAGATAAGAAAATAAATCTGATATGAAGTGGAAAGAACCCATTGTTAGGTTAGCTGCTAAGAAGATTGGTTCACCGTGTGGCGCGAGACAGGTTTTTCTCTCCAGATTCTAGTTTATATATCTATAAGTCTACTTATGCTTACAACATTGCTGTCACTAATGGTCTGTTTTTCCTGAGATCTATCTAGAGATTGTTTATGAAATTCAAACAAGAAACAACAATATTATTAGCCGTCATCTGGCATATCGGATCCAATCATTTTCCCACCGCCGTAAGATAGTTTCCCTATGTATTTTCTATAAATACTTTCATCGTAATTTTTCAAAGGAGCTCTTGTCTGTGATGTTTTATTTCTTTCCATAGACAATTAATTGTACATATGAAACCTAGTTAGTTTCTGAGGCATTACGGTGGATGAAGTAAGATTCTGTATATATTCTCTGCTTTAATTGGTTGACTCATAATTCAGTCCACCAATCAAAATACGGAATTATTTTCTGATCTCATGAATTGAAATGTACATGATATTACGTTGGTGCAAAAATAATGACGTAATAATGTCGTTTTTTGATATATTTTTAACGTCAAAAAACGACATTATTACGTCATTATTTTTGCACCAACCTAATATATTCAACATCTGGGTGTGGGTGTATTATGATGGTAAGCCTGGTTTTGTTTAATTTCTTTTACGACATATAAACTTCAATGGGTTATTTAATACCGACAAAGTGTTCACAATAGATTTCTATGGATAGGATATGTAATCAGTGTAAGATAAAATTTTCTAGATCTGGTTTCATTGATGTATTTTTTAGAGAGGGATTCTTACCGAGCGTCTGGTTTCATTGATACATTTCGTTTGGTTTATATTTTTTGGATAAAGCCCCAATATATTACGAAATCGTATTGTCATTCAATTTTGCTTTTTCGAAGAGCTCATACATGTTTATATTATGGCATTTTTATCTTCAGAGAGGAACGTCTGAACACTCGTTTAATATATATTTAAGAGTGTAAGCCATTTTAAATGCTTGGCGTACTGATTGATCTTCGTTGGGCACCTCGAGGTGGTGTAATGCTGAGCAAGCTTGTCTCGCTTGATATGGTGTAAGTTATATTGTTGTATGTTTGGTTCAGTGTTTGTGGCTGGCTAAATTAAACGTTAAGAAAGACCGTCCTTTTCTCTACTCCCCATTTTGGCCTTGTGCCACATTTCTGTATATATTCAGAATAAATATTGTCGTGTCTGTAGTGGCTAGAATTTAAAATTTATGCTCAGTACGAGAATGCAATGCGGTCCCTCCAATTAAGAGTTGAGTTGGCAAGATATAACCGTAAATTCTATGCTAACAGTTTATTTTTTGGAACTTGTGTAATGACTTTCTGTCTCCATGCTTCCTAGACAACTTTACACTGAAGAAATGTAAATGCAATGTCAATCGCAAACTACTGTGTTCTTTTATTCCATCTTCCTTTGTTCCCGCTCCTTAGTAATGTTTCAGTCTGGCAGATCTTCTACAGTCAGTAAATTGAAATAGACGAACCATTTTTTGTTTTCCTTTTAAGAGAGTGTATTACATCTATCGGATAATCCATTATTTAGATATTGGCATGAACATTCTGTATAAAGAAAATATAAAATCTTCATGCTGTTTTTTCAAATCTTCCAAATTCATCACTTTCAGCGCGTACAAATTTTCATTTTACAAGTCACACTATACTCAGAAACAAAGAAATCGAAATTTATCTTTTTTTCAGAAAATAACCCAGCTTTCTTTAAACACAAAATAAAAAAAAAATTACTTCCTGTGGCTGTAGTTAAAAATTTAACTGATTACATATTTATTATTTAATATTAATAAACAAACAAGGAACTCTGTGCGTCCGTGGGTCTGAAACCACTGCCACTCGAGACACACTTGCTGTACATAGGCATATTATACCTTTTTGAAATCAGGATATCGGAATTGAAAATCTGGCTTTAATCTGTTACTTGAACATCCGTCATTGGGATTTCTCTTGGGGTAAGCGGGGAATAGTTACAAATTCAAATATTATAGTAACTGAAAAAAGTTAGCAATTTGAATGTTTTTAATTTATATTGAGGTTAAAGTAAAAGAAAATCTTTGACCATTCACTGTTTCAATTAAATTCAGCTAACAATATCTTCCAAATTTTGTGAATTGAAGAAATAAATTTTATTTCTTCAAAATGACAAGGAATCAGTGAAAGATTTTGTGATGTTTGAAGTTCTGCAGAGTTTGTGATTTGAAAAACTGAACTAAATTCTATGGAGATTGTGATCTGAGAAATCAATTTTCAGCCTGAACTGGTATTTCGACCCAATTAGAATTTTGTCTTATTTGGAATTTCCGTCCAAATCTACCTTTTGGCCGAAAATGGACTCATCGCTAAAGTGAAGTTTTGAAGTTCGATGTATTAATTGATAAATTCAATTTTAATTATTCAAAATTATCATTGTTGTTTTCTAAGCTAGCACCAGAAGTCCCTTTAATTTGGGGCCGGCAGAGATAGCTTAAAAATCCGCATGGAGAGTGTCATTTAATCTAGTATTTAAGTAAATTTAACTGGCATCAGTTTTTATATCCAAACAATTATTTTCCAAACACCCTAATAGATGTCTTTATTAAAGATACTTAAATTTTATTTAGTGGCTTGAACTCTTCTATTATAAATCACGATCGTCTTTCATAATAGTTTTAATAAAAATATATAATAGTACCTTTATTATTATTAAATCTCTCATCTTCGGATATATAGACATTGCGATGTATCCAACGAAAGACATCATCTCAAAAGAGATAATTGTTATTGTAATGAAATTGAATGGTGGGAACTTATAATAAAATACTATAAAAAAAAATCGAACGGACTTCAGAGAACAATCAAAAGGAAATATAAAAGAAGTTTAAAACAATGAAAAACACTTTCAGAAAGATTCAGAATAATGAAACGTTTAATAAAAAAAGATAATCGATTTAAGCAGATTCTATGAAGAAACTAAGGAGGCACTCTGGAGTATCGGACTAAGGAATCGGAGAGTCGAGTTCGAATTCCAGTCGAATCCATTACATCACGTATTAATAACCTTGGGAAAGGTGTGACTCTTTTCCTTCTCCTAGCGATATATAAATGGCAGCACTGTGTTCTATAGCCTTCATTTTCTGAAGTCGGCGAGCAACCGACTCACTTCAAAAACTGGCTTATCCTAGAAACCGTAACGATATCTTTCGGCCCTATATTGCTCAAGGAATATATATATATATATATATATATATCCTTGCATGGAGTATTGCTGCCATATATGGTCTGGAGCTCCAACTGTTTGCTTCGGGGTTCTTGATAGGCTCCAGAGGCGGATATGCAATATGATTAGCCCTGCCCTGGCCTCTCGTCTACAGTCACTTTCTCACAGACGCGCCGTCGTCTCTCTCTGTCTGTTTTTCAAATACTTTCATGGCAATTGCTCCGAGGAGCTGCATTCGCTGGCTTCCAGACTTCATCATTTCAAGCGCCCTACGAGGCTGGCATCCCGCTCTCACCCTTTCACTGTCGAAACTCCTAAATGAAGCCGTCTCTTCTACTCCAATAGCTTCTTGTCTCGCACCTCTCGCCTGTAGAACTCCCTTCCCTATTCCAGTTTACCTGAGAGCTATAATCCCCAGCTATTCAAATGTAATATCAATCGACATCCCCAGTTGCCTTGATCTATCCACTACCCTTCTCCTCACCCTTTCTTCTATCACTCCTATCTGATCTTGCTCCAAATTTTCTCTAACCTCTTGCGTCCTAGTGGCTTCCCGCCTTGCTTGGGGTGAAACGGTTATACATATATATATATATATATATATATATATATATATATATATATATATATATATATGAAGAGACACGTGTTACGAATATAAAAAGAGAAAAAAGACACATTTTGTCCGAAAATTCATCTGCAAATATGAAGGCAAACAATAAAAAGAAAACATAAAAAGAAATGTTATATTTGCGCAATAATCACTAAGAAAATCATTTAATTCCTACTGGGAAGTTCATGGGAAAATATTTAACACCATTTTCATAGATTGATGCAGAGCACGTTGCCGAATGGTTAGAAAGTTCGCCTGCTGATCATGCGACGCGGGTTGGGATCTCACCAGAGTCGCTTTATCACGAATGTCACTGCTTGATGTCAACGGTTTGTAGGAAGAGATCTCAGCGTGCGGCGCTTTGAAGAAAACTAAGGAGGCCCGGTGAAGTAATGGATAGCGGCTCGGATTGACGAATTCCAGTCGAATCAATTACATTCACTTAAGTATTAATACCCTTGCGAAAGGTATGAAT
Source organism: Acanthosepion lycidas (assembly GCA_963932145.1). NCBI lineage: Eukaryota > Metazoa > Mollusca > Cephalopoda > Sepiida > Sepiidae > Acanthosepion > Acanthosepion lycidas. The sequence goes on along the minus strand of OZ010601.1, from coordinate 15,752,027 downwards.
CCTCTTCTTCTGCCCCTAGCTATATAAAAATAACAGGACAGACTGAGTTTTATAGCATTGGGTGTCAAATGGTCTAGAAGAAGAACAACTCTGAATTCAAAATCTGATCCTCCAGGTTGGGGCTGTGCAGGAGGCTAAGAAACTACTCACTTAAAAACGGGTTGTTATACGAACCATAACGATATGCTTTGGGAATTTAAAGTCATTACATATATATATATATATATATATATATATATATATATATATATATATATATATATATATGCAATGATTTTAAATTTCCAAAGGATATCGTTATATATATATATATATATATATATATATATATATATATATATATATATATATATGTAATGACTTTAAATTCATTAAATTCCCAAAGGATAGCGAGACTCTCTCAGTCACTGGGCGTGTTTATAAAAATAAATAAGCTAAAAATCCACCTGCTTCCCTGCCGTGCGCCGACGGCTTAGTGGTAGAATCTCCGGCTGATACTAGTTCAGTCGGGTTTTGATCCGAGCTAGAGGCAACACTGATGAGCTGTGAAACAGCGAAACAGTCTGTCTGTGGATGACGTTATATATATATATATATATATATATATATATATTGAGATTGAGAGAAGTAGATAGATAGATAGATAGATAGATAGATTAAAAAAAATCTGTGGTTACGAATAGAAAAATAGAAAAAAGAAAAAGACACATTATCTTAGAAAATTCATCTGCAAATATGAAGGCAAACTTTCAGCTAGAAAAGCTAAAAATAAACATTAGATTTACGGAATGATCACCAAGAGAATCATTACATTCCTACTAGGAAGTTCGTGGTCATTTTCATCGACTGATCTAGAGCACTTGGTTAGAATGTTCACCATCTGATTATGCGAACCGTGTTTGGATCTCACCATACATCTGATTGATCCACGCCCTGTGAAAGCTTGTGACTGGAATTTGGTGTACAGAACACTTTAGGATCGATCGATGTTTCTGGCAGCATGCAGTTGATGTGGGTGGGGATAAGGGCTTGCTGGCATGGTACAGATCGTTGATAAGATAACGCTAAATAACGCTCTTTCTCCCGGGAACTGTAACTAAAGTCCGCTAAGCATAGTTGCAGTATAAACCACATTTGGCCTCCGTGGGTGTGGAACAAATATGGTTGAGCAGTCATCTGCAACAGGGATTATCTAGCTGCCCTAGTAGACAGGCATCCACGGATACGAGTGGCTGCGGCATTTATATGTAGAGATACATCGGATGGACTTGATGGTTTCTTAACAGTTTCGGTGCATCTTTGAAATCGTCGATCAACCCAAACCCTCAATCTATAGGATTTATTGGGTGCGATGGATAAATTGTCATCTAAAGTATTTCAACATATATACTTACCGAAATTACACAGAAATAACTTCATATTGTAAAGCGTAAGTTTATTCAATAAAACAACATAAAATCGATTTTGCAATCTTCTCCATCTCTTCTGATGGTCTCCTTGTTTAACTTGATGAATGCTGCCATAATCCTTGTCTTCAGTTCATCTTTGGTATTACAAGGATTTTGTTGGTCTCTCGCTCGACTGCGCCCCGCACATAACAATCAAAGGCAGTTGTAGTCTGGAGAGTTAGTTGGCCGGATGTAAGTGGTAATCCGGTCGCAAAAATGTATGCCAGCTGTCAGTTATCTCCTGTTAATTCCCCTCTTCAAGTTCTCCACTTTCTTAACCGGGTATTGAACTCACACTCTTTTTGGGTCTTGCCATTGGATCTAACAAACGCTTTTATACACTGTGCCATGTGTCCTTGAGAAACCAAAGAGCGTGATTTCAATACCCGGTCAAGGCAGGAAAGAACTTGGAGAGGGGAATTAACAGGAGATAAGTGATAACTGACATCCATTAAATATGGAGAGTGGAACTACTACAGTCTACCACAGCGAGCGAAATTAAGGGTTCAGTTCGACATTCCAAGCACCTGAAGAAGGCCGGAGCGTAAAACGGCCGAAACGTTGTAATAAATATGGCGACAAACTGTTCATATTACCCTTCCTCTTTGTTACCTCGACTTTAAGAATGTAAGTGAAATGCTAGATTTGTGATACTGAGGCAATGCGCGGGTTAAAGATTCATTCTGTGCAGAAAAGTGTTAAGTTCAAAATAAAATATAAACAGGAAAATAGAGAGATAAAAAGAGAAAATGGAAGACATTTTTCATGGTAATGTAAAAGTGAAAAATTGGCCATCTGGATTGTATCACCTTTACAAATTGAAACGATTCACTAAGACTCTACTTTTCTTATCATTCCAGTATCTAGCATGCAGATAAAACAAATTGGGAAATAAAGAGTTTCGTTCAGAATTACCTATAGTTTTCCTAGAGCTATATGGTCAGGAAAAGTAACTCTCCATTTTTAAATACTTATTTACGTCTTTCTTAAGAAATTAGGAAAACACATGTCCCTGGCGAACAGAAAAGCCGGCGAGGATTATATTTTTGATAGCGAAAAGGAATTGAGAAAGGAAAATAGAGAATGAACCCGCTGCAAGATTTATATTATGAAATCGAACCGTCATTACCAGTAAGGCGATCTGGCCTATGTTTTCACTGACCCAGTGACCTGCCCAGGAATGGAAAACAGAAATTTCTTTGTTGAGAATATATATATATATATATATATATATATATATATATATATATATATATATATATATATATATATATTCATTGATAAAAACAATTTTGCAAATAATTTTATCACTCATTCGGAAAGTAAAATGTTAACAAATTTATTTAACGACCTGACAGTTATGCCTACTACCCGGGGAGTTTGGCTGAGTAGGAAGAAGAAGGTGAATTTGGCATCGTGTGTATTGAGTGGTGGTGTGAGATGTGAAGTAAGGCAGGTAGGAGTTAAAAGAGTCGGAATCTCTGTAACTGTCCCCGAAAATAGTGCATAATTCTGCAAATTTGAAGTATTTAAAAATGGAGAGTTACTTTTAACCACCATATAGATCTAGGTAAACTATCGGTATTTCCTAAAGGAACTCTTTATTTAATCTATGGGGTAGACTGTTCTAGTTATTATAGGCAATATTCAATATATAAATAAAATAATTAAGAATATAAATATTAAGTTTTTAATTTGAACATTTTGACAATATGGGACGAGAATATTGTTTCTTATTTCTTTTGATTTGGGGCTTGCGTAAAACTGAATAATCTCCTCAGAGATGAAGAAGAGACTTGAAGTAGTATAAACTTGGTTCTAGAAATGTAGGCTGAGAATACTATGGAATAACCATTTGAGCAAACAAAGCGGAAACAAAAATGTCACTTATACATGAATTTACACAATGGCAGCAGTACTACAATTTTGGTCTCATCTGCCCTCCCCTAGTCAAGGGAAAGTATAGCAGAATGACGACAATAGAGGTAACAGGCCATTATCTCTAGTGATAGATCGCAAAGACGAATTCCACTTGAATTCGCGGTTGTGCTAAATTCCTAATAGAGGCTCAACTCACTGGGCCTCACTTAGAAAACAATGGTTCATCGCGATAGCTAAATATTCAGAGTGTGCTCTGTTTCAGAGAATTGAAGTTTTTTCTTATTAAGAGAATGTGTAAGGGATGCAGATATGACGTCACTCGAAGTTACAGGCTCAGGCGATTTGGATGCGTATCCTATGGCATCGCAGAAAATTTGTACTGAAGTTTGCCGTCCCTGGAAATAATTGTGAAATATGGTGTTTTCCTGATTGTAGACGATATCTTTGATATTGATCCTTTCTGGACGATTGTTAACCGGCTAGTGTGTTTTTAATCAGTCAATCGGGAAGAGAAATTCTATGAATTAAAAGTCTAATATTGTGGAAAACATGTAATACACGAATATACTCTCAATCCCACCAGATACACAGCATCACCTTCTTCAACTGCAGACCGTTGTTTTTTAAGAGGCTTACGGTGGAACATTTCGTTGTCTCCGAGTCAGTTTTTCATAGCTTTTACTTGTTCTTTTTTTAAGTACCATTTTTGTTGCCTTTAATATCGATTTACAATTTTGTTTCTTTAAATCATGAATCGACCAAACAACAACTCTATTTCGGTATCCACGTGTCTTCACGTTCATTACAAAGCTAACGTGACTTATTGTCCTGTGTCATGTGACCTACACTGCTAATAACTAGCGTCTTGATTGAGTCTGCAATATCGGACATCTCTTTTATACAGGTCATAATTGCCACTTCTTAACTTAGCGAATCGATTGTGAGACGTTCAAGCTATGACACCATCTCTATAATTGGCACAAGACAATTATCTGATTTTCCAATAATTTGTCCTTTTCGTAAATTAGCGTCAAATTATTAAAATGCTTCATTTTCATTTCAATGTACGTCCCAATCCTCATAAAAGACGTTGGAGACTATTGAAAGGTGGGGGTATAATATGCTGTCTAAGTAGAGTAGTCCACCACTAGCAGTGGTTTACCTACATCACTACGCTGGCGAGTATTTTATTTTGATGATGTTATAAAGATTACCATTTCATTTCCAACCTCCCTTTTGGTTATTTCCCACCCAGTAACACTTTCGAGTTTACAACAAAACGTTAAAATTCACAAACCACTCGCCTATCGTATAAAAAGTTTTTACATTTCAGAACATGTATATGAGTAACCGGACATATGAATATGCAAATATATCAATAACGAAATATAAGAATACCCGAATTTATGTAATAAATTTTACTCACGTGTAAATACTCAAACGCCACCGTGTGAAAAACGCTAAGAATTTATTTTTCAGCCCATTGCGAATCCGGGTATATGTTTAGGTGTGTATTTAATATCTACAGGAATTGTAAGGGAAGTTTGAAAAAATCTCGGAGACACAGTAGAGAGAAACAGAGATTTTCTAGGCAGTATGAATACATTAATTAGTACTCAGAGTGATTGCCAGATTCACGCTTCGATAAAATCTTCAGATTATCTTTCCAGAACACATAGTGACGTGAAACTGAGAGATATATTAATGTAGGATGCGATGAGTAAATTGTCGGCATTTTATATTTTTAATTTGGCGCATGCGCGTTGTTTGTTATTAATTTTCTTAGCTGCACAGTACAATAGGTTCAGTTCGGCACCATTTGTTACAAAAAGAGAGCAATGGCGCAATTCACACCGCCAGAAATTTGCCATTCGCCCCGGAAGCTCCAGTCTAACCATTTCAGATTGTTTGGGTGTTAATTTGACGAAAGAGGAGAACATTTGGACAGAGTTGAGGAGTTTGATGGTGATAACGAAGTTAGAGCAGCTAGTAAAACTCAGATTGCCTGTTCTGATCAGAAAAGAACTTCTGAATTTGTTAGTAAGGGCCTCAGTTAAAGTAAACATATACCACCCTGAGTAAAATAGAAATTAATAAAAAAAGCAAGAACTTGTAGGCATTTAAATGACCCATGTCTTAGTGCCTACATGAAAATTTATATATTACTATATTTCTTAAAAATAAAGCTTTATTAATTTAACGAAAAGAAATAACTTCCTTTCGTACACATTGCGTTATGTTCAATTTAAAACATAATAAATAAAAAAAACCTTTCATTATTATATATATATTATTTAATTACAATTAAAAAATGCGTACTTAATTCTTAAATTTTAAATTTTAATTTTAACAATGCCATATCAAATGTACCATTAAATTTAATAAATATACCAAATTGGATATTTATAATTAAAAAATATAATTACATAAAATATGATTTAATCATATTTGAAGTCCCTTTGATACAGCCCCAAATGTATATGAAAAAATAAATAAATAAATAAAGTAAATAAAAATGCCCAAATTAACCCGTGGTTCAATATACATAACTACTTGTAATTTAATGTATCTTAAATAAGTTCCCAAAAAGGTAGCTAGAATGATACGTTCATAAACGAAAGCCTGTATCGGCAAGCAGAAATAAGATATCTACGCCATATCTTTAACGCACATTTTTTCACTTGTACATCTTAGATTAGACCTGTTCCCTGATTCGTCAAAAAAGAAAACGCCCATTTATAATTCTGAAAACTCATCCCCCTCCATATTAAACTCTTAAATATGATACTATTTTTCTTAACGAACAAATATATTTTATTTTTCTGAAGTTATTCAACATCGTTTGATAAGGGAACAATAATTTTTATTTTTATTTTTATTTCCGAAACATAGCAATTTCTGTGTCGCGATGAAAAAAGTATTTCTTTAAATAACAATATTATAATATTATGCTCTAATTCATATCGTGCACATTTAAAAAAAAAATAAATGTGTAAGAACTTTGAATAATAGATCTGATTGTTTTATTCATTTTATTTTGATATCTCTCTCTCTCTCTCTCTCTCTATATATATATATATATATATATATATATATATATATATATATATATATATATATATACAATAGTTTTGTTTTCATTCAGGGGAATTTTTTTTCAAAAATTTATAGCTGATAAGAATTTTTATGTTATTTTTATTATAAAAATATGTCACATACTGTTTTGACCCAATTTTGAAGGTTAACTATTTGGCCATAGCAAAGATTTCAACAGGTGATAACACACGTGTCGAGGTGGTTCTGAGAAAACAGGAATTAAATAATCGTTCCATATATATATATATATATATATATATATATATATATATATATATATATATATATGTATGTATGTCTGTATATTCCTCAGATGATGGTTTGTAAAAATGATTTTATTGTAACCACTTATAATGAAGTATAAAAATACTTATATATACATCTATCTATCTATCTATCTATCTATATATATATATATATATATAATTATATTTTCTTAGAAGAGTTTATAATAAAATACGATTACCTACCATCGCCTCAAGAATTACAATAATAGCATTCGTGTAGAGAGTTAAATTATGTTATTATAATCTCTTATAATAAATATATAATACTAAGATTTTGCTATAAATTGTATTGAGTGCTTTTAAAAAAAATCTAAATACTTCGAACTATGGAAATTTAATCCATTTGTTCTTCCTGTCATTTTTGCATATATATATATATATATATATATATATATATATATATATATATATATATATATATGTATGTATGTATGTATGTATGTATGTATGTATGTATTCTTGAATTTTACAGACAAGTTTCTTCATTTTATTAGTTTTTCCAACAATCTTACATTTCTTCGTTTTGTAGCAATAACGTAGTTCAAATATTATGCATTTTTCCGAAGCGCTTTTTGCCACATCTTCAGCAATTTTCACCAGTAAAAATATAGATTACGAACAATATTTGCACCCACTTAGTCTCACTGTATGGGACAATATTACAATAACTGAAATCAAACAGAAAATTTATCACATTTTCCTTGTCGGTCATATTAAACTAAACATGTTTTAAGAAATATCTGCTGTCTAAATATACATTAATATATGTCTACAGATATAGATATATATTAATGCACATTTAGGCAGCAGGCATTCTATATCTATCTATCTATCTATCTATCTATCTACATATATATATATATATATATATATATATATATATATATATATATATATATATATATATATCAAATAGAAATATCGAAAAATAAGTTAGATATATATAATCTGCACGCATCTACCGTAAATTAAATTTTGTATATCTTTATATTCTCGCTTCTGGTCCAATATTGTCTGGGTCGTGATCTTATCGACTTTTTAGAATCGTGATTACGCTTTTTACATTTCCTTCTTCGTTTGAACAACAACAAAAAAGTTGTTTACTGCTGAAATCTCGAGCATGTCACCGAGATTACATCCTGAAAAGAAGGAGGCTGATTACAAATGCGTGAATGGATGGGGAATAATTCAAAAAAAGATGTATGAAATATGATTAAAAGAAAAATAATGATTAGAAAATGGTTAGATGCCGTGGAGAATTCCAGTATGAAAAAATGAAGAATCGTGGAGTAAATTTACACAAAGGAGAACCAATTATATGTCTTCATCTTTTACCCAGTTAGCGCATATTACGTTGCTGTAGTCACTACAATCTCTCAATTGCAGACCCTGTTACCATTCAAGGCAGAACAGTGTAATGATTAGACGGTTCTTTTTCCACCAAAGAGGTTGAGGTTACACGGTCCCTTCTCCCAGAATTTAAAGCCAACTTCAATCAACTTTCTTACTGGCTCATGTTCTTTTATTGTCCTTTCTTTTGAATAATGTAATCACATTTTATTTCATTCCCAATAATTCCTGGCATCTGAACGGCTTTATTGCCTTTCCTGGCATGAAATGCTTAAAACATCTTTTGTCAGATTACCAAACATTAAATCTTGAACCATATCACATATATTGCGTATATTTAATTAATCTGAAAACATGACAGGTTTGAATTCAGAGATTTACTTCAACTACGCCGGTTACTAACCAAAGTTATAAGGCCCTGTCTATTCTGCTATTTACCCATAGCCGGGGAGAAGAGATGGGTTCATACCTTTCCCAAGGGTAATAGTACGTAAGTGAACTCGAAAAGAAACCGAACTTCGTTCTATTATTCGTCAATTCCAAACGTAACTTTTTTACTCCATGAGAACTCAGTCACTTCCCCACTGCCATGACGTTCCATTTGTTTGCCTTTCCACATTAATTATTTTGATAGTCTTCTCTTTTTAGTAACATGTCTTTAAGAAGTTACGCGCAGTAGTAGATTGACAGCTAATTCTAATTTTGAATGTATAATGTAATCATAAGTTCTATGCCAGCAGTATCATGACTCACACATCTCGCTTGTGGATCCCTCATGCGCCATTTTTTTTCTGTTCAACTTCTCTTGTTCACTAACGTTTATCTGTCTTCTCAATTTTTTTTCTTTTATTGATTTCTCTCCTTAGTAATGTTTTTTTTCACATATTCCTTCACACTCAAGTAATATCCACCTTTCTTTCAGGCATAGAATATTGCTGCAATATCTCATCGAGTGTTTCTACTATAGTTCTCGGGAGTCCTGTCAAAATATAAAGAAGCGTGCGCAATGAAATCAGTCCTAGTTTGGCATCCCGAATTCAGTCACTTTCCAAATACCTTTATGATACTTTCGTTCTGTCTTTTATACGAATATTTTCATGGTATATCTTCTGATAAGCTTTCCCCACTGGTGCCTCAATAACATGGTTTTAAGCGTACTACTGGATTGACAATTAGGTCTCATTATTTTACTGTTGAACTAACGAGATTTAGCTGTATGTTCCAATCTAATAGTTTCTTTTCTCACAATTCTTGCATGTGGATCTCTCTTCCGTTTTCTTGCTTTCCCACCACCTATAATATGAATAAAATTAAAGGCAACGTCACTCAACTTTCTTTATAGCGCATGTTTTTTTATCGACGTTTCTTTTGAATAATGTAATCACATTTTATTTCACTCCCAATAACTCCTGGCATCTGAACGGCTTTATTGCCTTGCCTGGCGTGAAATGATTAAACAAAAGAAACCAAACATTAAATCTTGAAACATATCACATATATTGCGTATCTGTAAACCTATCGCATATATTGCGTATACGTAATTAATTTGGAAGTCATTAAAACTGATAGAATAAGAATTTATATTCGTTTATTAATTATTTAGAAAATGTATTAGAGGTCGAAAACACGAAATATAAGTCACAATCAACTTCCGCTTTGTGGAACCAGTTGTAATGACAAGTGAATCATATTTAGTGTGTGTCATTTAAGTATGAATTTGAAGAAAGAGATAATGTTCACATAGAAAGTTAATGCTTTCACAAGCATAATGAAACGGACCTTAAAATATTTGCTATATGAAAGAAATAAAATTCTTGGCCATAGATTGGATCGTAAGTGTATTATTCATTTTGAGTTCTTAAAATGCATTTTAATAATAAATGAACGTTTAAAAGACTATCAGCTGCAAAGTGTCCATAATTTCTTTTTTTCTGATACACCTTGTGCTCGTCAGTCGGAAAAAAAAAACATGTTCTAGAGCACAACACATTCAAGTCTAGAACAAAATAACACGGGGGAAAATACTAATTCGGTTGGAATTTTTCCTTCATCCGCTATAATATCCTGAGGGAGCATCAACAGACTATTACGTTTTGATGACTGAAAAAAGGCTTTGATGGGGGAACATTTTCTCTAATGAGAACCAGATTCATCGACGCATTTAGGGATTTTTTCTCAACCCTGGGGAATTTTACTCAAATGATATTGAATATTTACCAGTTATGTGGCATTAATTTCCAAATAATGTTGGATATATCTATTAGGTTGGTGCAAAAATGATGACGTAATAATGTCGTTTTTTGACGTATTTTTTAACGTCAAAAGACGACATTATTACGTCATTATTTTTGCACCAACCTAATAAATAAATAAAGAGTGAACTATGTATGCCTGTCCGTGAATCTGAAATACCTCTACATAGATATATTATAACTTTTTGGAATCAAGATGATCCCGGGATTTAACTGGTATTTGAACAACCACAATTGGAAATTGTGTCAGGATTAGAAAGGTTAAGGTTAGCTTACAAATTCAAAATTTAAAATAAATGAAAAAAAATAGTAATAATTGTAAATAACATTACATTTATGAATTTAATTTTTTTTTTGTCTTAAATTCAATTTAAGTTATCTTCAAAACTTTGTAAATTGAGGAAATCAATTTTATTTCTTCAAAATGCCAATGAATCAGAGTTAGTGTGAGGTTTCGTGAGGTTTCTAAGTTACCCAGAGTTTTTGGTCTGAAGATCTCAATTTAATTGAATTTCCTTAGTTTAGGATTTGAAGAACTCAAATTTCGGCCTGAGCTGGAAGTTCAGCACAAATAGAACTTTCGGCCCCAATTGATATTTTGAGTGGAAGTAGACTTAGTGCCCGAATCATAGTTAAAGTGAGGTTCTGAGGTTCCATGGAGTGAATTGAGGTATTCAAATTTATTTATTCGAAATTATCATTATAATCTTCTAAGATGGACTAGAGATCAGTTCAGTTTGGGGCTCGAGGCACAATTAGACCTCCACAGGAGTGAGGCTTTTCAAATAGTAATTCAATAGATAGTAAATGTACTGAATTTTTTTCTTAGAATAAATCAATAACCAAAAACGGAAACTACTTATGGCTTCACTTACTACATTGCTGATATTCAATTCAGCTTACGACGACGCGCGGTACGCAATAAAACAAGAAATCAAATTACGTTTCGTTATACAATTAAATATATGAATGATTTTACTCTGTGTTTATAAATCGGAGTATATTTTAAAAATGTAACCAGCTATCCAACTTTAAAACAAAAAAAAAATTGCCATAAATCCAGATCAGTGGACGTTGTATTCATATTCTTAACAAATTTCCTGCATTTATACATAGTAGCAAAAATCACAGTCTCCCGAACATTACTTTTAATAATTTTCTTATATTTCAGAATTTAAAAATAATTCCGCAGATAATGTCATTTTCTTTACGGTAACTGGATGTTTTAACGATTGTCTTAATCTATTTGCGCCATTCGATACAGTGCGTCTGAAAAAAATTCACTTTTATCGTGGTCACAATCGCTTATTGTCGTTTAGGCTTGGAACAAATAAAGCATCTCTCCTCGGGCGAATAAACTACATTTCGTCTCGGACAGAGGGCAACTCATTTGTGTCCCTGTCAGTGGGAAAAAGCTGTCGTTGTAGTACCTCACTCATTGCACTAGGGGTGGGGATGGTTAGTAATAATAATGTCATCGTAACCGAGTGTTGTGAGGGCAGGGCTATTGCACGATATTATTGCGACATATTGCGTAAAAAATTTTGTCATATTCTTCATTTCATTTAAATCTATTTATAATTTCCTAAATAATATTCTATATAAAATTATGTGACGGATATGAAGTGGACGGGATCAAAGGTTTTCAGTACATTTTTATTGAATTTCAAAGGTATTATTTAGAAATGTTACATAGATTTATTCAAGAACGTATATGTTATTTACATTTGTCACCAGTAAAGTTGTTTCACGATTCCATCTTCCTATAAACTGGCATATTTCTCACAGTTTTCCACACTATTTTCGTTCTTCAATTTAAAACTATTTTGTCGTGATGAAAATGAGTAGTGATCCGAAAGTATAAGGCCAGTTAATTTCGGTGTGTGTAGTAGGGCATCCCAGAAAATAAGTACCAATTTCCGCCGGTGCTGTAAACAAACAATAAAGACCAACAGTTTGAATGTATTTGTTTCCCTTGGATATCTTTCGCTATATATTGTTGTAAGCAATCCACTTTTCACCGCCTGTGATCATTTTTTTCTAAAATTCAACCATTTAATACATTGTGCATAGAATCCCAAATAGAAATTCAGTCCAAAAAATATTCCTCTGTCAAATTGTTAGGTCGCAAAACATTATAACAATTTATGGATACGAATGTTTTCAAAGAAAATATAACATTCATAGTAGACATGTCGAGTATCACGAAATCATTTATTTTATTCAAGGTTTCGATTTGGTCCACATCAACTACTGCAGATTTTCCAGGCTTCCTGTTCAGAACGTAGCGAACTGCATACTGAAAACTATCTCAGCTATGGCGCCATTCACCTAAACAGCGCATATCTATTTTGCTATTTAATTTTTTCCAGATTAAAAATGAAAACTATTTTTCTCCCTTTTCAAAACAATATAAATTCACAATAGCGAGACCAAACATATAGAGTAAAACATTGGCATATTACCTTTCAGAATACGTGTATATATATATATATATATATATATATATATATATATATATATATATATATATATGTGTGTGTGTATGTATGTATGTATGTATGTGTGTGTGTTTGTGTCTGTGCGTGAAATGTGTGTATATATATATATATATATATATATATATATATATATATATATATATATATATATATGCGCGGTTACTTATTGGAAAGCGCTTAATATCAGTGATAGAGTTAACATATTTAGTTGGATTGATGTGAATTTGTGACCCTGGGTTTCACGCTTTCGTGATCGTTAAACAAACTGATTCATTTTTTTAAATTTTGGATTTATATAGGGTTGCGTATATAAGTGTTTTATGGAAGTGGGAGGAGAAATTGTCGTCGTGACGCCACTCTTACTTACACAAACATATATACACGCCCGTACGTCAATGGGTGTACGAGTGTGTATGTATGTTTGCGTAAATATGAGTCACGACAGCAATTTTTCGTCCGTGAGGATAATGTCCAGCACTCACTGTCATATAGAACGACATATATAAGAGAGTTCAGTACGATTTCCTTTGTTTCTAACGAAGTTATTTTCTGTTGCTTAATAATCTACTTAGCTTTTGGGAGGCATATTTGACTATCACAATGCGCTTTCTGGTTTCAGTGTAGCACTTTCTCGTTATGTTAAAACTCTACGCAAATTATATCTTTTCTTTTATGGAATATGTAGCAACGGAGACCGGCATTCAGAGAATGTTCTGCCCATACGGATTCATCGTTATTTATTCGGCATAGTCAGGAAGCCACTTAAAAGAAATTAAACTCGCAAGAGGAACCGTTTAGATTGTTAGATCAGCATCGTAAATACTACAGTTTATTTGATGTCATCCAAGACTTTATTAAAAAGCAATATATAGAATGTAAGAATCCTCTCATTTTGCGGAATCATTGAACTAAGATATACGAGACTGACTCAAATAGAAGACTTTATAAGAGACATTTTACTCCAGTGCTCAAATTATGTGCAATTTCTGTTAAAAGCAAAGGGCTTAATGTGTCACAATGAGATTAATGTTCATCCATTGATATTTTTTAACCAAATTCCGTTTCTCTTTGATATTTCTCAGATATTTTTTTTCAAATTGTTCTCTTCATTGATGTTTTCATTTTTTAGTTTCTTTTCTTTTGTACCAGTTTATATATTTATCTATTCTTGTCTTTCTTTTTTTTTTATCTTTCAAGATTCCAATTTTAATGATATTTCTCTCATTACCTACATTTCTCACCAATTGTCTTCATTTCTTTCCTCTTTATTCCTTTTTTCTTTCTTTCTCTCCAATTGTCTTCATTTCTCCCTCTTTCTTCCTTTTTTTCTTTCTTTCTCTCCCATTGTCTTCATTTCTCACTCTTTCTTCCTTTTTTCTTTCTTTCTCTCCCATTGGCTTCATTTCTCCCTCTTTATTCCTTTTTTCTTTCTTTCTCTCCAATTGTCTTCATTTCTCCCTCTTTCTTCCTTTTTTTCTTTCTTTCTCTCCCATTGTCTTCATTTCTCCCTCTTTCTTCCTTTTTTCTTTCTTTCTCTCCCATTGGCTTCATTTCTCCCTCTTTATTCCTTTTTTCTTTCTTTCTCTCTAATTGTCTTCATTTCTCCCTCTTTCTTCCTTTTTTCTTTCTTTCTCTCCCATTGTCTTCATTTCTCCCTCTTTCTTTCATTTTTCTTTTTTTTTTCTTTCTGTCTGTTTTTCTTTCTTTTGCCATTCTTTCTAGAGGCCTTTTTTTATTTATTTCTCTCATTACCTCCATTTCTGTCTTTTTCTTCTTTTTATTTTCTTTATTTCGTTTTTCTTTCTTTTTCTGTTTCTCTCTTTTTATGTTAGCTTTCATAATCATCGTTTCTCTCTTTTTCTCCATATTTTTTTTATTTTTTTCCTTTTCTTTCTTTCTCTCTTTCTTTCTTTCGCTCTCTCTCTTTTCTTTCTTCTTTTCTTATCTTCTACTTTTAAATTTAGTTTCCTCTTTTTCCTCATCACTATCCTACTGTATCCCTTTCTTTCTTTCTTTCTCTGGTTGGCGCTTCATTTTATACGTTTTTATATGATTTAGGCCGATTTTTATCATTCGAGTTTCTTATTACCTATGATTACACACATTGTTAATCTCATGTTTCATTTCTTTCTTTCTTTTTTTTCTTTCTTTCTCCTCTTTTATTTTCATAACATTTTTTTTACCGCTTTTCTTTTTCTCTCTGTCTCTCAATAATTGCATTTCTTTCTGTTTCTGGCGTTTTTAATTATTTAGTCTCTTTTTCTCATTCTGTTCATTCTTTCATTTACTCCTTTTTGATTTTATGTTTTATATTCTTTATAACTGACTTTTGCAAATCATTATTCCATTCCTTTTCTTTCTTTTCAGTTGCTTCTTCCCTGTGTTGCATCAGGAAGTCTTATATTTAGATTCTTTCATTTTTTAAATTAACTTTCATTTGACTTATCGTTCTTTTTCCTTTTTCCTTCCTTCCTTCCTTCCTCCCTTCATTCCTTCCTCACTAGCTTTCCTTCCTTACTGTCTACCGTCCTTCCTTCTTTCCTTCCTTCCTTCCTTCCTCCCTCCCTCCCGTCATTCCTTCCTTCCTCCCGCCCTTACTTACTGGCTTTCTTTCTTACTACCTACCTTCTTTCCTTCATTAACGCCTTCCTTCCTTCCTTCCTTCCTTCCTTCCTTCCTTTCTTCCTTACTAGCTTTCCTTCCTTACTGTCTACCGTCCTTCTTTCTTTAATGCCATCCTTCCTTCCTTCTTTCCTTCCTCCCTCCCTCCCTCCCTCCCTCCCGTCATTCCTTCCTTCCTCCCGCCCTTACTTACTGGCTTTCTTTCTTACTACCTACCTTCTTTCCTTCATTAACGCCTTCCTTCCTTTCTTCCTTCCTTCCTTCCTTCCTTTCTTCCTTACTAGCTTTCCTTCCTTACTGTCTACCGTCCTTCTTTCTTTAATGCCATCCTTCCTTCCTTCTTTCCTTCCTCCCTCCCTCCCTCCCTCCCATCATTCCTTCCTTCCTCCCGCCCTTACTTACTGGCTTTCTTTCTTACTACCTACCTTCTTTCCTTCATTAACGCCTTCCTTCCTTTCTTCCTTCCTTCCTTCCCCCCGTATTTATTCACTGGCTTCCCTCCTTACTGCCTAACTTCCATCCTTCTGTAATGCCTTCCTTCCTTACATCCTTCTTTACTTACTTGCTTCCTTACTTCCTTCCTCCCTCCCTCTCCTCATTCCTTCCTTCCTCTCGTCCTTACTTACTAACTTCCTTTCTTACTACCTACCATCCCTCCTTCTTTAATGCCTTCCTTCCTTCCTTCCGTCCTTATTCACTGGCTTCCCTCCTTACTGCCTACCTTCTTTAATGCCTTCCTTCCTTTCTTACTTGCTTGCTTGCTTCCGTCTTTCCTTCCTTCCTTCCTCCCTCCCGTCATTCCTTCCTTCCTCCCGTCCTTATACACTGGGTTCCCTCCTTACTGCCTAACTTCCTTCCTTCTTTCTCCCTCCGTCACCCCCTCCCGTCATTCCTTCCTTCCTTACTAACTGGCTCCCTTCCTTCTTTAATGTCTTCCTTCCTTCGTGCCTTCCTTTCTTACAGATTTTCTTTCTTACTACCTTCATTCCTCCCTTACTGTCTTCCTTTCTTTATGTTTGTCTGTCTTCCTTCCTTCGTTCATTCCCTCATTTCTTGCTTCTTTCCTTCCTTCCTGCCTGATTTCCTTACTCACTGCTTTCCTTTCTTCTTTCCTTCCTTCGTGCCATCCCTTCCTTTCCTTCTATATTTCCTGCCTTATTGCATCTTTTTCTCTCTACAACTCCTCTCACACTTTGTTATTCATCCTTTCATTTTTTGGTTCTATGTTCATTAACCTTTTCTTTTTAATTTTTCTCACTTTTTTTTTTGTCTTTTTACATCTTTCTTCCCTTTCTTTTTGTCTATTCGATATGCCTTTTGTCTTATTTTCTCTTTCCCTATTTAAAATAACCACTTGTGTTGCTCTTTTCTTATCACTTCTGTATTCATTTCCTTGGTTTCTCCTTCTAAAAAGAACATTTAATGAACAGAGCCGGTTCTTTCGTCGTATTTAGCTGAAGACATTTTCCGCCACTGACATTAATTAACGGGAATACAGTCAAAGAACGTACATCTCATCTCCCCCACCCGCAAAAAAAGACAAAAAAACCTGCAACAACTGCAAAATAAAGCAGAACGAGACTAGATCTTCAACTCATCTCTCGAGACAACGTTTAATTGTTATTTTATTCTATTTTGTCGAATTTAGTGATTTTTTTTATTCTTTTCTAATGTTATTGAACAAGCTCTCGACGAAGAATTTTCTAATAACAACAGACCAAATCAACTATTGTGAACAGACCAGAGGAACGAAAGAAAACAAAAGAAAATGAAACAAAAATTACTGATAGGAGTTTCGGACTTGTTCGCTTAAAGACAATTAACTTAACAACAGAAGCTGAAAATTTCTCATATATATATATATATATATATATATATATATATATATATATATATATATATATATGTTTGTGTGTGTGTGTGTGAGAGAGAGAGAGTGAGAGATCATTGAGTGTATATGCTAATGAATAAAAAATATTTATTTTACTCAATATATATATATATATATATATATATATATATATATATATATATATATTAATTTGGCCTTGTGCCACATCTAAGCTGGGCTTAGAGAATCATTATATATATTTAAAATTTTTATATCTAAAATGCAACCAAAGACTAGGACCCATTTCGCAGTTGCAAGTTGTAGATGCTAGCGAAAGTTCTATGTTAACAGTTTCTTCTCTAGCACTTCGCACTCGTGGAAGTCTCCTTCTAGCTTATGTGATTCCAGTCAAATTGATCTTCAAAATTTAAATTCGAGTGTCAATCGTTATCATCTGTCTTCTTTAATCCCATTGTTCTCTCTTGTTAATAATGTTATTAATTTCCTTATATTCTTTCAGACTCAGTATCTGCTTCCCACAATTGCGTCACAGTGATTTGATTGATTTACCTGATATGAAATAAATTTCTTTCCTTCTGAATTTCTGGTAGCTCTTGCTGGCGTTATTTAAATTATTTACATTCGAAATAATTTCCGTATTTTCATTGGTATTATGACATTCTATTGCTATTATGCTTTCAGTTCATTGCCCAATGTCTGTCGATACATATAACCTTTCAAGTAATATGGGTGAACAGCAAGAAAGAATATTCGTAGATTCTGATTCGTCATTACAGACATTAATGTATCCGTGATAAAATATTAGCTTAATACATGAACGAGACAGAACAGCATAAAAAAAGTAACGACAAACATGTTCTGTTCTCAAATTGATTTTATTATTCCGATATACACTTATTTTAAACTAATTTATTTCACACAGACAACAAGTAGTGAAAAATATATGAAAAGTGAGATGGTCTTTCTTGTAATATTCCCCTAAGCGGAAAAGAGGCAGATCTGTGGTGTCCTTTTTGTGCCAGCTCAGAAAATATTGATATCTCTGTTCAGTCTACCGACGAGTGCTTGTCATGTCCGTAATTTCTGCGGGCTACATGACAGTTGGCGTGGGCCAGGACATGTGTCTCCCTTTCGTCACTCTTTGAACTAATGAATCTCCCGGGCGTAAATTGACCCTCTTGACGTCATCTTAACCAAAGGGAGCTAATCTCGTGTTGCATAGCTTCACAATAATATCAAAATGAACCATCGATCTAATCAAATCTTATAATCGTCCACGTCGAAAAAAAAGTTGGCAAGTCAACATACAAGATGTGTAGTAATTATATAGTAAAATTTAATTTAAGAAAGTTATAATTGCCCCACCCAAAAATGCCTCAAAATATCTTGAATACACATCGTATATTCATCCGGACTTTTTTTTTTTCGATTTCTCAACCCTTTTCCAAAAGACTAAACCTGACTAGCATATCGCTGATCTTATCAATCTCTATTCCTTGGTTCTACAAATTCCAGAGGTTCACAGCTCGGGCCTGACATGGCACCTACGTCGAATCAAGTCGTTCTTATTCCGTTCAAATTCTATTGATAATGAGTAAGTACCACAGAAGGCATCTATTCTACATATTCTTATACTATAAAAACTAATATTGGTGTTCCCTATGCACGTTGCAATATCCGTATATTGTAACCCTTTAACTTGTGTAGCATTTAGGCCATGTATTGAGCGAAAAATAATTAATCAGACATACACACACATTCAAAAATAAAGTCTTCAAACTACAGGGAAATAAGTAAAAAACAATTTTAATATCCTCATTAGAGGAGGTGATAAATCTATTAGGTTGGTGCAAAAATAATGACGTAATATTGTCGTTTTTTGACGTTAAAAATACGTAAAAAAACGACATTATTACGTCATTATTTTTGCACCAACCTAATAATACATAATTATTAGGTTAGTGCAAAAATAATGACGTAGTAATATCGTTTTTTGACGTATTTTTTAACGTCAAAAAACGACATTATTACGTCATTATTTTTGCATCAACCTAATAATTTGGTGCAAATTGAATGATTAAGCTGATAAAATAATAAATTTCCCCCAACATCTCAGGGATCTTCTAAAAGTAGAAGGACTAAAAGTTCATTATATAATGGACTCTCCCGTCGGTTTCGATGTATGAGGATCTGACACCATATTGATTCAGTTATGAAATTTTGTGCAATAATCTTAAGTGGCATTTAAAACCCGCTAGTGATTTAGAAACGAGGCCACATATAGATCAATTTGGAAGTGAACTGTGTGGATAAGAACGAATCAAGGTAAACCGCCAGAAAACCTACACAAGTGATTTGATTAAAGTGGTGAAGGCTTGTGCAGAACCATCCACACTTTTCGGAACTACTGATACACTCAGTCAGGGCAAATAAATGCCACAGACGAAGCAGACAATATACTTCATTATATATAGTGAAACTGGCTGTTTCATGCTAGGCGTAATCATACCTGACAATTACGCCTAGCATGAAACAGCCTCGCGCCTCTGAGTGTTGACTTCAATGTTCACTTTTTTCTTTATATTTACATATGCTCTATCTCTGATATTGAGCAGCTTACTTTAAAACTATATATATATATATATATATATATATATATATATATATATATATATATATATATATATATATATATATATATATATATATATTGCCATCCACAGACAGACTGTTTCGCTGTATCACAGCTCATCAGTGTATGTAGACGTCCGGTTACCTCTAGCTAGGATCGAAACCCGACTGAATTTAAGCGTATTTATTTTTAGACAAACACACAGTGACTGAGAGACTTTTAGATAAACACACAGTGACTGAAGATGAATTTAAGCGTAGTTATTTTTAGATAATACACACAGTGACTGAGAGAACTCGATTCGATTTACCAAAGAGTCTTGAATTATTTGGCGTAATAATCACTGTTTACAAACACACTTCCTCCCCAGAGAGCTCAACCAAAATAAATTTTTCAGAAGATATAAAGTTTTAGAATTTTGGCTAAATTGCTACATATATATATATGTAAGTATGTGTGTGTGTGTATCGTTTATAGATTTAAATATCAATGCGACGCTCACTACACAGGTTCGACTTGTCAGCGCTTTGAGACGTATATTGCCCCCCCATATGTCTGGTCATGACACACAGGGTAGTTTTAACCGAAATACACGTCTTACGCAGACTGTAGACGATTCTGCGATAGACCTACACCTTTCAGACAACCCAGATTTCGCTGAAAAATATACGGAATCTAAGTTTACAATTTTGGGCCACGCACCGTCGGCAAAATATCTTCGTATTTTAGAGGTAATTCGTATCAAATTAGACTGACCGTCTTGTAATCGACAGAAAGTGAAATTTATCTTTTCTCTTCCTTTATAACGACGTTTGTGGCTCCTTATCTTCTTTTTCTTTTTAAACATTAATGTATTCGGCATTTTCACCCACTGTTTTTTTATCCCAATTTCAGTAATAAATCCTACATTGGCCCCAGTAACTCGTTTCTTGCTATGCAATTGAGCAATTTCCGAAATCCGTTAATATTCTGTTCGTGTTTCCAACGATTCTTCTGATTACCAAAAAAGGTCGCAATAAAGAAAAATATGGTTTTGTTTGTTGAAAAAAATATCTAGAACATGCATTGACTGCAAGTTCTTCTACAGTAAAAATTTGTCCGGTGTCTTACATCATTTCACCATTCCGGTCAAAACGTCTATTATCAGGGTATGCGATATCTACTAATAAAAAGGATGGGAAGTGAAAGAAAAAAAAACTAAATAAAATCAGCTAGATTTAAAAAAAAATAATGATCTGTTCCACACTGCACTAAATATCAAATTCAAATCCAGCTAATACGTTTAACTCTCACAAAAATATTACTCGTAAAACCAATCGATCCATTCCAAACTAAAAAATATATTAAATATTAATCCAATCCATCCATTCAACACATACAAATAAATTAAATATAAATATAATCGATCCATTTCACACACACGATACTCACAAAAATATTAAATGTAAATCCAGTCAATCCTTTCCACACTCAAATTGTATTAAATGTAAATCCAATTGATCCATTCCTCCTACACACATATATGAAATGTAAATCCAGTCAATCCTTTCCACAGACCCCCAAATATAAAAAGAAATACAGTTTATGCAGAATCACTTTAGTTTAACACGGAGAAAACAATGGGAAATACATATAAATGGACCATTACTCGTATAAATGAGCGTTTAACTTTACTTAAACTTTATTGATATCTCTTGTTGGTGTATATAAGACTGTGAAGAAGGGAAGATGGAGGATAGGTGTTATTGTTTGAAAAGGAAATCCTTCTCTATAAAGACATCAAGTAAGTCTATTTCTGGTACCATTTCCATTCTCTGTCCTTTTGTATTGAGAGAGACTACTTGAAACTGACTGTTTCTTTCTCTCAGTAAATCCTGATCAGAGAATTTTGTTGTCGCCGCTTTCAAATGTGCCTAAAATGTGACAAGGCATTGATATTAAATATGTTCAAAGCGAGGCTTGCAGTACCTTTGTTCTAGTGATATTTTTCAACCAAGCCTGTCACCTCATTCCATTTTGAACAAATGTTTTTAATCACTAAAGTATATTACTCTTCCCACTCTTTTTTATTTTGTCCTCTGAAGATATTTTCTCAGTAGCTGTCTGTATCTGCTTCAGTTCTTGGAGTTCCTCAGTGGTCAGCTCTTCCATAAGTTTTTCCACATTCTACACAATCTGCTCACTCACACACAAGCCCACTGATTTCCCCAAAGATACACTCGGAACTTACATTAACTTTATTTGGCTTATTTAGCAGCAAAACCGATTTTTCAAATAAATAAATAAAGTTACAATACAAAAAAAATTAAATTAAAATTTAAGGAATAATTCTAGGGGTGGGGCTTACATAACGAGAGGCAAAGCCAGAATGATTCACAAACACACCAGATGCTTTGTGTGGGAGTTTAGCTAAGGTAGGACTGAGGACGGCAAAAGCTGAGAAATGGTTACTGTCAAATTTTGTCCGAAAGCAAATTTTGTCCGAAAGTCAGCTCGCTAAGATGTCAAATTCAACATCATCATCATTGGTGACTAATGTTCTTATTTTTTTTATTTCACATCGAAAATGGAATGTACTAGAAAATTAGTTCAACGTCTCAAATAAATAAAATGATTTAATGTAAAATATGTAACTGAAGAGCACTTTCTCTGTCTGTCACACACTGTCGTCCAAGTATATAATGTATATGAGTATGCATGTGTCGTGAACACAGGCATACACACACAATTAGATTGAGCTTCAAATAAAGCTCTGGAATAATGTATCTGTCACCTACTCAGACCAACTTTGGGTACAAGACTAAAGTCATCATTTTGTAAACAATTAAATACTTATTAGTTTTTATTTAACTTTTCTGAAATTACTCAAACTATATATAAAAGAAAGGATGCCTGTGTCTCCGTTTCTGTCTGCGTGTATACTTTTGATTCGCAATCCATCCAATCGATTTTGACCAAACCGTGTACATACATTGTACTATGTAAGGTTAAGAAATCGATATTTTTTTAAAAATCGATAATCGATAAAGCCGATCAAAAATCGATAATTTTTTCCAGCGATTTCTTTTAAACTCGGTATGTAGATTACTTTCATCATCACAAGCTCAATAATAACATATTCTTATTTCTACGTCACTGCGTTTAGTGAAAAACGAAAAATCGATTTGAACACATTTTATACTAAAATCTCCCTTAATTTTCAAGCAATCTAATACAAACAATTGTAGCCTACAATGTTGTTTAAAAGTCATTTAACTCGATAGGTGAGTGCACCCATATAGTGAAAACACGCGTAAATAGCGAAAACTGGCGATTTTTACTAGTTTCTTTCTTTTGAACTTTCAGTTGATTTTCATCAGACTTGAAAATAGCTTTATAAATATATCCTTTTTTACGTCCCTGGTAGCACAGTGACAATTTTAATTTCAAAAAGTCGAAAATAATTATAGTTTGAAATGAGTCTCCATGTTGCTTGTTTTACCATTTCATGTCCTCGGTTAAATGCGATTGAATAAATACAGACTAATTCTGTTATATCTGTAACTGCATTAATTCAAAATGATTTTTAATGAAAGTATTTTAAATGGTTGATGAAGATATTAGGTTTATAATACCCAAAAATTCACGCACAGATGTCCTCAAGGACACAAGGCACAGTGGCTAAAGGCGTTGGTTAGATCCAGTGACAGGAGCCAAAGAGTTGTGGGTTCAATACACGCTGAAGGCAATGGAGAAATTAAGACGAGATAACTGATAACTGACATCCATAAAATATAAGTGTACCTCCAAAACCCTAGATGAACAGAAATTGGTAGATGATCTCTCCAGCTGTAAAATCTCAGTGGCAGGAAAACTACCTGGTTACATCCAATTCCTCAAAAATTAGTAAACAGATCATCATCGCAGATCGGATCCTAAACTAGGACTCGTAATGAGAAATGGATGTTCCCCGGGTTTTCAGCGAATATTGGGTCTTAAATTCAAACCAGACCGCAAGTGGAACTCGTACATACACAATCCATCGCTAAAGATGAACTCGTACATACACAATCCATCGCTAAAGATGTTGGAAAAATGGTCGGTTCCTTGTAACAATAACAATGATTTCCTGACAGCTCCTCTGCATCATAACAAGAGGCAGATCAGGCCTAAAATGGAGTACTACACCCATATTCGTAGAGTCCTCACTTTCCAGTCTCGATAGATCTATGAAGCGTCTCAGCCTACTCGTGACTGACAATATACTTTCCACCCATGCAAACCTTCTAGCACAAACGAGATGTAGCCAGCATCTCACAGCCAAATATCTACTTCCATGGAAAGGGCTCAGACGAAATACATTTCTTCGTTCCTCCAAGAGTCCAGGCTGTGACTCGCGTTGTAGCGAACAACCCTCATTCTATCCGTATTCCACTTGTGAGAATAAGTTCTACTCGAGTAGCTTCTTCCACTGCTCTGTGGAAGCAACTCCCAAGGCAATGTTTTCCGATCACTACAACACTAACCTTTTCAAGTCTAGGTGCAATTGTTATCTTCCCACATATACTGTGCATCTTAATCTGTAAATCACAACCTTGAGTGGTTTCCGGGTTTTGTACAGGTAACGCCTCACTGTATATAAAAATGCATAAGATATTTTTATCTAAATATTCCAATATGAATAAAGAAACAAAAAAAGAACGATTTATAAAGATAATATGTAACTGATCGGACCAGCATAATCATATTGTTTAGGGAAAGAACCTATTAAATTTGCTGGATGAAACATCAATTATAAAAAGAAAATAGTTCCTTAAAATAAAACATTCGGCATTCATTGTCAGAGCTGTCTGTACTACGCGGGACATGCCTTTCTTCCCTCCGTTATCATAGGGATGGGATCAAAGTGTAGTATATCTTTTTCTAATCTCTAATTGTAATGGCAACATTAGCCTTTTCTTTATAAGGAAATATTCGCAATTCATTGACCGAGTAGCCATTATTACCTCACTAACTTCGGTTGAAATTTATAGAAATTTTCTCTTAAGATATGATAGTTTCTAAATTCTATTAAGTGTTAATGCTGTATTGCCAGTTCACGAGATTTGGAAACGTATAGGCCTTGCTAATGCGTAGAGTTTTGATTGGTTCATTGATCTGAAAAAGCGACTGAATATTGCTGATAGATTAGATATTCAAGTTAGGCGACATGAATAGCATCCATATGAATGCCGCGAGTTGACAAGGCTATTTAAGACCTTGACTCGTGTTTTTAGGTTCGTATACCTCAGAAGTATAAAAATAATATATCTGATATTGTTGATTTCACCAATAATCGTCACATTGACAAATTTGGGATTAGCCATTTCCAACGTAAGATATATTACAATGCCAATACGATAAAATGTATAAAATTTATTATATATTTGTTAAGGTTTCCTAAAATGTTTTTTTACGTAGAAATTATAGCTTACGTGCCTGTTTAGTAGCGAGAAAATATAACGTCGGCCATTAGTAATTAATCTTTTAAGCCTAATCGGGCAAACTTACAATTGTCCACCAAATTTCCGTTATCGATTCGATTGCTGATAAATAAAATCTCGATAATCCCAGTAAGAATTTCGTATACAATTATATACAGAGTGTGATGGATAAATTGTCGTCTAAATTAAGCAAATATGAAATAAAACTCATTTTAACAGATATCTTTACCAAAATGACGGAAAAATTATCTTGAATTACGAAGGAGAAAATTTATTACATAAAACCCCTATTTGTTTCAATGACAACTTCCATACAACTTCGGAATCTCCTGCAACTCTTCTAGACTTTCTGCTTTTTTATGATGGCCAATGCTGCCATAAACCTTGCTTTTAGTTTATCTTTGGTGTTAACTGGGATTTTGTCACTTGCTCAATTGTAACCCACATATGATAATCAAGTGGACATTTCTCTGGGAGAAATTGCAAAAATTGTCCGACAGTCATTACTGTTTTCCTGGTTGGGTAGCACATTTCAGGGTCCTGGTGCCAGACATAGGATCTTCCAGCAGCCAGCCTTTTGACCTAGGGAATCAATACCTTCTCAAAAGATTTTATGAACGCCTCTTTCATCAATCTTTTGGGAAGATGAATGGAGCCATAAAGTAGCCATCATTAATGATCACACCAAACCCCGTTGTAATCACCATTAGACTCATCCAAATCTTTCGGAATCCACTGCACTGTCCTTAGATCGTCACCCAAACACTCTGAGATTTTCGTATTGGATGCTTCATGTACAGCATGCCGTTTCCAAATTTATGACGGAGAGAATTGCATCATGGTCCTCTTTTTGTCACAGATGGTGCGAAATTCACTCTACTATATTTTGTATTCGACAAAATCAAAAAAAATTTCATCTCACATGCAAGAAATTAGAAATATAATATTGCGACAATTTATCCTCGCACGCTCTATCTAATGGCCGGCGACTCTCATTTTCCCACCAGACCTGCCTATTCAGACGTTTAGCCATTCCTTGCCGCAGACACCTGCTCAGTATCATTTGTGTGTATTCAACTACCAGAGTATCAACATGTAGTTTTCATTGCAAATATATCGAGTGGACATTAGTTAAAGTTAACTAGAAAGAGAGCACATAATCTGTCGTGACCAACTGTTTAACGATGCTAGTACGGTCTATCTCTCCGTCACTATGACTTGTGACATCAAGCTAGAAGACACGCCGATGTCCCAACAGTTCCGTCTACTTGATGTAACTTACACGGGTTGGCTTGAGCTGTAGTATGATTTTCAGGCACATTTCAAAAAGGGGGGCATATCATGCATTAGAATCCCCCAGACCAATACCATCAAGATCGTCTTTCTGAAAAATTTACCATGATGAGATTCGAACATATGGCATCACAAACAAACACACAAAGGAAGTTTAAAGGACGAAATTGGGAATTCTATAAACGACGCTTTTCAGCGAGGGCAAAAGCTATCATTGGCTTCTTCAGGTTAAAATACGCAAACCAGCAACATTTCAAAGAAAGAGACAATATTCATATCGGCACTCAAATTTCACAATACTGTGATCATCAGCCGAGCAGAACCACACAGACACACACACACATACATATATATATATATATATATATATATATATATATATATATATATATATATATATATATTCTGCAGCAAATGTTTTTTTTTTTTATCGTAAATACTATTGAAGACCACATACAATTTGTCTAGAATGATTTTACTGATCGGCCTTTCCAAAGCACAAATAATCCTTCTGGGACAAGGAAGAGAATTCCGGAAGTTCATTTCTGATGCAATGTACAAGAAATGTGGACCAAACAATGTATCGCTGGTATATATTACTACAAAAATGTATTTTATACTTTCCTTGTGTTGTAGGGTCCTCTATTTACCCCTGGAGACTTAACAAGAGGTACCACTGTGGGTCTGGAAAAAACATCAATTCTGCGCTCCCCAAAATCTCCCGACGAAAATCCTTGCTTTTCAAGGTCGTTCATCGACATACCGAAGACTATATATATATATATATATATATATATATATATATATATATATATATATGATATCACTTTGTACAACAGACAAAATCTGTCTTGGGTATGACGATATACTACATCCGTGTCCTGGTTAAGATTCTAAACTACATCCAACAGCAAGGCCTCTGATCAGGAGGTTTTCAGGAGCGTGGAACCACCTCTTAATTGCTGGTGTTCCCAGATCCACCCTGACCCGAGGTGGTAGCACCTGTTAGGGTCTCAGCTATGGCCAAAATGGCTAACAACGAAACTATGTTAAAAACACTATGAAAGTGTAAAAAGAAAAAAAGGTTTTAATACCAGAAATACTTTGTAAAAAATTATCCCTAGCATTAAAGTTATGAAAAAGAAAATGTTACCAGCAATACGTTTTTGAAGAAATAAAATATTACGAGAAATACATTTTTGAAAGAAAAATATTACGAGAAATAGATTTTTGACAAAACAAAATATTACCAGGACAAAAAGATTTTCGGCAGTAAATACCCCATTGAGGTTGATATGCCGTAAAACAAACCAAGCACCACACGAAACGTAAGAAACAGATAATTTAAACCCTTTTGTAACATACTGAACAGATTAGCTCAAAACATAATTATGTATGCAGGTAATATTTTGAGGGCATTCTGATAAATATTTTACCATTTATCTCTCTGTCTCTGTCTTTCTCTCTCTCTCTCACTCACTCATTCACTCACTCACTCACTCACTCTCTCTCCTGGACGCAAGAAGGAAGAATTCCTTTTTGTAGTGAGTAAGTCATATATATATATATACATATTAGGTTGGTGCAAAAATAATGTCGTTTTCTCACATATGTGAGTCCTCTATTTACCTCTGGAGACTTAACAAAAGGTACCACTGGGGGTCTGGAAACAACATCAATTCTGCGCTTTTCAGCGAGGGCATAAGCTATCATTGGCTTCTTCAGGTTAAAATACGCTAACCAGCAATATTTCAAAGAAAGAGACAATATTCATATCGGCACTCAAATTTCACAATACTGAAAGAAATGTGTGAGAAAACGACATTATTTTTGCACCAACCTAATATATATATATATATATATATATATATATATATATATATATATATATATATATATATATATAAATAATTACGTAATTAATACAAATTTTGATCAATAAAGCAGCATTCTATAAGAGATAAATGTTTTTCGATCTGAACATCTCAGGCTATCATGGAGAAATTTTGTGTTATGCTATCGGACAATAATGGAGATGATTTTGCAAGTAAAATTAATTTCTTTCTGAATATCCGAGAGAAGATGCTATCATCATGTACATTATTTGCATATACACAGTTGTCCTTTTCGTTGTTGTTGTTATTATCACAACGTTTTTCGTCGTTGTTCTCTATCTCTGGGGACAACAGCAAAGTGAATTAAAGCTTCGTGTATTTCAGAAACATTGGAATCTGGTCAGGTAATAGAGTCCTCGACACTCTAAACAAACGCGCGTAGAAGAAAAAACTGAGTGGAACCAAAAAGAAAAAGACAATGTATTTCTAGTCATGGGCAGCGGAATGAGAACAGTCTCCCCAAGTAAATTAAATAAAGTGTTCATTTGTAAAATACCTTGAATATTATACGGATCGACATATCCATGATGAAGCTCAAATTAGTATGAGAACAAAGATACAGGCATTTGATAGGGTGTGAGGGATATAAATAAAAAATAATGTATTATTTACACTATTTGTTGCCATATTCATAAACTTACGTTTGTTTTAAGTTCCGGCCTTCTTCAGGTGATTGAAGTTTCGAACGGAACTCTTTATTTCGACTACAAGGACACATGGTACTGTGCATAAATACGTTGATTAGATCCAGTGAATAGACCCAAACAGTTGTGAATTCAATGCCTGGCTAATACAGTGGTGAGAAGAAACTTAGAGAGTTGAGTTAAAGGGACAGAACTGAGACATCCGGATGAGGCAAGGCACGTGGAACTAGGACAATCTAACCCCGTGGATGAAATAAAAGGTTCAGTTCAAAATTACAATCACCTGACGAAGGCCGGATAATATAACGGCCGAAACGTTGAGAATATGACAATGAAGATGAATGAGGATAGCAGTCTGAATAATGTAAATAATGAAACTAATCATAATACCTCATCACAGAG
Organism: Acanthosepion lycidas; assembly: GCA_963932145.1. NCBI lineage: Eukaryota > Metazoa > Mollusca > Cephalopoda > Sepiida > Sepiidae > Acanthosepion > Acanthosepion lycidas. The sequence goes on along the minus strand of OZ010601.1, from coordinate 15,722,410 downwards.
ATATAAACAGATATTGAAAGCCGGAGCGTACAACGGCCCAAACTTTGTGAATATGGCAATGAAGATGAGGATAACAGTCCGAATAATGTAAATAATGTAAGTAATCATAATACCTCATTACAGAGATATAGACATATATCGAAGGCCGCTGCTTACAACGGCAGAAACGTTGTGCATATGGCAATGAAGATGAGGATAACAGTCCGAATAATGTGAATAATGCAAGTAACCATAATACCTTGTCTCAGAGATGTAGACAGATATTAAATAAATTGCTTCCCTGATAACTGTAATCTTCAAATATTCAAATGTAATGTCAATCGGTATCTTCTGATGAATTTGTTCTTGATGCCCGTCATTCTGTTTATCCTTTCGTCAAACACCCCTCTTTACTCTTCCTTTCACTCTCTGTAAACCCTTGTGTTCTAGTGGCACACCCACATTGTTTGGGGTGAAATGCTAAAAGAAATACTTAATATTTATATTACTGGAAAAATATATAAACACACACGTATAGAAAAATAAAGTATTTTGATATAGGATAATGTTTAGTGAGGCTAGTCTTGCTGACCATATTTAGTGAGGTGGTATCTTCACTGGGTGCCCCGTACAAAATTCGACATCATATGACAAAGAAGTGTTGACTTGTATAAAATTAATCAGCCAAACGTCACATGTAAAAACCTATTATTATTTAAGTATTAAGAAAATATACGTATTTTTATAACACGGAATTATACGCTACTAATAATGTGAAGTAGGAACTGAATTTTCTACAGTAATAAAGTCATCCCTTTAGAAAATACTACATATTATTATAACTAAATTAAAAGTCAAAATATTTACATGCCGGTGATTATATATATATATATATATATATATATATATATATATATATATATATATATATATATATATATATAAGCATTACGCCCCGAGCAAGTTGTGAAGCCACTAGGATGCAGGGCGTTGCAGAAGATTTGGAGCGAGAACAGATAGGAGTGATAGAAGAAAGCATGAGGAGAAGGATAGTGGGTAGATCAAGGTAACTGGAGATGTCGATTGACATTACATTTGAATAGTTGGAGATTATAGCTTTCAGGGAAACAGTAATTGGGAAGGGTATTCCGCAGGCGAGAGGTGCGGGGTATGAAGCTAATGGAGTAAAAGAGACGGCTATATTTAAAAGTTTCTAAAGTGTAAGGGTGGGAGCGGGATGCCAGCCTCGTAGGGCGCTTGAATTCATGGAGTCTTGGAACCATTGAAAGCAGCTCATCGGAGCAATTACTATGAAAGTATTTGTAGAATAGACAGAGAGAGGCGACGGCGCGTCTGTGATATAGTGACTGTAGACGATGCGCCAGATCAGGGCCAATTACATTACATATCTGTCTCTGGATCTTGTCAAGAACTCCGAGGTAAACAGAAGGTGCCCCAGACCATATATGGCAGCAATACTCCATGTAAGGGTGAATGGTTGTTTTGTATATTTGAAGTATAGATTCCGGGGAGAAAAATTTCCTGGCGTGGCACAGAGAGCCGACTTTCCTCGCGGTGGAAGAAGCAATTGACTCAATGTATTTGTTCAATCTCAAGTCAGCAGTCAACGTGAGACCGAGCAGACGTAGCGAGTTGCTCTCAAGTAGTTGACTATCACACATTCTAATGCGGGGGGTCAGGGAAGGATCTCTATAGTGGTTAATGGAGAGTAGTTTAGTTTTTGAGGCGTTAAAGGTAACCATCTAATTCTTGCCCCAGTTAACAACCGATTAGAGGTGCATTTCACGACGCATGGCCAGGTTAGTTTTGTCACCGACACTAGATTTGTTTTTGAGGCAGGAGTAAATACTAGTATCGTCCACGTAGATGCCAACTTGGGAATCTATGGCGTCAGGAAGGTCGTTGATGAAAATAAGGAAAAGAGTGGCGCCAAGGATGGAAACCTGCGTTCGTGGGATAGGAACTGGAGGAGAATCCGTTGAGAACGACCTTCAATTCTCGGTTTGACAGGAATGATTGTATTAGATAAAACAGTCGACCTGTAATACCATAACCCTGGAGCTTACGAAGAAGGCCGGCATGCCAAACCCTATCAAAGGCTTTGGAAATTTCTAGTGCCACGGCACGAGCCTCACCGTTATTTTGAAGGGCTTGGTAGACGGTTTCAGTGATGGCCGTAAGCACATCAGCTGTAGATCGTGCGTAGCGGAAACCATATTGCTTGTCTGAGAGCAGATCATGGGATGTAAGGTGTTTGACCACTTCGGCATTGATTAGGGCTTCGAAGACTTTGCGAAGAGGGATAGAAGACTAATAGGACGGTAATTAGAGGGATCAGAGTGGTCTCCAGAGTTATTAAAGACAGGAAAAATGGATGAGGATTTCCAGCAGTCAAGAAAACAGGATTCCTTGAGGCAGTAATTATACATTTTAGAGAGGGCAGGTCCTAGCTCAGACGCGCATTTCTTCAAGACAATGGCTGGTATGCCATCTCCACCACTAGCTTTGTGAGGGTCTAAATTGGAGATGATGCCCAGTACCAATGACGGGGTTATGTGTAAGCCGCTCAATAGGGCCTCAGTTCTTAGATAGAAGTCTGTTATGGGTACCCTGGTGGAGTCGAGCGTTGAATTAAATGAGAATCTCCGAGCAAAGCATCCAGCCTTGTCGTTAGAGGAGGTCAAGACCTCGAAATGGTTGAATAAAAGAGGGATGGAGAGTTTTCTATTGTTCAGGACACTCTTGCAGAGCCGCCAATAATCTTTGGAGCCAAATTTGCGAGATGCAATACGCTCCTTCATCCGAGCAGCAAATATTGACTTAGCTTCGTTGAGGACACGCTTACACTCGTTACGGGCGGAAGCAAAGAGACGTCTATTGCAGTCCGACATGTCGCTATGAAATATGTGAAAGAAGTGCTTCCTATGGGCAATAGCGGCTGAGCAAGCAGCGGAGAACCAAGGGTAGGAGTGCGACTTGATCTTAAATTTCCTAGAGGGGTTGAAAGCGTCGATTCCAGCTTTAACCAAGGATGACACCTCAGAAGTACATTCTTGGACAGGGAGTGTAAAGACAACATCCCAGTTGACATCGCGGAGGAAGTCATGGAACGAGTCCTAATCCGCTCGTTGATAGTAGAAGGAGGTTCTAGTGATGAGAGGTTCTTTCCGGGTGTGAAGTTATATATATATATATATATATATATATATATATATATATATATATATATATATATATGTGTGTGTGTGTGTGTGTACATATGTATATGTATATATATATATATATATATATATATATATATATGTATAAATATATATATATATATATATATATATATTTATATGTATGTATTTATGTATATGTATATATATGCATATATACATATGTATATGTATATATGCATATGTATCTATATATATATATATGTATGTATATGTATGTATATATATATATATATATATATATATATATGTATATGCATATATGTATATATATATATATGTATATGTACATATATATATAGGCATATATATGCATATGTATATCTGCATATGTATATATATATGCATATGCTTATATATGTATATGTATGTATATAAATATATATGTATATCCATATATATGTACATGCATGCATATATATATATATATATATATATATATATATATATGTATGTATGTATGTATATGCTGGACTCTCCCGTCGTTTTTTCGACGTCCATTAGTAAAGCTGCTCAGTTCCTAGGAAACAGCAGACAGCTGCACAGGTTATTTGATTAGAGTGGTCAAGGCTTTCTGTAGAACCCACCACACTTTTTGAAGAGCCGAATACAGAGACCTGGTGCAACATCTGCCACAATGTACCCTAACAGCCCTCCGAGGCATTTTGAATTCAGAGTTGTCCTTCTCCTAGACCAGTTGCCATCCAAGTCTAAAGAACGCAGCATGTATTGCTAATTACCAATAGCTGGAGGGAGAAGATGATTCAAGACTTTTCCATGGTTATTTGAACGTATGTGAATGTAAACGTCTCTATCTCTCTCTATTTGTATATATCTATATATGTATGTGTGTATGTCTGTGTGTCTGTATTTAGGCTGCATTTCTCTTTTACGCATGTCTGATTGAATAAATTATAGACATTATGTCTGCTAATTTTTAACAGAATCCGTTCATACTCGCGAATAACTTTCCGTGTATTGACGTTAAAGACGTGAGAAATGTGCTCAGCACATTGTCAACCTTCTTACATTTGAAAGCATAGTGAAAAAATACGATAATGGATAACAACGCACAACTTTGTATAAATACTTATACTAATGAACAACATATAGTTTTGTATTACTTGCATCCCTGAAGATGATCTTGGATAAAGATCGAAAGTTCTTTGGAATTGAAAATAAAAAAATTAAACAGCTATATTTCTCTTATCAGTTACATTTCATTTTACATTTCTCTTATCTTTAACATCAATACACGGAAGGTTATTTGTGAGTATGGACGGATTTTTTTTTTAAATTAGCAGACATAATGTATGCAATTTATTCAATCAGATATATATATATATATATATATATATATATATATATATATATATATATAATCGTATTTTATTTAAGGAAGATGGTAAATCCACTGCGAAACAACTGGTTACTGGGCATGGAAGAGAAAGAATTTGAAATCTTGCTGAGTAGTAAAAACAAAAGATGGTTAATCAAGAGGACAGAGTTGAAATTTTTGTAGATTAATGTCTCTATAGTGAACTGTAAATTGATGATTCCACACTCCAGTACTGTGCTTAAATTTAAAGAGTCTCGACATCATACGCGAGGCACTCAACCGAACAACTACCCTGAATGTATTTACAAAAAAAGTGGAGGTGAAAGTGATTGAAGACGAGACGCCAGAAAACGGCCAATGGATACGGTTATCTTAACCGAGTTTGGTTGACCAATTTTACTTAGTTCGGTCATCACTGAGTGTCCTAGACAAAATTCCTCAAGAAGTAACTCATCGATTGCTGACTTGTCGTAAAACCAAAAAATTCAATCGTGCAAATAATAAAACTTTTCTATCGATGTTTTATAATAGAATCCCAATAAAACTACCAAGAAACAAATGAGATATAGATTACGAGATTATCAAATGTTCACTTCCATATAGGGAGACCGGTATTAGATAAGGCTCTGTCATTCTGTTCTTTGATTCTAAAAACTGTTATCTATTTGTTAGTATTGCTATAAGACTGTGTATGCTGGACAATCTCATCACAGAGATAGACGAGATGAGAGGTAACAGAAATTTAGTTCTATAAAAGAATGCTGAGCATACTATAATCAGAAGAATGTGCACGATAATGTTTTAAAGCAAATGGAATAACAGTCTATCCTTTAAAGATCAAAAAAAGACAGTTGATATTTTTAGGCCTTATAAACTTTGAAACTCATATGGCATTTTGAGGGTAATAAGGAAAGTTCAACAAGCGCAAAATCAACGTAACCAGAACAGGGATTAGAAGTTATAGGGAAAATATAAACCTTACTCAGAGCTAAAAAAAAGAGAAAGTTGTGGAGGGCCATGATCACCCACGTTGCTAACTACACGGCACATAGAAGGAGAAGTAAATTTTCATGTTGGTAAATAGTTTATGTAATTTTATTTAAATAAATTAAAATAAATAATTTAAAGCGCCTTCACGTGAAATTATCGTTTACAGTTGTCTCTCGCAGATTATTACCACTGATCTGAGACCGGTTGACGCTCTTGTGACCCATATATGTTTTAGTGTGCTAGACTAAGATAAGCTTATTAAATACCCATTCCCTCTTGCTTCTGTCTCCATCCAATACTCTCATTAAATCAGCAATAAAGATGCAAAAGTCGTTATTAAAATCATTACCGAAATATTCTAACGTGATTTATTTTTTAGTGTACGCATTCGTTAAAACCAGGAAAGTAGCTGAATGAAGGTGTCTCATTAGACCTGGATCTCACTTCACCGTCTTTCGGACTTCAAAGGAAAGATTTAATTGATTTTATCATGCAGTGTTTCAACATCAAATGACTCGTCTTTCTTTCTTTTTTTTTTTCTTTTTTAGGGCGCTTAACACAGAGCAATTTTTAATGAGGCCGTCTGCGCGGATTGACTGGATGTGGAGTGAATTCGATCCTCAAATTTAACGCATTCAATTATTAACACAAATTAACTTATTTTTTGTTTGTTTTACATCTTATGTCTTTTCAGAATGGTGGTGTGAATGGCTCTCCACTACGTCCTGTCTTGATTTTTTTGGTCTTCTTACTAGCCTGCATTGTCATTTCTGGTATTTATTTAACCATTAATTCATTCAAACTCATCAAGTAAGCGATTCGTTATTCACAGTTAATTCTCTTTACCTCATTGTGACTTTTACTGATATTTCTTTCTCTTTTTCTTTATGTCAGTCTCTTTCTTTCTCTCTTTCTATCTACCTTTTCTTTCTTTCCCACATTTTTCTCACTTTATCTTCTTCCTGTCTTCACACATTTTGGCACTTGTTTTCTTTTGCTTTTCTTTTCTTTCCCTCCTCCCTTCTTTCCTTTATTTATTTATAACTGTGTTTTCTTTCTTTTTATCTTTCTTTCTTTAAATTGCTATTTTAACTTTATTTCTTTAAATCATATTTTAAATTTTTTTTATTTTCTTTCTTTCTTTCTTTCCACTATATTTTAAATTTGTCTGTTTCTTTCTTTTTTTTAATTTTTTCTTTCCACCATATTTTAACTTTCTTTAAACCACACTTTAAATGTTATTCTTTCGTTTTTTTTATTTGTTTGATCTTTTTTCTTTTCTTGTTTCTCTCTTTCTTTTCTTTAATCTTGGTTTGTTTGTTTGTTTGTTTCTTTTTTCTTTCTTTTCACTATATTTTAAATTTTTCTCTTTCCACCATATTTTAAATTTTTTCTCTCTTTACACCTGGTTTTAAATTTACTTTCTTCCCAATATATTTTAACATTGTTTCTTTCTTTACACGACGTTTTATTTTTTCTTTCTTTACACCATATTTTAACTTTATTTTGTTTCTTTCTTTATCTAAACCATATTTGAGTTTTTTTTCTTTCTTTACTCTATAGTTTACCCTTACTTTCTTTCTTTAAAACTTTATTTTAAATTTACTTTCTTTCTTTCCAGCATATTTTGATTTTCTTTCTTTCTTTCTTTCTTTCTTTCTTCATACCATATTCTACCTTTACTTTTCCTTCTTTTTTCTTTTTTTCTTTTCCCATATTTTATTATTTTCTTTCTCCACACTATTATTTATCTTTACTTTCTTTTTTTTCGTTATGTCATATTTTAAATGTATTTTATTTCTTACTTCTCACAATATTTTCACTTCACTTTCTTTCTTTTTTACACCACATTTTTAACTACATTTTTACTCGTTTATTTCCTTCTTTCGTTGTTTTATTTATTTATTTATTTATTTATTTATTTATTTTGTTGAGGTGTGAATTATTTATTTATTTATAGTCCAAAAGCGTCTCCGCTGTCGTGCGGGTGATTAATTATTTTCCACCCTTTTCCAATGGCGAAACTGCAATTCCTTCGCCATTTTATCGCTTTTCCCAAAGAAAACCCAAAGTTTCAGATGACCATCATTCCTTACTTTCGCCATCTAAAACCTTCACAGCTATGACGAATCCAACTCATTGCTTTCTTTAATTAATGAGAAGTAATTTCAACTCAAATAGCTTATTCCTTAAGAAACGATAACTTGTGGCATCGTCTTCTAAAAGGATTTTTACCCAATCACTGCAATCTCTATCTATTCAAGTGTAGAATCAACATTCCTAGATAGCATCATTTACCCACATTCATTTTCCACTTGCACCAAATCTTCTTCAATAAACTTACAGTTGGGGTGATTCTTGAGCATTAGATACGCTGAATATTAGATAAAACAAACAAATCCCCAACTTTTTTTTTGTTGTTGCTAGATTGCCTTTATTCTGTATTGTTTTATTTATATATTTATTAATTTCTTGCTTTATGCTTTAATTTTATCTTTCTTTTATGTCTTTTTTTTTCTTGTAACCCCCTTACGTTTTCATTCTTCATTTTTATTTCTTTGATTTCAGGATTCATTCATTTCTTTCTTGCCTTCTCTCTTTCTTTCTTTCCTCATTTCTTGTTCCATTCTTCCTCTCTTTCTTACATTTCCTTCATTTTTTTCCTTGCCGGAGTAATTACAGTATTTCTTTCTTTCTTTCTTTCTTTCTTTCTTTCTTTCTTTCTTTCTTTCTTGTTGGCGCAGTTACCATTCTTTCTTTCTTCTTTTTTTGATGCTGAAGAAATTACCTTCTTTCTTTCTTTCTTTCTTTCTTTCTTTCTTTCTTTCTTTCTTTCTTTCTTTCTTTCCGGCGTAATTTTCTTTCTGTCTTTCTTTCTTTCTTTCTTTCTGTAATTCTTTTTAGCCGGCGTAATTTTCTTTCTTTCTTTCTTTCTTTCTTTCTTTCTTTCTTTCTGTAATTCTTTTTAGCCGGCGTAATTTTCTTTCTTTCTTTCTTTCTTTCTTTCTTTCTTTCTTTCTTTAATTCTTTTTAGCCGGCGTAATTTTCTTTTTTCCTTCCTATCTTTCTTTCTGTAATTCTTTTTAGCCGGCGTAATTTTCTTTTTTCCTTCCTTTCTTTCTTTCTGTAATTCTTTTTAGCCGGCGTAATTTTCTTTCTTCCTTTCTTTCTTTCTAGCCGTCGTAATTTTCTTTCTTTCTTTCTTTCTTTCTTTCTGTAATTCTTTTTAGCCGGCGTAATTTTCTTTTTTCCTTCCTTTCTTTCTTTCTGTAATTCTTTTTAGCCGGCGTAATTTTCTTTTTTCCTTCCTTTCTTTCTTTCTGTAATTCTTTTTAGCCGGCGTAATTTTCTTTCTTCCTTTCTTTCTTTCTAGCCGTCGTAATTTTCTTTCTTTCTTTCTTTCTTTCTTTCTTTCTTTCTTTCTTTCTGTAATTCTTTTTAACCGGCGTAATTTTCTTTCTATCTTTCTTTCTTTCTTTCTTTCTTTCTTTCTATAATTCTTTTTAGCCGGCGTAATTTTCTTTATTTTTTTCTTTCTTTCTTTCTTTCTTTCTTCTTTTTAGCCAGCGTTATTTTCTTTCTTTCTCTCTTTCTGTAATTCTTTTTAGCCGGCGTAATTTTCTTTATTTTTTTCTTTCTTTCTTTCTTTCTTTCTTCTTTTTAGCCAGCGTTATTTTCTTTCTTTCTCTCTTTCTGTAATTCTTTTTAGCCGGCGTAATTTTCTTTCTTTTTTTCTTTCTGTAATTCTTTTTAGCCGGCGTAATTTTCTTTCTTTCTTTCTTTCTTTCTTTCTTTCTTTCTTTCTTTCCGGACAAATTACATTCTTTCATTCCATTATTCTTTCTCTCTTCAGTTTTTACTTGCTGCAGTAATAACCTTCTTCCTTTGTTTCATTCTTTCTTTCTATCATTATTTTTTTTTTCTTTATTTCTTCTACACTTTATTTCTATTATGTCGTTTAGATATTCTTAAATCCTTTTGGTCTTCAACATTCTTCATTCATTTATTCTTTCACTTTCGGTGTTGTTCGTGAATTTCCCGAATATATTCGACGTTTCTTTCAATGAAATCCACCATCCAATTTCCGTTCTCTCAAACTCTCTCCGATTTACTCAACAGGACGTAAACGCGTACTACCAAAAAATATCAATTATTCTAACCTACACATCTGAAGAACCGACCAGGAATTTTTAGTTCGACTTCTGTAAGATGTGGCGTGAAACTATAGAAAATAGATGATATGAAAAGGAGGAAAATAAAAAAATCAAAAGCGAATATTGCAATTAAGACAAGTAAAAGGAATACCGCATGTCTATAACATCACCGTATACAAAACTATTTTCAAAGTAGATTTAATCAGAGTGGTAGAACGTTCCAAGATTTGAAATAGGAAACAAAAAAAAAAGAGGAAGAAACATGTCAGAATAAAAATAAAAATGGAACGGAATCGATAAAATGGAATTGTCGACACCAAGCATGTTTCGATCGTAGATTCTTATCTGAAATTTTATTAATCTCTAAAAATACGAACATTGACACTTTTAAGAAGTAAAATAACACAAAACCTTACTAACACGGAATTTCTTGTCATTTTTAACATCTCTACGGATATACACCGAGAATGGATGTAACACTCTCTTCCCTCTCTCTCTCTCTCTCTATATATATATATATATATATATATATATATATATATATATATATATATATATATATATATATATATATACATATACATGGAACCAGACATTCACAAACATACGCAAAATACACGCAAAACATACACATTTATGTGTATCTATCTATCTATCTATCTATATATATATATATATATATATATATATATATATATATATATATATTGTGTGTGTGTATTTAGGCAGCATTTTTTCATTCATACATATTTCATTAAATAATATAGACAAATGTTGTCTATTTTATGCAAATTCTTTCCATAACGTCTGATAAGCTTAATAACATTATCATTAAACAAAGAAAGAAAATCAGAATATTAATACATATTTTTTAATCCAATCTAAGCTTTTGGCCCACATAAGCCATTATCAAAGATGACAATTGCTGTACAATATATTAAGCAATACACGGACAAGAATGTGATGATTGTCTGTTTTAGTTTACATGGATGATTTCCAAACAACGATAAACACGTGCATACAAGACGCTCGAAGCGAAAATCCCACCGCAGCTCATGACGTCACACATAACCACGCGAGAGTAAATTCAAGAAGTATTAAGTATGTGAAGCCGTTGTTATAAACCAATGGCTTCTGTTACCAATTATAGACATTTAAGGATATTTGTAGAGATTCCATAGTTGATTTTGTTCAGGTTAGGTTTCAAGTGTTTGATGTATATAGCTTCAAGAATTTTTAGTTTTTATTTATTGTTTTCATGTTTAAGTATAATTGTGTTTTCGACAAGGATTTTACGGAATTGTGTCTGCAGCCAGGCATGTTATTTTAAATGCCTACAAATGTTAGAGTTTTCATTCAAATATAGTGTCAAGAGTCATGAAGGCAAGTTTGTGATGTGACCAACATATATATATATATATATATATATATATATATATATAAGGAACGGCCGAAACGTTGTGATAAATATGCCGACAATGATGTGGACAATAGTCCGAATAATGTAAATAGTGCACATAATATTAGGTTGGTGCAAAAATAATGACGTAATAATGTTGTTTTTAACGTTAAAAATACGTCAAAAAACGACATTATTACGTCATTATTTTTTCACTAACCTAATACCTCATCTAAGAAATATAGGCAGATACGGAAGATAAATCAAATCTTTTGATGTCTATAAAGAGCAGTAATAACTAAAATAAATAGAATTTGTACCTTGAAACAAAGTAACGAAAGTTTAGCTAGGAAACCTTCATTAATGTGTGAAATGGTAATAACAGTTACTACACTTGATTAGCCCTTCATAAAAAAATCGTATTAATAGACAAAAATTGATCGTCTGTGATTGGTTATGTGTCTCGAAACGATGTTTTCTGTCAACTCTCATTGTTCCGATGTGGAACCAGTCTTTCGTATCGCAAGTTTATTTTTCACGGCTTGCTTGATGCCAGGATACGAAAGGAACTTTCTATGCTTCATGCCAAACTTATATTTGCCATATGTTCACAAGGATAACTGTTTGTTTTTTTTTCTATTAAAGTGACAGTACAGCACACTTGGCCTTTGTTAATGCCTTTCGGGTCTTCAAAAAGTTATTTGAAAGGTTATCTTCTGTCATCAAAGTATAGGTGAGATGGCTACATGTAACCGTTTATTCTATGCTAACAATTTATTTTCTTGAACTTCTTGCTTGTAGAACACACTTCTGGCTTCATGCTTTCCAGCCAATTTTAATCTTCAAAAATTAAAAGGTAATGTCAATTGCTATATATTGTCATCCCAATGACTCTCCAATTGTTGTCGCTCATATGTAATTTTTTTTCTGTTTTTATTTTTTTTTTTTTTTTATAATTCATCTATGCCCAGTAACCCCTTTTCTTTTAGTGAAATTACTGCTTTGCATGGGGTGAGATCGATTGATAAAAAATATATGATAGAAAAGGTCTGACACAAGATTTGAAGTGACTAAGATTATAGTGATCGGGAAAGTACTTTTCTGGAGTCTGTTCTATAATTTAACACCTCGGGTGAAAAAAGGTTGCCCGATTAGAAACTCCTAATTGCAAATAAAATACGAACATCATCTTGTGTTTTATAGACAGATAAAATAGTTAAAAATATTACGAAGAATTAAAAATCTTGTTGGCAATAAATAACCCATTTAGGTTGATATACCATAAAACATAACAAGACAAAGCAATATATACAGAAATAGATAGATAAAATCTTGTGTTTTATGTTGTTAAGGTTATTCCAAAATTAGTTAAATCTAATTTTCTTAATATTTTTCTTAGTGAGGACTTTGTGGGGATATTTACAAGTATATCGCCGTAGTTTCTCGCTAATTGCTGACTCGCTCATCCTCAAATGTATTCTTCTCAAATTCAGACACACAATCTTACAATATCTATTCGGTCAGTGCAAAAATAATGTCGTTTTTTTCACATATTAACATATGTGAGAAAACGACATTATTTTTGCACCAACCTAATAATTAGTCTATGTCATAGTTTTAAATATATAAACCGAATATTAAAATGTTTAAGACGCAAGAGTTTGTATTTGAATTCTTATCGAACGATCCAGCATGAAATCTTATGATAAAATGATCGGTTCACTTTAACAATCCCAGAATTCCTTAACTCTTGCTATCCTCTACCTTTAAAAGAGTCAGATCAAGCCGATAATATTTTACTACTTCCATAGATGGGCAGCAGATTCCCAGTTTCAATTTACCCGTCTCCATAGAGTACAAAAGCTTCTCCTTGTCCTTGTGGGTGACTAACAATTTTCCAGCTTTCCACCCACTCTTTCACCGAAGAGACGTCGCAAACCTCTTACTGCCCTATTGCTATTTCAGATGAACTACACTCCAGAGTTTCACCAATCTAAACTTCATGAATAAGACCCACCTATAAACTACATCCGCGTCCTGGGTAAGAAGATAAAATACTTCAAACAGCAAGGCCTCTGATCAGGATGTTTTGAGTAGCGTGGAACCCCCTTTTAATTGCTGGTATTCCCAAGCCCACCCTGACTTTGGGTGATAACACCTGTTAGGGTCCCAGCTATTGGCAAATAGTTAACCCCGAAACTGGGGTAAAAACACTATGAAAGTGTAAAAATAGGTTTTAATACCAGAAATACTTTGTAAAAAATTATTCCTAGCAATGAAGTTTTGAAAAAAGAAAATGTTACCAGCAATAGAAGGAAAAATATTACCAGAAATAGATTTTTGACAAAACAAAACATTACCAGGAAAAAAAAATTATCCGCATTAAATAACCCATTGAGATTGATATGCCATAAAACAAACCAAGCCAAACCAATATATGCTTAGATATTAGGTTGGTGCAAAAATAATGTCGTTTCCTCACATATGTTACTATGTGAGAAAACGACAATATTCTTGCACCAACCTAATAGATAGATAGATAGATAGATAGATAGATAGATAGATAGATAGAAATATTACGGAGAATTAAAAATCTTTTTGGCATTAAATGACCCCTTGAGGTAGATATGCCATAAAACGCAAGAAGGCAAACCAATATACACTGAGATAGATAGATAGATAGATAGATAGATAGATAGATAGATAGATAGATAGATAGATAGATAGATAAAAATATTACGAAGAATTAAAAATCTTGTTGGCATTAAATAACCCATTTAGGTTGATATACCCTAAAACATGGCAAGCCAAACTAATATATACTGAGATAGATAGATAGATAGATAGATAGATAGATAGATAGATAGATAGATAGATAGATAGATTACGAGGAATTAAAAATATTGTTGGCATTAAATAACCCATCGAGGTTGATATGCCGTAAAACAAATCAAACTAAGACCCCGCCATTCCAGGCATATTGTAGTGAACTACCCTCATTCTCTTCGTATTCCTTTGGTGCGATGGAAGTTCTCCTCGAGCAGAGTTTTGACACGAATCACAGCCTTGTGGCACTGTCTCCTCAAAGGTTGCTTCTCCGATCACTAAAATCTTAGCCTGTTCAAGTCTAGGGTTAACACTTATCTCTCATACATATCCGCATAAGCTGTGCCTTTATCTCATATAGCCCTTGGGACTTGTACAGGATGAAATTCATTTGTAAAAAAAAAAAAAAAAAAATCAAACATCTTCAAGGAGAATTCAACGGCTCTCCATCGATTAAAGAATACAAATGAAACGCTCAATGAAATTTGTACACTAGAAACAGTGAAGCGAAGATAGATTTTGTCTGTGAAGAATGTTCTAGGCTTTGATTATGAAAAATTATAGTAATTTGTGAAGAATTTTGTTCGCAACCTTCCCAACACTACTCCATTTTTTTTCAAAGGCATCGTAAACAGAATCAAGGATTGGCTAATCATGTTGCAGTTAAAATATAAATAATTTTCTTTACTTTTTCAGTGATGCTATTTCATAAGGAGTGTCATCGTGGCAAATTTTCTGAATTCATTTTACATACATACCTACATACATACCTACATACATACTTACATACATACATGCATATATATTAGGTTGGTGCAAAATAATGTCGTTTTCTTACATATGTTACTATGTGAGAAAACGACATTACTTTTCCACCAACCTAATATATATATATATATATATATATATATATATATATATTGATATGTGTGTGTGTTTGTAATTTTTTATTCATTGTAGCGTTTATCTCTACAGCTGCATCATCGGAAGTATTTGTTTAAATTTTCTCTTGTGGCGTCATTCTCACCTGATTTCAACATCCTTCCACTCACCTGATTTCAACATCCTTCCACTCATCTATCTTTCGTTTTGTAGCGTGTTCTTTTTTCCCAATAAAATCGTTTTTCTTTCCTTTAGTTTTTGCAGTTGAAATCTTCCTCTTGAACGTCTTCGTCTTCTTTGCTGTCAATTATTGCAATTACTTATTTATTCATCTATCAGTTTTAGCGATTTGAACAATAGTATTTAACCGATTGCTGCAAAGAAAGAAAATATTGAATATGGTAAGTTACTTCTTAAACTGTGTATTTTTCACTGTTCTCTAATGCCGCTAATAATAGTAGAATTACCCTAACACTAAAAAGAGGTCAACAGCTATCACCATCGTCATAACTGTATGAATTTTCGCATGAACATCATCACGTCCTGTGTAAGACGATAAACTATATCCAGCGGCAAGTCTTCTGGTAAAGTGCATTTGAGGAGCGTAGAACCACCTCTTGATTGCTAGTGTTCCCAGGTCCACCCTGACCCGGGGTATTAGCACCTGTTAGAGGATGCCAGCTATGGGCGATTGGTTATCTCCAAAACTGCGGTCCAAATACTATGAAATTGTAACAACTGGTTTTAATACAGCAAGACGTTTTTATAAAAAAATTACCGGCAATAAATGTTTGAGAAAAAATTATTAAAAGCAATAAATTATTACCAGCAATATATTTTTGAAAAAAAAATATTACCAGCAATACGTGTTTGGACAAAAATTATTACCATAAATACATTTTTGTTAATAAATATTACCAGCAATACATTTTTGAAAAACAATATTACTAACAATACATTCTTGAAGAAAAACTTACCGGCAATAAAAATCATGTCGGCATTAAATAACCCATTGAAGTGTTGATATTCCGTAGGAAGAACACAACCAAACCAGACCAAACCAACATAATCTACATGTTTTCCACCGAATGATTGATTCGTTTGTTACAGATTATTTAAAATTAGAAAATATTTTTAGATTATAATAATTTTGGTGGCGGGAAAATAATTACGATTTAGGGATATAAGTCGTAAAATGGAACGGGGATTTGGTTCTTCAACTAACAATTTATCTGTTACATCACAGCCACGACCAAGTTTAGGCCACCTGGTATTCCGATACGGTCACCCATCTAGCTACTGACAACGTTCGACGTTGCAAACATCGGTGATAATACCTGTAACTTGTATTTAAACGTGATGTGGCCGTAAGTGTTGATGAAGTGGCAGTGACAGTTTCATTAAGAAAGGTATCACCGAAAAACACATTTATCTTTATGCGATATGTGATATCAGGTCGGGTTTAAAGTGGGATTCTAATCTGAATACATGGAGATTGTGACACTATTTAGCTCGCTAGAAGGAAAGAAGAAAAAAAAAGGCGAGAATTAAATTTAGGTGATAAGAAGCAACCACGAAAAGGACACTAGGGCGATGTTATTCTTTTTTAACAAAGAAAAATGCTAAAGGCTTTATTCTCATTAGCGAGGAAGGTAAGGTCGCGGATGTGTCGGATTTGATTTGATTCATGACGGCGCACCGAATGGTGAAAATTTCAGGTCGTTCAGGTGACCTACAGGGCAGAATTCTATATAGATAAAAATTAATTGGGTCGCAGAAAAATGTCCGATTGGATCAACCGCAGAATTACAAAACCAAAAGACTGAGCCATTGGCTATCTACGAATATCTTAGAAAAAGGCATCTGTTTTATGCCAGGAGCTGGCTATGATAAGATAATTATTTTATCAGGAATAATTAACGCCAGAATGCGATTTCATCAGATGACCACCCACTTGATGCTGGCGAAAAGTCTCGATTGATAAACTCCAGGTGATTCGGTTAAGATAAGAGTCTAAGTTTTGTTGTCGGGCAGAAGAAAGAGAAGAAAGGAAAAAGAAAAAAAAAGGAAGATAATTTTTTTTTTCTTTGAGCAAGATTTTTTAAACCGAGGCTAGTCTGGCCACACCAACGCCGCTGAGCGCCCATTGGCTGGATGGTGGCATGAGCTTTAGACGGAGGTAATCATGTGAAGAAGGAGGGCAGAACAGAAGAAAGTAGTAAGAGGAAAGACTTCCAAAAATGGAAAATAATAAAATTTTCCTGACCGAAAACAAAGAAGTGGATTGTGGGTTTAGAATCATCAAGGAACCTCAAACCCCGACAAGCCCCGATTTCATCTACCTAAGATCAAATCACAACGTGGGTAGGTTAGACTAGAAATCAAAACAGTTACTTCGGTAACCAGACGTTGGAGGCGAGCTGGGAACGACAAGGCTGATGCCGAATCTAACCAGATTCCCATTCGAAACACCAAAAGGTTAGAACGTCACATTTGGTGCCGCGTCCAATACCAAGCCAGTTGGTCGTCACAGGAGAGGATAGCACGACGGACGCAGGCAGGCAGACGTCACATTTGGCGCAGTGACACCGGTGGGACGTCACAGTCTGAAGGAAAATATGTATAATGTGCAGTGTTTTGACGAATTATATTTAAACGGTTATTGTAAGAAAATATTTTTTGATGGCAAGCTGCTAATTAAATTTAGTATTTCTTATTACTCAAACTTTGGATACTAATATTTGATCCAGCTAATTGATGTTGCTACAATGTGTAGCGATATCAGTGTCAGCCGATATCTTGGTAAATGAAAATATCTGATGAATGTTACAGAAATTATTTCGGCGGTAATTACCTTGATGATTATCAGCTAAGTGAACTGGACTTCACGTTAACCATGTCAGATGATTCTGTCAAGTAAGGTCACTGAGTTAAACAAAACCTTACTTTCTTGAAATATTCCTTTTTAGGCAAATAATACAGGACAAAGAAAGGTGTTCTCTTTAAGACAAATGTCACTAGCGCTGAAAACAGACAGACCCACAGGGAAAGGACAGAAAATCACACGAGACCCCCCACAGTTATGTGACTAGGGAAATAGCACACCAGACTGAACATGCGCGTGTTTCATTTCTTTTCTCGCTGGTCTACAGCAAAATGTTACAACCGAATAAAATTTGCTTACTTCTACAATCGGCTTATGGTTTTATTTCATCGGTAACCAAATGCCCAAAGAGTTATATTTCAAGCCACAAGCATTTGACTGAAAGAAGCTGCACATTGAGAACGAAGCTGGCGATTTCTCTGAGCTGCAATGCTACCATTGTTTCCAACATGTCCTATAGAAGTTGCAATATTTTTTTGTATACACGCCAAAACGTACCTTCAACTTTACGTTGCAAATACGTTACATTGTAACGTTTGATTAAAAGAAAAAAGATAACATATTCAAGGTAGATATTAGAAAGTACCTTTTTTTTTAAAATAAATCTAGTGATTCTTTCCTTTAAAAACATAAAAATACATTACATAATTTATCTTCATATTACTAAGTGAAAAATATTCTTGACAAGTGCCAAATTTTTCTGCTAGAAGATATCGCAACTTTATCATAATTCTATGAGAAAGTTCGGGATAAGTGTTCTTTTGGGAGCAAGAGAATTTTACCAATTTGCACCACAAAGTCGCTCATGTCATTTTTAAAATTTCATCCTAGGTAAGTGTTGTGAGACCGTAACATACCTACAACATGTACTCTTCCAGGACTGTATAAAGCATGCGATATAACACTCTAGGAGAAGAGAAAGAAAGAGAGAGAGTGAGTATTCTAATACCGTAGTATCAGTCACGTACGACTACCAATATTGGACACTAGCACATAGTAAGGTCCGCTTACACTTACACTATCTTTGTAACCTTTTTGTTTAATGTATCTTTCTTACCTCTAATCCGTGTTCCGTGTTTTTTCTTTCCGTGGTCCCGACTTTGGGCCCACATCAGTGGCGACGAAGATTTCGAGAAACGCACTCACGCCGAAACCTCAATACATTACCTGTCCCACATCAGTGGCGACGAAGAATTCGAGAAACGCTTTCACGTCAAGACAACAACAACTATTTTTGGAATTACATCAACAACAAATGGAATTCCAACAAATTACGCTTCAGAATGCTGAACTACAGCAGAAACAGCTTAAGGAATAACTCGTAAATGCATTAAAAGGCTCAAATTCTGAAAAAGATACAATATTCTCCCAGAGAACAATCTACAATTCAATGTAAACCTTTGAATACGTACCAGAGAACGACAAAACGTCCGAGGGATTTTACAGGCGTTACAAAGATATTTTCAACGTAGACTGTGAACAATGGCCCAGTAAAAAAAAAGGGTACGTCTACTATTGAGAAAACTGGGAACTGCAGAACATAGTAGGTTCGTAGACTTCATACTGCACAAGAAAACCACTGACTTGGATATTTCAGAGACTATTAACGAGGAATCAGATGTGGCCCATATTAATAAAATCAGAAGCAAGTCTACCTCCTATTACCCTCAAAATGACAAAAGGCAAATCCCATGTCCTAAATTCCGCAGTAACCAAAACCCAAATAGGTTAAAGAAACCGCCCAGACCATGTTACCATTGTGGTAAATGGCATTGGATCAAATTCTGTCCAGTTAAGAACAAAAAATATTGCAAACATTGCAATAAAAGTGGGCATACTTTAACTCAGTGCTGGTACGCCAAAAATAAAAATAGGCAAGCTCAATCTGACAATATTGTCGATAAGAATTTAAGAAAATATGTAACTGTGGATATTTTCATTAAGTCCATTAAATTTCAGCTTGACTCGGGTTCCGATCTTTCAACCATTAACTGCCGTGCTTGGCGAAAATTAAACAAGCCGACCTTATTAAAAACGGATAAAACAGCAAAATCCGTAACTGGTGAAAAGATTAACATTTTAGGCGAGGTAATACTTACAGTAACACTAAATGGAGTTACCAAAAAGCTCAAAGCCTACGTATTGAAAACTTCAGATAACTTATTTGGAACAGATTTGATAGAAAAATTCAATCTTTGGGATTGCCCAATGAGTACATTTTGTCGCAAGATACAAAGTCAAACGTCCAATTTCGTAAACCTCAAAAAGGAACTCAAACAAAAATTTCCCCAGGTTTTTTTTCTGGCGGCCTAGCGAAATGTACTAAAATGAAATCTAAGTTCAAGGTGAAGGACGGTGCACAACCGGTATTCAAAAAGAAACGGAATGCCCCTTTCGCAGCTCTAGAGCAAATCAACAAAGAGTTAGACTCATTCCAAAAAATACAGAAGTCTTTGAAGACTCCATCATGGCTACTCTAAGGACAAATTGTGAAATCAAAAACATGATCGCGAGTACCATAAGAGAGCCCCCAGTTACTTTGGCCGACATAAAAAGGGAGTCTCGAAAGGATGAATTCATTCAATCCATAAAAATCAAAATTCGCAAAAAAGACCTCAATGTGCCTGAAGTGTTCTCCCTCTGCGATGATGTCCTACTATACAATGACCGCGGAGTGATCCCAAACAGCCTACAAAGAAAAATACTCAGGGATTTCCACATGGGACATCCGGGGAAGAACCGTGCGAAAAGCCTCATGCGCTGCTATGTTTATTGGACAAGGACATAGCAGACATGATAGAATCATGCAAAGATTGCACGCTTGCAACAAAAGCTCCAACCACGACGTGCAAACCATGGCCAAACACAGACCATCAATGGCAAAGAATTCATGTCGGTTTTGCAGGGCCTATAGACAACATGTACTACCTCATTGTTGTGGTTAGCCACACAAAAATGGCCTGAGGTCCTCCAATGCAAAAGACCAACCACAAACTGCACGATCGGATTTCTACATGAGCTATTCACGCGTTTTAGCGTGGTAGATCGTGTAGTTACAGATAATGGCACTCAATTGATATCAAGTTAATTTAGAGACTTCTGCAAGTCATATCAGGTGGACTACATTACAACGCCTCAGTACCACCCTAGGTCGAATGGCCAGGCCAAAAGTTTCGTGGACACTCTAAAAAGTGCTTTCAAAAAGGCACTAGGCACACCGACAGATAGAGCATTGCAACAGTTTCTGCAGGCGTATCGGATAACCCCTAATCCGAACACGCCTATGGAAGCTCGCCTGAAGAAACAATGTTCGCAAGGAAAAGTCAACTCTATCTTCGACAAACTTATTCCACGGCAAGCAAAGTAAAAAAAAAACCGTATCGGCTCATAAGAAATACTTCAATCCTGGCGATAAAGTCTTTTTCAAGGCTTGCAAAAACAACATAAGATTCTGGGAAGTAAGCACCATAAAATAAAGAATTGGCGAACTGGTCTATATGGTCCAAGGACCGAAAAACACTCACAAACGCCATTGGAACCAGCTCAGAAAATGCTGTTTGAAGGAATCGGAGGAATCACTACAAAATAGCTGTGAAGAGCCGATCGACGTAATTTTCGATCACTTCGATCTCGAAACGCCCCAAGTCTCTCCTGAAGTGCGTTGCTCAGGAAGGAAAAGGATATTTACTCAAATGCTCTACGTAAATCCCAAGAGAAAAAAGTATTAACAATTTTCTGTTTTTTTTTCTCCTTTTCCAAAAAAAAAAAGAAAGAAAACTCTTGGAAGGGAGGTGTTGTGAGACCGTAACATACCTAAAATATGGTCTCTTCCAGGACTATATAAAGTATGCGATATAACACTCTAGGAGAAGAGGCAGAAAGAGAGAGAGAGAGAGAGTATTCTAATACCGTAGTATCAGCCGCGTACGACTACCAATATTGGACACTAGCACATAGTAAGCTCCGCTTACACTTACACTATCTTTGTAACCTTTTTGTTTAATATATCTTTCTTACCTCTAATCCGTGTTCTGTGTTTTCCTTCCGTGGTCCCGATTTTGGTCCCACATCAGTAAGGTAATAAAGCCCCCAAGACGCGGAGTGTTTCTGGTGCAACAAATATAACAAAAGGAAAAACTTTATTAAAATGCGAGAACAATAAAATAGCAGGAATTAAGGAGGGGGGTGATAATATTTGAGATGCATTCAAATTATCTGAAGATCAAACTTGATTTGAAATCAAAAAGGAGACAGGCCGAGAGAAGAAACGGGAGTATAGTACTTACCCTTGCATCTAGTCATTTCACCTGTGTGGACATCAATGAGGTACTTCTTATATTCATTAAGCTTAGGTACCATCGCGAAAATTTCATGACAATAAATACCAAGAAAATGTTTATAGAAAATTTACAAGGAAGCTACGTTACTGCAGAGGGAAAGTAACTAAAACCGAGATGCTAGGTCAGTACCAATAACATTGCAGTTTCATCTCTGAATGTTATCAAGAATCCCTAAATTTATAGCAGCGGAACTAAGCTATATGTGACAGAAATATTCAATGAATTGACGAATGAATAGAAAAACTCAAGTACAACTTGTCTGCAATCTTGCCTATTAACTAATACAAACGAAAACAAAAACAATCCTCATAGCTATAAGAGAACGTTTAACTGCTTGCATTTTCATACCAACGTCCTCTGCATGTTTTGATTAAGTTGAAGCAACGTATCCAATATTCCATGTTTCTCTGAAATTGGTGTATATACGTACCCTCACGCAAGAATAATGTGACACGTACAAAGTCTAAGGTGAGCACATATATGTGCATGGTCAATGAACAAAAATAGCTGAAGGCCTCTCGGCGCTGGCCTTTATAGGAACAGATCAGGCGTCATTTAATAAGCATCGCCTTCTTACATTGGAGCTGTATTGATTGCAAGTATGGATCTCCAGGACTTGACCAGATTATATTACATCTCCCCTCCCTCGGCCTTACGCATCAAACACATTCTATTATAGAAAAACTTATAATTATTATTGAGCTCCCTACGTGAAATATATGTACGGTGGTGTTTCATACAATTTGTAAATTGTTGGTGACAATGTTGAAGTTATCTTACAAATTCTTTGGCAATATTTTGGGGTTCATGTATAATTTTGTATTTTAATTTACGTTCTATATTCATCAGAAGACTCGACATCATTTATTGGACAAATTTCTGCTTCATTTTGTCTACGATTACGACATCTCTTTTCAACTCTTTGATTGGCTAGAATGTTTTAATTCGAACATTTGCCAGACATGTTTTGCCAGTATTTACATTTTTTGTGTTCTCTAAGGTTGAATTTACATAATCGAATCCAAGTCGTGGTTTAGTAATTGCCAAATAACAACGTCTTTCCTAATAATCTTACCAAGTTTAAAACTGATGTGGCTAATTGTATATGACGGGAGAGAGAACACTATTTACATTATTCGGACTATTATCGTCATTTTTGTCGCTATATTTATTACAAAGTTTCGGCCGTTGTACGCTCCGGCCTTCTTCAGGTGGTTGGAATGTCGAACTGAACCCTTTATTTCGCTTACTGGGGTAGACTGTTCTAGTTCCACGTGCCATGTATAATGGGTGTCAGTTATCAGTTATCTCCTGCTTATTTCCCTCGACAAGTTCTCCACCGCCTTAGCCAGGTATTGAACTCATAACTTTTTGGCATCTAACCAACGCCTTTATCCACTGTGCCATGTGTCCTTGAAGATATGACGACAAAGATGAGAACAATAGTCTGAATGATGTAAATAGGGTACATAATACCTCATCACAGAACTATAGAAAGATACTGAAAGGCCGAAACGTTGTATTAAATATGGCAAAAAGATGTGGCAATAGTCCAAATAATGTAAATAGTGTACATATAACCTCATCTCAGAATTATAGACAAATACGGAAGGGCCGAAACTTTGTAATAAATATGCCAACAAAGACGAGGTCAAAAGTCCGACTAATGTAAATAGTGTACATATTACCTCATCTCAGAAATATAGACAGATACTGAACGGCTGAACGTTGTAATAAATATGGCGAAAAAGATGAGGACAATAGTCTGAATAATTTAAATAGTGTAAATAATACCTCATCTCAGAAATATAGACAGGTACTGAAGTGCCGAAATGTTGTGATATATACAGATTAGGACAATAGTCCAAATAATGTAAATACTGTACATAACACCTCACCTCAGAAATATAGGCAGATACTGAGGAGGCGAGACGTTTCTCTATAAATTGTACCCCCATGCTAAATTCCTTACACTACTTCATTCCAGATATTCGCAGCTAAATATTTGTTTTGATTATCAAATTTACTTTTGAAATTCATTCCTTGGACAATATATCCACAGGGGCGTTTTCAAATCTTTTATCAAAAATGGGGAGTGAATAATATAGATTTGAAAATTGTTTTATTGCTGGGTTTTATTGCTTGGAAAAATATCTCATTAGAAATTTGTGATGTTTTTCTTTGTTCCTGTCATTAATTTTCTCTCTTTTTCTTTCTTTCTATACGATTTAATTACCTGTCCTAAACATACGCCATTTTAAGTACAATTTTTCCATCGTCAGTAATATACAGGTGAATAATTTTTGACGTTGATATATGAGTAATAAAACAAGATATATATATATATATATATATATATATATATATATATATATATATATATATATATATGCCGTCCTGGGTATGTCAATAAACTCCATCCAGAAGAAGAAGAGCGAGCAATAGCCGTTCTCAGGTACACACTGACCCAGCGTTGTAGCTCTTGTTATGATCCCAGCTATGACCAAAACCGAACCTCCTAATTGAAGTAAAAAAGAAAATCTGCCTTGTCAGTTATATATCGAAAGATACATGATTGTCTAAGTTTGTATCACGCATGGTACATAACTGACTAACCGAAAAGTAACGGACTTGAGTGACTTCGAAATCTGCTCTTGAATCTAACGACCATGGCTGGAATTCGTACCGAGTAAATGAATATGACGAACACGGTCTGTCGCGAAGATAAAAAGGTGGAAACGGTTTAGATAAAATCCCTCTTATTACATACTTGTTAAATTATTCTTATGTTTTAATCGTTTCTTTGTAAACTCGAAATGAGGACGCTCCTTGCCATTTAAATTCCAGTGAATTGTATCTCAGTCCAAGAAAGTGACAAAAGACTGTCTAATGTTGAGATTCTTGCACTGAGAAATCGTCTCCCTGCTTGAGAAATTTGTAAGACTGACTATTAATTTATTATTAACTTATCTTTTTATTTATTCACATTTTCATTTATTTAATTATTAGCGTTGTTTATTTTGGTTCCAGTTTTTATTCCTATATGTTTTTCTTTTGTGCCATTTTTATTTGAAATAACGTTTATTAAATTGAGGTCTTGATGGCTTTTGCGTTGTGTTATGTTTGTAGGATGCTTAGGTTTTTGTGCCGGCCTTTTTTCTACAGCCTCGAAATCCAATTCCTTTGCGATTTGTCCAACGCCCCCGACCATCATAAATAAGAAAACTGATATCATGTGCATAGATAAACCTCGACATTAACAAGGGCCCTCACGTCAACCGGGACAGCTACCATCTTAAGCATGCACAAGCATGCTCACATAGGTTTTAAATCTTAATATATTTTACTTCATTACCTTACCTATACCTACGTTCTTGTGACAAATATATCTATGATCGCACATGCATTGTTTCACCTTCTGGATGATAAATATACCTCACCTCCTTGCCTCAGGTACATTCTCACATGGTATGTTGAAATAACATCATTACACTCTCTTTGTTCGATGCTGCAAGTGGTTCAGGTTCATATATATTTTCTTTTCTTTCAGTTATGTGTCATGCGTGATACACGCCTATGCGATCACGTATCTTTCGATACATGATTGAGGCAGATATTTTTTCCACAGTAGGTTGCAATTTCTTTCTGCGATAGACCAATTTCCATCCAAGGCTATGGATCTCAGTCTCCCCTGCTATTTATCAATAGTTGACACCGAGAAAGTTTTCCACAGCTGAGAAAGACAACATCAAAATAGAATTTACGGTAACAGCTAGTAGTAGGCTTAAATTTCTGTGATCGAGATGCCAAGGAGGCAAGTACATAAGCGCAACTGCCACGTAAATTAATTATAGAAAATACTGTAGTAAGCCAACTGACAGTGTTTGAAAAGTAACTGATGTCGTGATGCCGCATAATATTACAGACCCTCTTTGAATATTGCGAAGAAACTCGAAATATATAGTTGAAGCAATATTAAATACATAGACGAATGGTAAATTCATAAATGTGTAACATATATTATTATTGTAGTCACCATTATTGTTGATTTTGGCGCTGTTGTGGCCATTATTGTTGATTTTGGCGCTGTTGTGGCCATTATTGTTGTTGTTGGCGATGTCGTCAACATTATTGTTGAATTTGGCGCTGTTGTCCCCATTATTGTTGAAGTTGTCGCTTTTGTGATCATTATTGTTGATTTTGTCGCTGTTGACACCATTATTGTTGATTTGGGCGCTGTTGTAATCATTATTGTTGATTTTGGTGCCGTTTTCAACGTTATTTTAGACGTTGGCGCTGTTGACACCATTACTGGTGATGTTGTTACTATTGTCAGCATTATTGTTGATGTTGGCGCTGTTGTCATCATTATTGTTGATTTTAGCGCTGTTGTCACCACTATTGCTGATGTTGGTGGTATTGTCACCATTATTGTTGATGTTGGCTGTGTTGTCGCCATTATTGTTTATGTTGGCGCTATTCTCGCCATTATTATTGATTTGGGCGCTGTTGTCAACATTATTGTTGTCACAATTACTTTTTATGTTGGTGCTAGTGTCACCATTATTGTAGATGTTGGCGCTGTTGTCCCCATTATTACAATGGTTTGTGAATATTCTCAAAGTTTTAAAATGTTTCCATGTTAACTTTTCTTATTCTGCTCCTTTTTATTTTTGGCGTGATATCGACATTTTGCGTTTTCTTACGTAATTTAAGTCAATGTTTGAGTTCAATATTTAACTAATAAGATAGAAACTTACAAATTACTCTACAACGGATATTTCTTCTTTTTATGTTGACTGTACTGGGGCAAAGTTCTCTGTGTTCATTGGATATGTTTTTTGTTTTCTAGTTCAGAAGTTAGGTAGATAAGTATATATATCGTATGTATGATGTAATTCCAGTCAGTGTTCCGCAAAGTTGGAATAGTCAAATTAAAATTTCTACTTCTTTTATCAATTGGAAATTCAATCATGGTTCTTGGATTGTCTTTTTCTTTTTCTTGGTCAAGAATTTAGTGTCAGTATGTATAAGTATCTTCACTATGGTCGCGCTGAAGTCAACCTTTCCCTGAGAGAAAACTTGTCCTACATAAGACCTTCGATTTTTTAAAAGACACTTTCGAGTGCCATGCGTCGGTAAGTGAGAAGGGAATTTAGTCGTCGGTGGACCGTGGAAATTAGCATTGCCCAGTGAGAACGTTTATTCCCATATAATTATAGCTATGCCTACGAAATCAGGTGCAAACGAATGCGAACTCCAGCGAAAAATAAGCCTAATGAGCCACGCGAAAAAAACTCATCATCCGTATTCTGATGTATAGAGTGCACAGCAGAATAAGGCAAGAGATAGGACGAGAAAAGTGCGGTTTTCTTAAAGACACCGGAATAAGGAACACGATATTCATGCGTAGAATAAGAATCTGAAATAGTATGGGTCATTACATGGCTACTGGACTTCAGAGTATTTCCTGCTACCGTAAAGTAGTTTCCATGTACTTTTTTTATATATATACTTCCATGGGAATTGTCCTGTTAAACTTCTTGCTATGGTAACTAGACTTTATGAATTTAAGCGCAGTATTCATGCACAAATTGTTATCAGAAAGAGCAATAAAAATGCAGAAGGACGTGTTCCTATGTTTCTTAGACTAAGCAAAAGCTTCAACAACGTATACCATTAATATCTGATGTAACTGCTCAGCAACCTTAATTTACTCGTGAAAGACATTAGAATAATCAAGAACTTATACTGGCAGCAAACAGCACACATGCGCATAGAGAACGAGTTCAACGAATATACTAAAATTGACAGGGGCGTAAGGAAAGGATGCGTCCTCTCACTCGACGTGTTCAACCTCTACAGCGAGGCAAAAATTGGAAACTTAACCGGGATTTAGCATTAAGGGTCACAATCTTAACAGCATAAAATACGCAGATGACAGGATACTGATGAAAGACACGGAAAAGAAAAAAAACAATTAAAAATTCTCCTATAAACGGAGAGTGTGAAGAAGGGACTAAGTATAAAGTACAAAAAAATAAAAAGCATGGTCATCATAAAAGGATGAGCCTGAAATGCGATTTGCATGTCGAGGACACTAAAATCGAGTAGGGGCTGAACTTTAAATATCTGGGAAGCGTCTTGTCAGAGGACGATAACTAGAGATTCTTAGACGTATTGGAATGGCCCAGGACGCATTCCAAAAGAGTCTGGCGAGGCAGGAAGATTTCTTTGGTAACAAAGAAAGGAATACTGAGCTGTTACATGAAATCTGTCCTTCTTTACAGCAGTGAATGTCAGACGACGTTCTTCAAAGATGAAGAAGAGACTCGAGGCGGCGAAGGTGTCGTTCTACAGAATGATGCTGAGGATATCATGGACAGATAGTGTAAGCAACTATGACGTATTAGAGAGGATGCAAACAAGGAGGAGGCTTATACTTATCATCAGGAAGTAGCTATGGGACACATAATGAGGAAGTAGGTCTAGGAGAATCTGATACTCACGTGTCGAATAGAGGGAAAGACAGACAATGGAAAACAACGCATGCCACACATAGCGCCCTTAAGCAAGTGGATAACAGAAAATGGTCTGGGGAAGGTGGCAAAGAGAGGGAAAATGTTGAAAGCTTCAAGTGATAAAGCGGCGGGATGGAGAGCTATGATCCTAAATGGATATGGCACATTAAAAGAAGTAAGTTCACACCTTGGAGCAAACAGGAGAAAGCCGATGAGATAAGACTTATTTTCCCTTTTAAATATTTCAGCAATGCCACATAACGACGTATGGTGAGATCAAGTGAGGTACTTATATTTCCGGTTCCTTTACTTTAAGCATCACGGCAAAATGTATTTCGTTTTCTTTTTTTTTATTATTTATTATTATTATTATTATTATTATTATTATTATTATTATTATTATGGTATTTTCCCCACGGATGCATGGACACTCCCAGCTATAAATAGGAGCTGGTACTGCCATTTTGGAGAGGGAAGATTCCTATAGTCATCTCTGACAGTCTGACCGAACATTCTTTCTGTAAAACTCTCGTTTGTATATGTTTGTATTACTGTTTCTCTTAATATATTTATTTAACTATATTCCTCTCTTTGTGTATTTATTTCTGGCCCTAACAATGTCACAATAATTTTTTTTTCATTTTCCCACAAGTTATGTCCATTAGATTTGTTTTACTGATGTGGTAAAGTTTGAGTTTTTTGGCGGCAAATGTATTCATGCTTTCTGTTTTTATACAACAGTCATGGTTTTAATTAATTTTAAAACTTTATTATTATTAATATTTTCGATTTTCTGGTATTCTACCATATTTCTCGTTTTTTCCATTCATAAATTTAAAAACACATGACAATATGAATCGGATTTTTTTAATTATATCCAATTTTCTGTGGCGATTTTTTTTCTTTGTTGCAGTTTTGTTTTATTTATTTTTCATTGAATATGATCTTTATAGCATTTCATTACTAAACCTATTCTTTTGTTTTGTTTTTTTTCCAAATATTTTCCTCTCTTTCTCATATATTTCCACCTGTTTTTGTTTTTTTTTTCCTTTCTTTCGCATTTAAATTTTTTAAATAAAATTCGGTCCAACAACGGTGTCAATGCGAGTTAAACTTGATTTGCACATTCGGCGTCAAACGACCGATTTTGATTGCTGATTCGTTACGAAAGATATCTGATCTGTAATGGCCTGAACGGAAGTGTTAAAAACGCATATCGCAACCTTCCCAGCAGCCCGCCGTTGATGAAATGCTTCGATCGACACATGAAGCACGAAAGGAAACGGAAAATGCATGTGCACATTCCCTTACATTGCATTATATGAATAACAACATAGCTATTGAAACTAATACTTAAAGGGAAGAAAAAAGGAAGATCTCACAGCATATTATTTTTTAGGGAATTAAAGTTCCTTTTCTAAACAAATGAATATGTTTTAAGTATAGTAATAATCTACATGTTGTATAATTACAACGTATATCTGACCACTAGTATACGAAGATAAGTCTACTAGAGAGGCTGGCCAATCCCTATTGCAGACGCTTACTCAGGTGCGTTTTTATTTATTCAACAACTACAGAGCCCATGTGTGGTTTATACAGCAGCTATCCTAAGCATACATTATTTACAGTTACTTGGAAAGAGCGTGCTATTTAGCGTGATCAACAATTTGAACAAGGCTCGCACGCTTAAAACCTGGGCCACAATGACTTGTGACTTCGTGCTAACACAGCTATCCCACGGCCTTCAATGTATTCAATTTCACTGACATGGCTTAGGTCAATGCGTGGTATGGTTTTCAGGCACTTCCCAAAGGTCCTTCTCGCTGAGATTGACATCTTCAATCTGGTAACATCAGGAAGTCTCCTTCCTGAAAAAATGACCATGGTGAGATTCGAACCCGTGTCCCATGGTCACAATGAAAACTTTCTAACTACACGACCACGTTAGCATAATAACAATGTATTTATATAAGTAAATGTGCTTAAGTTTTTTCAATGCATCGGATTGAGCCCCTGCAATTCTCTAATTATTAATTATTAATCATTTATCATTTCAGCACATCAATAGCGAACTCTATGCTACGGCATAAGAAGAAATGACATTTTTTTAATTGTTACGATACGCGCAAAGACTTGAGATTTTGAAATTGCAAGTTGTCATGTAGTTTGTGCCCAAAGTTCTGAAACAATTAGAAATCTCTGTCGGAGATGTTTCGCCTCTAGCGAGTCGCAAAAGATTCACAGCGTTTGGACAATATCAGGAGACGGCAAGTCGTACAGCCAGTGAAGGACATTATTGTTCCAATTCTCGAAACATCCATGTGTCCCATTGGCAAAGATCTGCAGGTGTCCGAGGGCACAACTTGCGATATGGTGCATGTGGATATTCAGTTCAAGGCACACTTTATGAGGAAAGAGCATTTCGTTTTGGCACACGCACAAACACACACGCACACACGCACACGCACACACACACACACGCGCGCACACACACGCACACACACACACACAAGAATAACGGTAGTTCCATGCAAAAAAGATTAATGAACAATTTGAAACATCCATTAGAAACGGGCATTCTCTGTTTATTTTTTAAGACGAAAACATTTCGGCCAGGATCAAAAAATGACTTGGGGAAATAACATGTCGTTATGTGCATATCCTTCTGTTTTTGCCCATCTTAAACACAAGTTTTCAGCTTCTTTGATTTGATTTAGGGGTGATGAGTAGTGAAGGACAATTCCACGCGACACCACCATCATCATCATCTTAAAGCGATCAGAGAAGGGAATTCATCAGAGCATTTGGCTGAAAACTAATGTCTATATAGAGTTGCTGCATCAGATATGAAGCCCAAGATAGACATTATATGCAATGGAGGGCCGTGCGTGTCTCAGCATGACTCCGCGTCTATTCACAAAGCTATGGTGACACAAGATTTAACGGTGGTTAATCTGCACAACGACATCAGACCAATGATCCACCACCTCACTCTTCTGAGCTAAATCACATGGAGCGATTCGTGAAAACCGCCATTACCAGATTAATGTCCAATAACAATAGATAACATAAGATTGGTGCATGTCAACGATGCCGGTCCAACGATGAACGTATCATTGCTGCTAATGGCGCTTACATCAAATACACATGTAATACAACAATTACTGCATATCTGTACCAATATTTTGTATCAAACTATTTAGTTGTTTGTAATATATAAATTTTTCTATACTGTCTTCAATGTGTCCTCAAATACATTGTGCATACTGTACATGATTTAAGTAATATTTCGTGACTATGCTCGTTAGGCGGTTGCATTGCGATATATGTTTCGATAGCTGTCTTTCCGTAATGGCACATTTTTTTCCTGTCTCTGTCTCTGACAGTCGTGTCTGTTATTGAAAATCAAAACAGCCGTTTTTTCAACAGGAGGAAGGTTTATATTTTGTGTAGGATTAAATAACACATCGCATATAGTTTGTATTGTTTATATTTATTGTCGGATCCAGGCAGATTTTGCCGACTAGTTGTTAGTAACGGAGAGGTAGATACGAGGTTAGAAGCTTGCAAGTCCTAAAAGTTGCAGAGCCACGAGTGAAAAGTCACACTTCACTAATGGGTAACTCAATTTTTTAACAGTTCCTCGTTAATTGCTGATTCATCAATTCAAGTACCAATGAAAAGTCTCTTCAATATGGTTTTTCATCTATTATGCCCTTGTGGCCGTTAACTTACCCTGATATATATATATCAAATTTTAGAAATACAATATTTTCTCAGAAAACCAAACAGCTTTCTAATAAAATAATTGTATATTTCGGTGATCTTTGTGCTGGAGATCTGATTATACGTTAGGTCAAATAAACATCCGCGCATTCTCTTCTATCTGAAAGTTGTTGGGCTGGCCAAAGATGGTATTCTCCAACAGGTATCTATTTTTCTATATGTGTATGAGTATGAGTGTGTATGAGTTTATTGCCAACGATGACGTCATCAAGACTGCCAATGTTACAAGCGTTGAGGCTTAGACAGGAAAGCTGCTTTTCTGTTCGACAGGGCATGAATAATGGAATTTTATCTTCTTCCAAAGAACGGAAGTTTCCTTTTACCAGAACGTCTTTTGTTTCCTTGGTGACAGAATTTGCCGATCATGTTTAGGCCTCGACAGCCATCACCAGGCGAGCAATAGACATGCACTTTACTGAACAATTAAACAAAATGGTCGTATGCGGATTTGTGTTTTCGCTTTCTTGTTTTTATGCAGTTGGGTTGTTTTTGTGGCATTTCTCTTTTGTGTGTAAATCAGTAATTCACAGTTTAATTTCAGCGAATAACATTTTGCTATAATTCCTGCCAAAGGAAACTCAGAGTAGATCACCGCGCAGGAAACGCCTAAAGAAGTTTTAGAGAAGTAAGTTTCTATGGAGGCAAGGAAAATCCTCTTAGATTAGGTTTACATTTTACTGAATAGAAAAATGACGCAAAAGTTGAAAATGAACGATAATACCTTGGATATGAACAACAAATATAAGATTCACCAGCAGCACGTAGAAGAAGTAATCAGCTGTCAGAAGAGAGCCAAGTAAATTCTACAATGAATCTCCAACTTCAGGATATCTATCAACAGCCCCACGCGGTCAGATGTTGCAAAGGTCGAATTTAATGTGGGTATCCGATCCCGTATCCTTGGCCAAAAAATTCTCCGTAGACCCCGTATAAAACGCGGTCAGGTAACTGTTTCCCGAGTCGAGACTCTGCCCTTTCACATAGCCTCGTCGCGGTATCTTTTCTGCCCGGAAGCAGAGAGTTTGACCAGAACAGCTGGAGACGAATCTATAACTGCAAGATATTTACCAACCATCCAACGCAGCCAGATGTTGCAAAAAACGAATTTAATATGGGGTATCCGTTTCCGTATGGTCGGTCAAAAATATTCTGTAGACCCTGTATAAAATGCAGTTTACTGTTTCCCGAGACGAAGCCGTGCCCTACCCTTCAACATAGACTCATCTTGATATCTTTTCTGCCCGGAGGCAGGAAATTTGATCAGCACAGCTGGAGACGAACTGCTGACCAACATACAGTATTTACGACTGTATTTATGTGAATGGGGACATACCCTTTATCGTCTATGGTTATGCCACAGTTACTTTAATTCAACGTTATTACATCGCACCCTAACATTACAATACATTAATATTAATAAGGATATGATATATCCGACAGATAGCTGAATAGGAATTAAATATTTTGAAAACAGCAAATGAAAGCAATATTTCTTGGAAAACAGACAAGATTAATATTGAACGTATGTTTATGCAACGCCACAACAGCGAAAACTGCCAACCTCAGACAATGGATAAAGATAAGAGGTGTACGAATTTTTAACGAATGGCAAGAGCAAAAAAAAACGTCCCAAAGTTTTTGATAGAAGAGCCCCATGTTTTAGCCGTGTTGATGAGCGTATAATTACTTTACGAATCGCGTAATTCCGGCTGAAGAGATCTCGGGGCGTTAGGTTAAGTTGGAGGTAATATCTGATTCTTTGACTTGGTAGCAAACCTTTTAGGTATAATATGATTCCAGACCTAGCCATTCGCAATTATAATTATCACCGAATAGAGGGCAAGTTAACCCACATCGAGCTTAGTCAGTACTTAGATTGGTGACCTCTTGGGAATAACACATGCATAATTATCACCGAATCGAGGGAAAGTAAAGCAACATCGAACTTAGTACCTATATTGGTGACATCTTTGGAGTAACACATGCATAATTGACACCGAATAGAGTGTAAGTTAAGGAACATCGAGCTAGTCAGTAACTAGATCGGTGACCTCTTGGGAATAACATGCATAATTGTCACCGAATAGAGAGCAAGTTAAGCAACATCGAGCCTAGTCAGTACCTAGATACGTAACCGCTTGAGAATACCACATGCATAGTTATCACCGAATGGAGTGTAATTAAAGCAATATCTAGCTTAGTCAGTACCTAGATGAGTACCGCTTGGGAATACGACATGATATAAGCGTGTATTGTAGTATAATGGATAAAGCTTCATTATATCGACTTCTGCTCAAATACCATTGGGAAAGGTATGAATCCCCCTCTTGTCAATCCAACTATAGGATAAATAATAAGACTTTTATCACTAAGTAATTATTTTATTCAAAGGAAAAATTCTTAGAATCTAATAAATACTTTATGGATTACATAACCTGCTAAGAGTTGATAAGCGGTCGAAAACGAATCACTCAGACCATCAAGTTTGTGAAAATTCGTGCTCGGACGGGAACTAGTGTTTCAACGTCATATAGGCCATACTTTCCTCAAATTATTTATTTAGCAAGTTCTTCTGTGAGCGAAATATACAACTTGACATCGAAACGAAAACTAATCTTCGAACGATAAAATAAGCAAAAAATAACCATAAAGTGTCCCATTTATCGAGAACACTACTAAACCGTAAAGGATGATCCAAGCAACATATCAAACCTACAAAAAATTTGCGTCAAAAAAGACCATGGCGTTTGCGTAAGGATGTCATCCTACGACGCGTCGACTGGAGCCTACACACGAACAACGGACAAAAAGAGTGATTCCTGCTTTATAGATGGAATGTTTTATCGTATGTACTTCAGAGTCCTTATCTAGCTACTTCAGATTACCATCTGTTCTGGCCTATCAAATGACATTCATCCCGGAAGAGCTAGCAAACAAATGACCTAGCGGTGGCAGCTGTACCATGTATCTTAATACATTTGTAGGCAACTACTTTGAGAGCTGTATTTATGCACTCGAGCACAATTAGAACAAATGAATCAATCTTGATAGTAAGTGCGTCTAAACCATATTGTTGCTGGTAATACATGGATTTTCTTTTATTTGACAATAAATAACTTGCCTCATTACAAAAATGTGTTTTGTAGATGAGGTATTATTATTATTATGATTATTTTTTTTCTTTGATTTCTGGCGTTTACACATTTCTTTCCGGGTCCCGCCCAGGAACCTAAGGTTAGAAATGGCATCATGAATGACACTTTCGCCTGAAAAAAGAAATTACATAGATAAAGCCCTTCGTAAAGTGTGGGCTGTACTTGTAAGAATACGTTTTTGTATCTCCTTGAGGCATGCACTTCCAGGAATCCCTTCAATTAGTCTACTGCAACCTTTTCCAACCAGTCCTAGGGATCCATCTACAACAGGGATTGTTGATGTTCCCATATGCCACATTTTCGAAATTTCTATTTCAAGGTCCTTGTATTTTGACAGCTTTTTTAATATCTTCAAAGATACATTGCAGTCAGCAGGGACTGCTATATCAACAAGGAGGCACCGTTTTTGTTTGTGGTCTTTAATAACAATATCTGGGCGGTTGGCTTTGATTGTTCTGTCAGTGTGTATTGTGTAGTCCCATAGAATTGTAACAGGTCCTATCTCCCTAACCGGGTCTCGGTGGTGTTCATACCAGTTTTACGTACTCACAGACACACACAGAAACACACACACACACGCATATATATATATATATATATATATATATATATATATATATATATATATATATATATATATATATATATTTGTGTGTGTGTGTGTTATTATTATTATTATTATTATCTTTATTTTATTTCCTTTGATTTCTGATGTGTACTCATTTCATTCCGGGGCCGGCCAGGGTCCTAACGTTAGAAAAGCCATCATGACGTTTTCCACTGGAAAACAAAATGACATAGACAAAGCCCTTCGTAAGGTATGAGCTGTACTCGTGAGAACAATTTTTTGTATTTCCTTAAGGCATGGGCTTCTAGAGATCCCTTCAATTAGTTTACTGGAATCTTTTCCGACCAATCCGAGGGCTCCAACCACAACGGGGATTGTTGATGTTCCCATATGCCACATTTTTAAGATTTCAATTTTCATTATTATTATCATTATCATTATTATTATTATTTATATTATTATTATTATTATTATTATTTTTAACTATATAAATAAAAAAGTGTATGCATGTGCTATTTACGAACGTCCACATTTCTCAACCGATTTCGATGAAATTGTATACATATGTTGCAAATTTATTGAACTAGGTGAGGGCCATCTTTTCACTGTTCAGTCCCACATAATGGGTTTGTCAGAAAAAAACAATAGAACTGAAGATGGATACGAATTTTCGCAAAAGCCAAGACAAAGTTACAAGTGAACAAAATTTTTACTTGATGAGCTGATGTTCTTTGCACTTAACGCAAAACGTAACTCATGTTAAGAGGTTTAAGAGTGCTTGATATTTTTCCTGCGACATTTACTTCACATAAATTGCCAAAAAAAACTTAGAAAAAAAAACCGGGTTTTTAGTAGACTTAAAATAATAACCTGAATAACCTCCTCATTTTTATCCTATTTTCTTCAGACATGACGCAAAAAATTTGCAATCAGGCAACAAATAAGATAATGTGGTTTCAGTCCTGATCACTTTCGGGCGTATAATGAAAAATTACGAAAAACTGTTTAAAAACCCGTTTTTCATTCATAAATCCCAGTTTTTCATCCGATGTTTTCAAAAGTTGCCATGTAAATTACGTAAAACTCATAAATTGTTATGTGTGAATGTTTGGTTTACATTATATTTCAGTTAAGTAGGGGAAATCATCCTCAAACTAGGTCAAAATCGGCTTTTGCAATTTAGCTAATAGTTTCTTCATCTGATTCCATCGTAAATTGGCATTCGAACAATCCTTGATGTAAAGATTGATTGAGAAGAATTACTGAAGTGTTAAAAGGGAAAAATACCGAAGAATCTCTTATTAACCCCAGCTTAACAGTAAACATGTGAAGAAGGAGGCGTTCATGCGTTTGCAGTTGAATCATGCCCTGACGCTTCATCCCTGTTTTTGTTTGAGCATTAGATTTGTGAACAATGCCATACTATTTGAAAGTTATTACGGCCAAAGAAACGTTACTGAATATCTAAAATTTTGAAAGAATTCAACCCCGTGAAACGACCACAGGAGAAGTTTTTTTTTTTATCGATGTGATTACTTTATTAAGAAAAACCAAAGACTTGCGAAGGACATACCTTTAAAAAATGAAGGAGGGAATACCTTAGTATACTAAATAATGATGCATACATACCGGGACGCAGGTAGACATTTCTAAACAGGGGGTGCGGGTATACAGAGGGATGCGGTTATAAAATTTTATCCATTTAAAATCTGGCAACGCCGGGTACCTCTTTTAATTATTATTACTTCATTTGATACCTATTATATACTTATTTCCTTTTGGAAACAAAACAGGGAACAGTAAGAAATAGTGTCGTCATTTTTCACTGAACACTTAAAAAATAATTAAAAAAAAAGATCACAAATATTTCGTAAAGTGTATGCCGTACTTATGAGTACAATTCTTTTGTATTTCTTTAAAGTATTGGCTACCATGTTTCCCCTTCAATGAAGCTATCAGAACATTTTCCAATAAAACCTAAAATTCTGACACTAAGTGAAATTAATGACGTCTTCGGATGTCACAATTTTAGAGTTCTACTTCAAGGTATTTAAAAGTCATGTCACTAAGAAATCACATGCAATTGTTGTTTTTTATTAATATATCTGGACAATTGTATATTGTATGTATTGTAAAGTCTCATAAAATTGTTACTGTGTTTTTAATCGGGTCTGGGTGGTGTTCACACCAATTACTAGCGGTTTCCTACCCGTAAAATATTTTCGTCTACACTGTCATTCCGAGTTTTATATTCGGCGGACGATAATATGGAGAAAACTGGTAGAAGTGTCTCAATAATAATAATAATAATAATAATAATAATAATAATAATAATAATAATAATGGGAACACCGACAATCCCTGTTGTAGTTGGAGCACTAGGATTGGTTGGAAAAGATTCCAGTAGACTAATTGAAGGGATTCCTGGAAGCTAATGCCTCAAAGAAATACAAAAAATTGTTCTCTCAAGTACAGGCCACACTTTACGAAGGGCTTTATCTATGTATTTTTTTTTTTTTTTTTTTTGTCAGTGGAAAGTGTCATGATGCCATTTCTAACCTTAAGCCTCTTGGCGGGACCCGGAAAGAAATGTATACACACCAGAAATTAAGAGGAAATAAAAAGCAATAATAATAATAATAATAATAATAATAATAAGAAGAAGAAGAAGAAGAAGAAGAAGAAGAAGAAGAAGAAGAAGAAGAAGTAGAAATATATATATTGCATCTCTGATCGTTCATACTTTAATAATTTGACAAGTTCAAAATTCGTTTGGTCATCTTAAAACTGGAAAAAACTTACATGTCCTACAATTATGTTTATCAGAAAGCTGAATCGATATGTAGCAAAATACATAGAGAGTAGACATATGCATATGATTTTTACTTTAAAAAAATATCGTATATCAATTTCGAGATTCAACGCAAGATTTTTGGTAATCAAAATAAATTTAGTTGAAGTGAAAGCTTAATAAACTTCCCATAGATGAAGACTCGACTCGAGAAAGCAGAAATGGAAAAAGTTGTATGGATATGAGTTAGTAACCACCGGGGGATGGCGGCAAATTGAGGTTCAATCTATGGATCAGTTTGTAATAACGATGCATTTATTCTGATCTCGTATTAGAAACGAACACGACACAGAGTTGAATACGACTGGTCAGTTTTAATTGATACGAAATATATTTTTAATATGGAAAGCATAATTAGTCAGTTATGTGCCATGCGTGATACACGCTTAGGCGATCATATATCTTTCGATACATGACTGACGAGGCAGATTTTTTTTTCCTTCAGTAGGTTGGCATTCCTTTCTGCGCTAGACCAGTTGCCATCCAAGGCTATAGATACCCATAGACCTAAGAGAGAAGAGGATCCATACCTTTCCCAAGGGTATTTGCACATAAGTGAATGTAATGTGTGCGACTGAAAATCGAAATCGACTCTCCGATTCTTCAATCCGGCGGGCTATCCCTTACTCCACTGTATGGCTGATAGGGTTAGTAATGTTATGGGATTAGTAGTTAAAACGTATAACACATGTGTATTAACTTTTGCAAGAAAGAGATCAGCTTACCTAGTTAGGAATCTAGGTTTGGTTTGGTTTGTTTTGTTTTAGGCATATCAACCTGAATGGGTTATTTAATGCCGACAACATTTTTTTTTTCAGGGAATATTTTTGTTTTGTCAAAAATCTATTTTTGTTAATAATTTTTTCCTCAAAATACCCAGGACTCAGGAATCCAAGGGAAGTAACTCGAATCCAAACCGGAGGAAGAAAAAACACACTTTTTGAAAAGCCGAAGACAGAAATCTGATGCCCAACGTGACACAAGGTCTCCAAATGACCCTCTCAGGTTTTGAATTCAGAGTTGTCCTTGACCAGTTGACACTTAAGTCTGTCCTTTCTATTTAGCAGTAGTTGGATGTGAGAAGAAGAGGATTCATACTTGTTCCAAGGGTATTAGCACTTAAGTGAATGCAATTGATTCGACGGGAAATCGAACTCGGCTATCCTATTCCTTCAACACTTAAACACCACAAGTCAGTTATGTGTCATACGTGATATACGCTTACGCGATCATGTATCTTTCGATAAATGACTGACGAGGCAGATTTTTTTCCCACAGTAGGTTGCCATTTCTTTCTGCAGTAGACCGATTGACATTCAATATTGTCAGTTCTATTTACTCATAGCTGGGTGGGGAGAAGAGGATTCATACCTTTCCCACGGGAATTAGCACATAAGTGAATATAATGGATTCGACTGGAATTTGAAATCGGCTCTCCGATTCCTCAATCCGAGCCGCTATCCATCACTCCAGCGTGTCCGTAAAAGAGTATAGTCTTAGTAAAATCATCTTTTTCGAACACGGTGGAATCCGCTATAAGAAACTATATAAATTCCTAAATTCTTGTTCAGATTGTGATTTGATTAGACAATACGATTCTCTAACATTTATGTGACACTCCAGAAAATGAAGAGAGCGAGAAATTCCATATGAACCCACGTCGCTCTGATATCAAATCTAGTTATCTTCAGACCTTTTTTCCCATATCTTTATCTCACTACAGATAAATTCCGAAAATTGATACGTTCTATAAATTACACAATTTCTCTATTGAGGATTATAAAATAATCGGATGACGACGGTTCAGACAGCAACGTATAAAATGATAACAAACGTTTATACATCACCTTATGGACGTTATCACTCTCATATTAAATATTGACTGGCGTTTATATCGTCTTTAGATTGTTACATTGATTAAGCGTCTATTTTAATGATCTACCAAAAAGAATAATCACATTATGAGCGAATGGGATCATAAATTTAGACGAATTCGCCATCGACAAGATCACAGACGTCATAAATGAAATATACGACATAAGATCTTACTAGATAGATTTTTCTAGCACTACTTAATAAAAACTGGTGCAAATGAGTGCGAGCTTCATCGGACGATCAGCTTAAGGCGCCAGATTGGCATGGTATTAGGTTGGTGCAAAAATAATATCGTTTTTTGATGTTAAAATATACGTAAAAATACGATATTATTTTTGCACCAACCTAATAATAAAAGGAAATCTGGTGAATAGAGCATCAAATAGAATCATACAAGAATTAAAACAATGCGGCTAGTCAAGAATACTGCAAGAAGAAATGCGATATTCATTATTAGAATGATATAGGTGACAGCAATACAAATGCAGAAAATGTACACTCATGCTTTATAGATTAAGTAAAATCATTTGGCAAGGTAGAGCATAAGGAACCATGGACGTACTTGGAACAAATGTTAGAATAACCCAGAAAATATCCTGTTTTTTTTCTTTCTTTTTTTTGTTTTTTTTTTATTTTATTTTGCTTTGCTTTGTTTTACGTCATATAAACCTCAATAGGTTATTTAATGTCGACAACAATTTTATTGCTGCTAATATGTTTGTTCCTTCAAAAATATATTTCCGGTAATATTTTTCTTCGAAAATCTCTTACAGGTAAGTTTTTTTTTTTTTTTTTCTTTTTTTGAAAAATCTATTGCAGTTAATATTTTGCCAAAAATCTATTGCAGGTAATATTTTTCCAAAAATATATTGCTGGTAATATTTTTTCAAAAAAAATATACACCTAGTACTATTTTTCAAAAATGTAAAGCTGATAATATTTTTTTCCAAAGAAATGTATTGCTGGTAATATTTGGTTTGCTATCATTTTCTTTTAAAAATGTTTTACTACCAATAATTTTCCTTGAAAAAAAAACATTGCTAATAATAAAACAGATTAGACGCTGGAGA
This sequence comes from Acanthosepion lycidas, assembly GCA_963932145.1. Classification (NCBI taxonomy): domain Eukaryota; kingdom Metazoa; phylum Mollusca; class Cephalopoda; order Sepiida; family Sepiidae; genus Acanthosepion; species Acanthosepion lycidas. Next base: position 15,680,546 of record OZ010601.1, on the reverse strand, counting down.
AATTCAAAATTATACTGAGAGAATAGCAACAGCATACGGATAGAAAAAGAACAGATACACAAAAATATAAAGGGGCGTATGACAATGATATATCTTATCACTGGATTTGTTGATTAAATCTAGTGATAAGTCACATCATTGTCATAGATAGTGAGGCTAATCTATCGCAGCTGCAGACTCTACTCTATGTATTATAGATGGGTGTAAGCATAACGATATAATATACTGTTAATGGGGCAGCAAGAATAGCAAATAAGAGGCTATCATAAAAATATTAGTGAAGGAAAGCGAGAAGAAGAGGGAATATATATGTGTCACTAAAAAAAAAGAAACTAAATGCGAAGTCTGAATTGGATACATCAAGAAGTAAAAAAGTGTAAATATCTTGGAAAGTGTTTTAAGAGAGGAAGAAAAAGGCGACACATTGAAATAGGAAAAATTAATTCCAAAAGCTAAGCAAAGTAAGAAGAAACAAAACAATTACGCTAGAAACAAAGAAAATGCCGCTGAAATGTTAGATGATATAAATCCTAAAATATGGTTGAGTATTTCCTCCCAGACGAAAAGAAAAAAATTGGCCAAAGATATATGGATCTACAGAACGATGGTGGGAATTCCAAGGAGGATGACTGTAAGCAATTAATAAGTCTTAAAGAAAATGGTAAGAAAAAGGGTACTTATGCTAAGAATCAGAAAGTGACAGGTGTAATGAGGAAAGAGGGCTTGGAGAATTTCACATCAAAATGCAGGGGCAGTTTAGCGCGTCCGGTATCTGATGTGTAACCATGAAGAAATGTTGCTAAGTGCTACAGGAGGAAAAGAAACTGTGGAGAGCCGTGATCACCCACACACTGAAGGGATACGGCATATAGAAGAAAATAAGATCAAAATGTTGAAAATATTTTTATTGTTATCATTAATGAACCGATATGAGTTATAAAATAATTCTAAATCATTTCATCAAGGGAATATAGCCGCTAAGACGCAAGTCTTTACTGAGTGTAAAAGAAAATAAGAAAAAAGATAAACATTATTAAGTATAGAGAACAATTAAAATAGAGAAATTAAGAAAGGATTTACATTGCATTTACGTTTTGGACGATCAACGTTGTGTTTGAAAAAAGAAGATGGAAGAGAGCGTAATAAAAGATAGGGAAGAGACACTTATCAGGGATATTAGGGGTAGAACTATCAATTCATCGATGAGACCTAGCTGCCAATAGACAGGAACTACAGAAGTCGATATCCAATACGCAGAAAGGCAAGAGATTTATTGTAGACTTTAGAGAGTACAAGAAAGGGCATATGAGCAAAATTTTTAATAACTATTCAGGTAAACCATCATAAACTGTGGGGATCAATAATAAGGATAATTAGATCGAACTTTTTCATGCGGATATTAGCGAGAACAAATTCAAAATCAATGATTTGACTTATTTTATTACATCATACTTATAATCAGTACGTTTAAAAGGCGTTGTTAATATTTTTCTCACATCTACACTTACACCACTAGGTTTGTGGTCTGATAGTCTAGAAACCCTGTCACCTATTTGCTACAACAAATAAAGAGATTTTATCCATCGTAGGCCTCTCGTGTAGCATACACAACTTTGAATTCTTCAGCAGTCACCACTGGATTTACTTCCCAGATTCAATGGCTTTTGGCAACATCACGTTGAAACATCAGTTCCTGCATGATCGTAGAAGTTACACAATGTCAAGCTTGCTCAATATCTAGATGGTAATCCGCTTGGAAACACCAGCTGCTGTAGGTTTTGTTGTGCTGGTATGGTAATGGACAATGGATCGGAATAGTTAATCAAAGAGCCGAGTTATAAATCCCGTTGGTGTTAGTTGTGGAAGTTATGAATCCACGTTTTTTCCCTCCAGCAATGAGTTAATTATAAGGGTTGTATCACTAAATTATCTTCAAAAGAGACATTCTTACAATCTAATAAATATTTTAAGTCTTTAAATAACCTACAAGTGTTGATAAATCGTAGAATCAAGATTTATTTTTAACTTCGAGCCACGTGCGAAAACGGGTGTTTCTACGTTGTACGGTCGATGCATTTCCAAAATTATTTATTTAGCCAGTGCTTCACCGGTATAAATATAAAACGTCAAATCGACACATAAGTTTTCCATATATCGAGATAAATTCTTAAAAAATGTATGTTCTGAAGATCGAACAATTTTCGATCCGCTATTTGACACTGCTCTGGTCAAAATGGCACGCTGGAACGTATCACGAGATATTATTTCAGTACGACCTTGACCTAACCCACATCAAATCGTGCGATTATTCCTCGGTGGCAACGAACCGTTGTAACACCCAGCAGATCATTAATCAGGATGTCGGTTTTTATTTCTGCAAGAGCAAACACTCTTCCTCATCACTTATTCACATAATCACGACTGATGCACGTGTCGTATTTTGTCCAGAACAAACTGCCTCTCAAAAAAGTCGCTTTCGCATAACTGACAATCTCCACAAAATTATATCAATCGGTACTGGAAAAAGTTATTGCTAGCATACACTACAGGCAAATCTTTGGAGCAAACCTGCATTTCTTTGAAAAAACACACTAAGATGAGATTTTCTTTTGAGTTTTTAAAGTATTAAATATTAACTACAATGTATCTGTTTTTATTTTAAACAAAATAAGCGATTAACTATAAATAGATTTTAATACAACAGCATCATATTTTGTGAGTGTCAATAAAACCACCACCTGCCGAAATTACAGCTTTACAAATTATTTACATTCTTTCCAACAGGTTTTGAAATAATTGGATGGCAGACGTTTCCAAGCATTCTTGAATCACTGAAAAATCTCATTCTCACGCTATTCAAACTCTCTTATATAATTCATTCAATTTTAATTAAATGGGAGAATGGACTGGAGATTGAACTGCCGAAATCATATTTTTTTTTTATTTTCTTCCTTTTTTGTTACTCGAGGTAATTTTGGCATAACCTAGAAGAGTGTTTTGGATTTTTATCTTGTTGAAAATGAAATTTATTTACCGGTAATGCGTAAACCAGATGCCATAAGATATATTTTCAAAATTGAATTATATTGTACTTCTTTTGATGACTCCCTTGACCCGAATTAAATCTCCAGCCCTTTTGGCAATCTGAAACGGTCTACTGAGCGGGTAATTCTCAAATATATGTTTCTTATTCAAAATATTCATAATTTAACAAAATGTATTGTGGACAGACCAATCCAAATTTGAATATTTTGTAATAAGAGAAGCCTGGAAAAGACAGATAAATAAAAGCGAATACATTGCAGTGACTGAAATCTTATCTTATACTTTAACAAAATACAAATATATATTATTTTAAGGTGTTAATTTTAAAGAAATGCAGGGTATCCACGAACGTTATAACTGTAATGAATAAATCGCATTGTACATATACTGACAATACTATCTTTTTCTTTAATAAATCAAGTTCGAAATCTCCTGTTTAAACTCGACAAAACAAGTTTGTAGGGGAGAAATCTATATATATATATATATGTGTGTATGTGTGTGTAGAGCCAGAGTGGCCCGAGTTAGAAGGCTTTCAGACTCAAGAATGGACAGACAGAATTTGCCATTTATTTATTTAAAATGACCTTATTTAATTTCCGGATTTCTCCCCCACAAATTAACATATGAGTAGAGGAATGGTTTATTCGGAATAGATTCCAATAACCAGCAAATACTATTCTTAAAAGAGTGCTCAATACAGAGTAGACCAAATATAATTATTTATTCGAAAATTATGACATAAATACGTCATAAAATCACGACAAAAATAGCCATTTTATTTCAACACATCTGGTATCTAATCAAGTGATTGTGATGAATGTAGAATAAAGGGTTTTAAAAGGTTTCAATCAATCAAACATCCCTCGGTAGGTAAAACGCTGTTACATAAGCTGGAATGACCAATCAAAATACAAGTATATGAGAATTCAAAAAAATATGATATATTACAATGAATCATTTATACAAAGATATATAAATATATACATATATATTTCTTTCTTTCTCTCTCTTTCTATAAATATATATAAATATATACATATATATATATATACATATATTTCTCTCTCTCTCTCTACATATATATATATATATATATATATATATATATATATATATATATATATATGTAAATGTTTGTATATTATCTTTATGAAAAAAGCATGATCTCAGGATTGAAAATCTGCCCTTCACTCAGCTGCATGAACATACGGCATTGGGATTTGTATCTATGAACAGTTAAAAATTCAAATCGTAAAATAACTGAAAAGAAAATAGTGATTTTAAATTCATATTGACATTAAAGTAGAAGAGAGACAGTTTATGGATTTAATTTTTATTTCTTTTAAATTCACCTAAAAAGATTCTCGTAAACTTTGTGAATAGATGCAATCAATTTTATTTCTTCAAAATGCCAAAGAATTGGAGGTAAAGTGAAAGGTTAACTGACGTGAGGTTTTGAAGTTCCGAAGCGTTTGTGATTTGTAGAAATCAACTCAATTGTTCACGCTCCGCGTTTGCATCTTGGCTTTTTTTTTCATTCTCCCCATTTTCATCTTGTCTTGTTCATTCATTCATTCTCCTCATTTGCATCTTGACATCTTGTTCATTCTCCCCGTTTGCATCTTGGCATCTTGTTCATTCTCCTCGTTTGCATCTTCACATCTTGTTCATTCACCCCGTTTGAATCTTGACATCTTGTTCATTCACCCCGTTTGCATCTTGACATCTTGTTCATTCTCCTCATTTGCATCTTGACATCTTGTTCATTCTCCTCGTTTGCATCTTGACATCTTGTTCATTCTCCTCGTTTGCATCTTGGCATCTTGTTCATTCTCCCCATTTGCATCTTGGCATCTTGTTCATTCACCCCGTTTGCATCTTGTTCATTCTCCGCCGTTTGCATCTTGGCATCTTGTTCATTCTCCTCGTTTGCATCTTGGCATCTTGTTCATTCTCCCCATTTGCATCTTGGCATCTTGTTCATTCTCCTCATTTGCATCTTGACATCTTGTTCATTCACCCCGTTTGCATCTTGACATCTTGTTCATTCTCGCTTATTCCATCTTGCGATCTTGTTCATTCAACCCGTTGGCATTTTGTTATCTCATTGATTCCCCCCGTTTGCATCTTGACATCTTGTTCATTCTCCCCGTTTGCATCTTGTTTATTCTCCTCGTTTGCATCTTGACATCTTGTTCATTCACCCCGTTTGCATCTTGAGATCTTGTTCATTCTCCTCGGTTGCATCTTCGCATCTTGTTCATTCTCCCTATTTGCATCTTGGCATCTTGTTCATTCACCCCGTTTGCATCTTGTTCATTCAGCCCGTTTGCATCTTGACATCTTGTTCATTCTCCTCGTTTGCATCTTGGCATCTTGTTCATTCTCCCGATTTGCATCTTGGCATTTTGTTCATTCACCCCGTTTGCATCTTGTTCATTCTCCCCGTTTGCATCTTGACATCTTGTTCATTCTCCTCGTTTGCATCATGGCATCTTGTTTATTCTCCTCGTTTGCATCTTGACATCTTGTTCATTCACCCCGTTTGCATCTTGAAATCTTGTTCATTCTCCTCGTCTGCATCTTGGCATCTTGTTCATTCTCCCCATTTGCATCTTGGCATCTTGTTCATTCACCCCAGTTGCATCTTGTTCATTCTCCCCGTTTGCATCTTGACATCTTGTTCATTCTCCCCGTTTGAATCTTGGCATCTTGTTCATTCACCCCGTTTGCATCTTGACATCTTGTTCATTCTCCCCATTTGTATCTTGGCATCTTGTTCATTCACCCCGTTTGCATCTTGACATCTTGTTCATTCTCCCCGTTTGTCTCATGCTCATTTGAACATTTCTCCGCACTTGTATATTGGCATCTTGTTCATTCCCCACCATGGATCTTGAATTCTTGTTCATTCTCCCCGTTTGCATCTTGGCATCTTGTCCATTCTCCCCGTTTGCATCTTGGCATCATGTTCATTCAGCTCGTTTGCATCTTTGTCATCTTCTTAAATCTCCCCGTTTGTATCCTGTAATCTGGTTCATTTTACGCCTTTGCATCTTGCAATCATGTTCATTCACCCCGTTTGCATCTTGACATCTTGTTCATTTTCCCCGTTTGTCTCATGCTCATTTGAACATTTCTCCGCACTTGTATCTTGGCATCTTGTTCATTCCCCACCATGGATCTTGGATTCTTGTTCATTCTCCCCGTTTGCATCTTGGCATCTTGTTCATTCTCCCCGTTTGCATCTTGACATCTTGTCCCTTCTCCCCGTTTGCATCTTGGCATCTTGTTCATTCACCCCGTTTGCATCTTTGTCATCTTCTTAAATCTCCCCGTTTGTATCCTGTCATCTGGTTCATTTTACGCCTTTGCATCTTGCAATCATGTTCATTCACCCCGTTTGCATCTTGACATCTTGTTTATTCATTCCGTTTCTTCTAAAGTTTACTCCAACTCACTACTTCTAACCTCTCCTTTGACGTGATTTACTAATTAAATATTGACTTCTTCAAGTCTAGAATTAGCTTTTGTCTTTTCCTGACTAGACCCCGAAGAACTTCTTGTTCATTTTTCTTTCATTAGTGCAACTTTACAAGGCCTTTGTATTGGGTGAACATTAATAAATACATAAATAATATATATATATATATATATATATATATATATATATATATATATATATATATATATATATATATATATAAGTCTCTTTAGTGTTTAAAATTCTGCTTTTTTAATCATTACTTGAAGAAAACAAATATACGTTTGAAATATTGATAAACAGTTTTTTCTTAAATTAGGTTTTTCTGTAAGTGTATTATTATTAATAGTTATATTATTATAATTATAATTATTATTTTAGAGTCACACATTGGCTTGGAAATAAAAATACAGGACCCCCTAGAAAGAGAAAGCGAGAAAAAAAGGACTAAGCATCAGCTGTAAGAAGTCAGAATGTCTGGTGATCAGCATGAGGAAAAGTTCTGTATAACAAATTGCTGATATAATCAAATAGATGCAGAAGCTGTTTGTAGTAAGATCGATTTTTGGACACACTTGAGTTACACTGTGATTTATAATTAATCATAATCGAGAAATACATCATATTTTAGTTAAACAGCTAAAATAAAAAATAGCTGTTTATTATGTGTGCTATTTATATTGACGAAGTTGGTGATAATGAGTCTCCACGATTTCCTGTCACTTCTATTTCTACGTATAAATTATTTTTCTCGTGACAATTCCCCGAAATTAAAATTAGCACTACGTCCCCCAAACACACAGATATAGACATATAGACGCACAGTTACACACACACAGACACATAGACGCACACAGACATATATATATATATATATATATATATATATATATATATATATATATATATATATATATATATATATAATGTGACGTGTGTGTGTGCATACTGTTTTTATGTATATATATATATTTTCTGTGTATACATATATGTGTGTGTGTAAAGTTCTGCCTGTGATACCAAAAATGACATCGTTACATCATCATCTTATTATAAAACGCAGATTGTGTGTGTGTGTCTGTTACGTTTATATATTGGATCGTATTTCCTACATTTTTTAACCGATTTCAACAAAACTTCACAGGACTACGTAAAATTACCTTGCGGTGGTTCTGACAGCACCAAAAATTAGAAGAACGCAATTGTTTTTGCACAAAATCAATTTGAAAAAACGATTAAGAGGCATTAATTAAAGAGGGACAACTCATATCGAGTTTTACTTATAAAACCCAAGTTGTTTGTGAGTGTGTGTCTGTGTTCGTTTATATATGGGATCGGATTTCCTCTATTTTTCAACCGATTTCAACAAAACTGCACTTTGGGGGGGGGCAGGTAGTGTTTCTTATTGTCTTGCACACTTTTTGCTTCATTTTTACATTCAGAATGCTTTAAAAATTCCATTTACAAGACACTTGTTTATAATAAAATTCTATTCAATCGGTAGACTCTTAACGACTGAAAACAATGTTTTTGTTTGAGCTTGGGTTGGAACAATTCGTAAAAAAAATAATTAAGACATGCGTGGCCGTCAACCTTAAATAATAATCTTTGTCAATTTTAATTTTCAGTCTTTATGATGGTCGATACTTGATATATCTCTTACTGTTACATCCCCGGGCAACTGCTACTG